>JAXIVH010000025.1:2221100-2258600 GCA_036785325.1 Urophycis tenuis | reverse complement strand
CGATGAGGACTGTGAGTCACCGCATCACCACACGCAATCTGCGGCTTTATTTAGTCGACGCAACACATATTGCGCTCATGTTCATTAGCCTATTCATTAGCTTAGTCACTTTGTGATGTTGTTATCTTATATAAGATAAGACGGTCAGATTTATTAACCCCCAGACGGTGCATTTCAGTGTCACAGCAGTACCGGACAATAATAAGAAATAAAAAGAGATGTATAGATAATGTATAGATTAATAGAAATGCAATGTCCAAAGTATGTACAAGAAGATACAAACGAGTAAAGATTCCCATTGTCATGGGAGACACTAATTAAAACATACTCTTCAATATTATACTCCATGTCTACCAGGTCCGTTCCATCAGATGCCACTAAATTCTACATGCTGCACCTGTTAACACAGAAAGTCAATGTCAACATTGCTCTTTTCTCCAGACAATGCAGCAGGCCAGGGCTTCAGCCACCTGGAGTTCAAGGTGGTGGTGGAGCCGGCAGATGGGCCGTCCTTCTCTGTGGTCCTGTTGGCTCCCTCGAGGCAGGAGAAGGCTGCCTGGACCAGTGACATCAGCCAGGTAGGCTCATCCGAAACAGTCAAGCAGTCAATCATTAGAGGGAGCTAACGCATAAGATGAATGGTTCTCCATCTCTCCCTCTTATGTATTGTTACTGTGTAGACTATATGATTCTCTGTATATCCCTCTATGTATTGTTACTGTGTAGTGTATATGATTCTCTACCTCTCCCTCTATGTATTGTTACTGTGTAGTGTATATGATTCTCTACCTCTCCCTCTATGTATTGTTACTGTGTAGTGTATATGATTCTCTACCTCTCCCTCTATGTATTGTTAGTGTGTAGTGTATATGATTCTCTATCCCTCCCTCTATATATTTTTACTGTGTAGTAAATATGATTCTCTGTATACCTCTCCCTCTATGTAACTCTACTGTGTACTCTATGATTCTCTATCTCTCCCTCTATGTATTGTTAGTGTGTAGTGTATATGATTCTCTATCCCTCCCTCTGTGTATTTCTACTGCACAGTGTATATGATTCTCTGTATACCTCTCCCTCTGTGTATTTCTACTGCACAGTGTATATGATTCTCTACCTCTCCCTCTATGTATTGTTAGTGTGTAGTGTATATGATTCTCTATCTCTCCCTCTATGTATTTCTACTGCACAGTGTATATGATTCTCTATCCCTCCCTCTGTGTATTTCTACTGCACAGTGTATATGATTCTCTACCTCTCCCTCTATGTATTGTTACTGTGTAGTGTATATGATTCTCTATCCCTCCCTCTGTGTATTTCTACTGCACAGTGTATATGATTCTCTATCCCTCCCTCTGTGTATTTCTACTGCACAGTGTATATGATTCTCTATCCCTCCCTCTGTGTATTTCTACTGCACAGTGTATATGATTCTCTATCCCTCCCTCTGTGTATTTCTACTGCACAGTGTATAGACAACATCCGGTGCAATGGCCTCATGACCAGCGTGTTTGAGGAGAACTCCAAAGTCAGCGTGCCTCATATGATCAAGTAAGAAGATTCTAATGTTTCACTGTAAACCAGAGCCGGTTCAGACCTCCATGGGGCCCTAGGCAAAATTCTGCTAAGGGGCCCTCTTAACTGAACAGTCACACCTGACACCCAGTGCTTCCACTCATCCCCCCTTTAAACATATTGCACTAGTGTCGCCACCTGTTAGTCTAATTCAAAATTAAATACAGACAAAATCTGGATGGACACCTCTTCTGGACTTGTCTTTGGGGTAAGAAAAATCCACTCCTTGAATGGACCTCTGCGCACAAACTCAGTCCGCATACAGTCCGTTAAGACTGGGGGCCAGTCTGCTGAATCATTTGGTGGGTTAGCAGAGACTGGTGCTTTAGGGTCTGAGCTAGCTTCTGATGCTTGCTGTGCACACGTGGTCCTGTGAATAGTGGCCGAGGCTGCCTGTTCTTCCCCTGTGTCTGTACTTGACAACGGTGGCTGTACTGGACCTGTGCTGGTTGAAGGTGGCTCATCTGTGCCCGTCTTTTCTTGTTCTGTCCCTCCACTGGCTGACTGACTGGACTCTGTGCTGCTTGTTAGGAACTTAAGCATAGCACCTGTAAAATATAGATCAGGCTACTATTAATTCAGTTCCATTAAATTGACTGCACTTGTTTTACCTTCATATACTTAAAATGTAGGTGATTTAGATTATTATTTAGCCTATTTAGCACCATTGTCATAATATTTCACAAGCTTTATTTATTCACTAATATATCTGCATCTATATGTGCCTGTGGGCTATCCAAGCAAACAAAATTCAATCTTAGTAAATATTTATCCATTACTTTCCATTTTGTATAAGTGCAGTTGTAACTACACTCAGAGTGATTGATATAACACATTACAGAAGCTAGCAAGACGCACACGGAGACCGTCCGCTGTTCACCCAGGGCTCACCGCCCTGTTATGTAGGTCAAACACGGACAAGCCCCGTCCCTCCCACTCTCCCACCCGGAGAGGAGAGTTACCTGACTGCTGTTCATTTTCATGCACTTTCTTTTTTCGCTTTTCACTCCCGAGGGATAACTCCGCTTCATCCCGCTGATGCCGTTGATGCACATGCATGCACTGGTTTTTTTTTTTCCCCACGGGCGGGGCCCCTATGAGTTTGCGACAGGTTTGCGGGGCCCTACGCAACGTGCGTAGTGTGCGTATTGGGTGAACCGGTACTGCTGTAAACATACGCTGCGCTACACACATAGTCACACACACACAGTCACACACACAGTCACAGACACACACACAGACACACACACACACACACACACACACAGTCACACACACACACACACACACAGACACACACACAGACACACACAGACACACACACACACACACACATACACACACACAGTCACACACACAGTGACACACACACACACAGACACACACACACACACACACACACACACAGTCACACACACAGTCACACACAGTCACACACACAGTCACAAACACACACAGACACACACACAGACACACACACAGACACACACACACACACACACAGTCACACACACAGTCACACACAGTCACACACACAGTCACAAACACACACAGACACACACACAGACACACACACAGACACACACACACACACACACAGTCACACACACAGTCACACATAGTCACACACGCAGTCACACACACAGTCACACACACACAGACACACACACAGACACACACACAGACACACACACACACACACACAGTCACACACACAGTCACACACAGTCACAAACACACACAGACACACACACACAGACACACACACACACAGTCACACACAGTCACACATGCAGTCACACACACAGTCACACACACACACAGTCACACACACACACAGACACAGACACACACACAGACACACACAGACACACACACACACACACACACACACACACACACACACACACACACACACACACACACACACAGTCACACACACACACAGACACACACACAGACACACACACACACACACACACACAGTCACACACACAGTCACACACAGTCACACACGCAGCCACACACACAGTAACACACACACACACACATACACCATTAACTTAAATTACATCATCTGATATATGATACAGGCCACTCTCATTGAAAATGTGATTTTATAATGCGTTTACATCACAACCATATATATTACGCCCCTGGCTCCGTAGTGACACGGGAGCGGTCTTGAATCTAATTTGGCTCGTTCAGCGCACTCACGCCCCGACAGATGTTCTCACAGCGTGTTTCACTCACTAACAGCTGACGGATGGCTGTGCAAGTTCTCCCGAATGACACTCAAACATAAGCTCTTGGATCCCACCTGCAGCCCGTTTTAACCTCTCGTTAACCCCACCCTCCCCCACAGGTCGGACGCCAGGCTCCACAAGGACGACGTGGACATCTGCTTCAGCAAGACGCTCAACTCCTGCAAGGTGCCGCAGATCCGCTACGCCAGCGTGGAGCGGCTGCTGGAGCGGCTGACCGACCTGCGCTTCCTCTCCATCGACTTCCTCAACACCTTCCTGCACACCTACCGCATCTTCACCTCCGCTGCCGTGGTCATGGACAAGCTGGCCGTCATCTACAAGAAGCCCTTCACCTCCATCCCCGTCAGGTACTGAGCAGGGTGGGGGGGGGGGGTGACCGACGGATCAATAGATTATCAATAGTGATCGACGTGGCTGAAGCGGTGCGTGAGTAGACATGGAGGCCAGCTGCGTGGTTGCGATGACGTTGATCGCCGTTTGGATCGCTATTGATTCACGTTATTAATGATGGTTGTTTTAATGCGAGTGGCCTGCCGGCCATCCATTGCACTGTTGTTGATCCAAACAATTGATGTTTGATCACTGTCGATCAATGTCGATGATGAGGGTTCTTTCAGTTTTTAACTTGAGTAGCCTGTGGTTGTCAGGTACGTTGTTGCCATTTTGAACAATCGATATATATATATGTATGTATGTATGTGTATATACGTGTATATGTATATATATATATGTATATTATCAATCAGGTGTTGAACCATCTTTTAATGTGAACGGCCAACAAGCCATCAATGTCTGATCAATATTTGATCAATGTTGGCACTGCGGTTTTTTCTTCACTTTTCATGCAAGGAGCCTGCAGCCATCAGGGTCATGGCCCCCCCATCAGTATCCATGTTGTTTCCCTGCTGTGTATTCATCTCTTCATTTGTCACATGCTGGAGCATGGTCGCCCCACCACCCTTCATTCATTCATACGTTCTCATTTTCTCTCCATCCACTTCCTGTTCTCCTGACCCTCCCATCGCCCCGATCCCCGCCTGCATCACCTCAGGGTGCAGTATCATTCGTCTGACCGCCTGTCCGTCACATCCGTCAGTCCAGACTACAGTCTGAAGATAACGCAACTCGCTCTGGACCAGTCTAAGTAAATACTATGCGTAGCAGTAGTAGTGTGTGGGGAAGTAGGCAAATACCATTTACATTACGTTACATTACCATTACATTACCATTACATTACATTACCATTACATTGAATCCGCTCCTAATCAAAGCAAACCTATCAAAACCTATTATGCATCTGATTTTGAAATGGCTTTTAAACGGCTGCTCAACATCACACCCGGTGGTGAAACGGGGGCACGACAGCCCCTTACTGACCGGACCCTGCTGCCCCTCGTGGTCCTGACCCCCCCGTCTCCCGCCCTCTGATTAGGTCCTTGGAGGTGTTCTTCGCCACCAACCAGGGCGCGTGGGGCTGCGACGCCCTGAACAACAAATCCCCGCGGCTCTCCCGCAAGTTCTCCTCCCCCCCGCCCCTCTCCATCCCCTCGTGGGGCTCCTCCCCCGTCCACTCCCGCAAGCTCTCCCTCAACTCCCCCGGTGGCGGCGGCGGTGGTGGCGGCGGGGGCGGGGCCAAGCCCTGGGGAGTCGACCTCTCCACCACCCCGTCCTCCTCTGCCGCCAGCTCCCCCACCTCCAGCCACTGCCCCTCGCTCTCCTCCCCTCCGCCCGGCTCCACCCGGCCCCCCGCCGGCTTTTGCTCCTCGCCGCCCCCCACCGCCACCCGCTGCCCCGGCTTCCCCCACCCGGCGGTCACCCCCTCCCCCTCCTCCCTGTCTTCCACCTCCTCCTGCTCCTCGCCGCCCCCCACCGCCACCAAGGCCCCGCTGGACCTGAGCCGCGCGCCGCCGCCGGGCTCCCCGGACCTCAACGCCACCCCCTGGGAGGAGGCCGCCGGGGAGCTGCCCCGGATGGACGCCTTCTGTGGGAAGCTGCGGCGCAGCATCCGCCGGGGTGGGAACACGCACACACGCACATGCACGGACGCGCACACACACACACACACACACACACACACACACACACACACACACACACACACACACACACACACACACACACACACACACACACACACAAACACTCACACTTACAAAATAGCAAAACATTCAGACACAGACATGACCGTAGCACACGCGACCTCACACACACACACACACACACACACCGACGCACACACACACACACACACACACACACACACACACACACGCACGCAAGCACGCACACACACGCGCGCACACTCACTCACTCACTCACTCACTCACTCACACCGTGAGTGTGGAGCAGCGACAGGTTAGGCTGCGGACATGAAGATAGATAGATAGATAGACTCATGACTCAAGACTTTATTAATCCTCAAAGGGAAATTGGGTCCCCGTAGCAGCCAAGGTACATATAACTACAATACAAAAAATAAAATACCAAAAATAAAAAAAAGAATAAAGATCAAATAAATACAAAAATGCAGTATAATTGTAAAAAGACAATAGAGTAGTGATCTGATAGTGATATATAATATCAGTATGGGATTAATTGAATATAATATAAAATATCAGTACAGAATGTAATTAACACGTATCAAACCCGAAACTGCACTGAATAAAACACGGAACACTGAATAAAACAGAGAATAAAATAAAGACATTATACCACAGCATTGTTAAATCCTGATTGGTCAGTAACAGTCCAAAGGTGTGAATTACTTTTCACAATAATAATACATATTAATGGAATTCATTTGAAGATTGGACCTCTCACATCATTGGCAAGTAGTTTAATTTCAGGAAATTTATAAGGTCACTTAGAGTCTGCATCCTAATCTGACTCCATGCTTACAAGTGTTTAGTATTCAAAGGACATTGGGGTGGTTTTGACCTTCTGAAAAGAACAAGGGGATTAAAGGTTTGTGTTTTCCGACATATTATGGGATGTTTCCACCAGCTGTCCTGGAGACCGTGTCCCTGGACAAGTTCATCCCCGAGACCCCGGCAACCAGCGAGTCTGGGGACCTGTCTCCCTGCCGCTCGCCCTCCACCTCCAGACACATGCGCTACAGCAGACAGACAGGTACACACACACACACACACACACACACACACACAGTGGAAGGCCAAAAGGGTCAAAACTACACCTCATTGTAGACGTGTCTTTATTCAAATCAATGTAAAATACCACTTAAGCTTTCATAATACCACATTTTACGCTGTATTGAACATTATGGATTAAACACCCACTATAACCGAGGCAGTGAAGTGAGTGCACAGCGTGAACAATGGAAAGATCATTAATGGTGGGGTCTGCCTTTGGTGATCGTTGATTGGTTGACGATGGTTCACAGTTACTGGCTGCGAGAATCAAGAGGGGGAGCTCATTTGTCTGTTATCAAAACGCTGTATTTTACAACATGGCGTAGTTTTGTCCCATTTGGCCTTCCATAACACACACACACACACACACACACATATTGCTGTTGTTTCCTTACAAACAGACTTGTGTGTGTGTGCTCCTCAGGGGAAAACCCTCGCTGCTCTGTGTCTCCGACCTCCGCCTTCGCCATCGCCACCGCCGCTGCGGGCCATGGCCCCTCCCAAGGTGGGCCCCTCTCAGCCAATAGGAACGCACCTCGGGAATGCTAGCTCTTAGCTACGGCCCTCTGCTGGTTTATGTTAGCTAGAAGTTACTGACCTGTTGAATATCTATTAATTAGCTGAAATATGACCACCCATATCCACCCACAACTCTTTTTTTAATCTCTAAAACAGGGTGGTCAGAGAGGAAATTGGCAGGATCTTTTAAACAAACGTGATAGGTGTAAGGTAGCCCAGGTCCAACTCTGAACCAGCCAGAAAAAAGAAGAAAAATTCAACCAAAAACTAGTCTTATTACCTGTACTATGCCAGGATCAGTCTGTCCTATGCTTGGATCAGTCTGTCCTATGCTTGGACCAGACTGCCATGTGTTTTGATCAGTCTGTCCTATGTCTGGATCAGACTGTCTTATGCCAGGATCAGTCTGTCCTATGTTTGGATTAGACTGTCCTATGTCTGGATCAGACTGTCCTATGCTTGGATCAGACTGTCCTATGTCTGGATCAGACTGTCCTATGCTTGGATCAGACTGCCATGTGTTTGGATCAGACTGTCCTATACTTGGACCAGACTGTCCTATGCTAGGATCCAAAAATCCCCAAATTCCGACACGATAGACGTCATGTCGGGGCTCGGACGCTCTGCCTCTCAGAATGGTCCGTGGCGTTGAAAGATGGACTTTCACCACAACATCAACATCACAGTGGAGCCGGGCTGAACTTGTGTCATCTTATCACGACACTAGTGATTCCTGCAGCTACCCTGCACTCACTCGTTCTTGGTCATTTAGCGGTGATTGTGATTGCGTTGTGTTGATTGTATTGATGAACCTGTAACCCATGAGAGGTTGACTGCTGACTGACCCGGTGCTGAACGTTGTTGGTCGCAGGAGTGTGTGCTTCAGAGAGGACGTGTGACAAGGAGTTCATGGTACGACGCGCTGCCACCAACAGGGTTCTGAACGTACTGCGCCACTGGGTCTCCAAACACTCGCAGGTGGACACACAAACACATGGATATAAACACACAAACACAAATATACACAGGTGCATGAAGACATACACACGCATGTAGCATACACACACACACTCATGTATATATAGATATATATATATATATATATATATATATCAGTATATCAGTTATATCAGTGCAAAGGCACACGCATATGAATCACAAAGGACACACACACACATAATTGCTGTTTTTGTTCAACTGTCACCTGAAATCCTAATTGTATTGGTGTGCGTGTGTGTTTGTGATCACCAGGACTTTGAGATGAACAGTGATCTGAAGACGGGGGTGGTCTCTCTCCTTGATGAGGTGTTACGAGACCCAGACCTTCTGCCCCAGGAGAGGAAGGCTACCACTAACATATTGAGGTACACACACACACACACACACACACACACACCCTATAACGCTATTGTAAACATGTTTTTATGTGTATTGTTTGTTTGGATCCTTAGTGCACTGTCTCAAGAAGAACAAGATGACGCACAGCTGAAGATAGAGGACATATTGCAAATGGTTAGTCTGTGTTATGATGGTGTAATGGTACATGCTAGCATAGCTGTCAGCATTAAGAATCTGCTAGCATCAGACCTGTTGGTGCTCATAGTATCTGTTAGCACTAATATCATTAAAAAAATTACAAAGGATTTCATCATTTGTTTTTCTATTTGCTGCCTATTGAACAGAAAAGCTGTCCTCTGCTCCACTTCATTGTGGTAAGAATACGTGTTTTTTGTAATGCTGTATGAAAATTATTATGTAGTGTTTTGTTTTTTTGTAACTGTCATTTATTTTGTTCACTTTTCTCTCATGTCTCCATAGTGGTAATCTAAATTGTAGTGTTAGTGTTTAGAGAAGAATTAGAATTACTTTAAACTTAATTCTTATTTTACCACCAGGTGTGAGGTTGATTTTCCATTACATCCTGTGACATCCTCTGTGACATCACAAGTGAGAGTGTCCAATCAGATGTATGATTGGTAGTTATTGTTTTGGGTGGACACTCCTACTCGTTGCATATCTTCACTGAAGTTAATACTTTTGTGACATCACAAGTAGCAGTCTACCCTCACCTATGGTCACGAGCTGTGGGTAGTGACCGAAAGAACGAGATCGCGAATACAAGCGGCCGAAATGAGTTTCCTCCGCAGGGTGTCCGGGCTCTCCCTTAGAGATAGGGTGAGAAGCTCGGTCATCCGGGAGGGGCTCAGAGTAGAACCGCTGCTCCTCCGCATCGAGAGGAGCCAGTTGCGGTGGCTCGGGCATCTAGTGAGGATGCCCCCTGGACGCCTCCCTGGGGAGGTGTTCCGGGCACGTCCCTCCGGGAGGAGGCCCCGGGGAAGACCCAGGACACGCTGGAGGGACTATGTCTCTCGGCTGGCCTGGGAACGCCTCGGGATCCCCCCGGAAGAGCTGGACGAAGTGGCTGGGGAGAGGGAAGTCTGGGCTTCCCTCCTCAGGCTGCTGCCCCCGCGACCCGACCCCGGATAAGCGGAGGATATGGATGGATGGATGGACAAGTAGCAGTATAATGGGTCTGTTATCAACACTCCCACTTGTGATGTCACAAGCAGATTAGATGTCTATACATATCTATATGGACATGTACCCTTTTGTGACATCACAAGTGGAAATGTCCACCCTTATGTACGACAAACATACGTCTATTATACATCTGGCCGGAAACCCCCACTTGTGATGTCACAAGCAGAAGGAATTTGAAATGCTAAACAGGGTTTATTTTAGCAATAAATCAAAATTTGATTCATTCTTTCCTCCTGGTGTGTGTGTGTGTGTGTGTGTGTGTGTGTGTGTGTGTGTGTGTGTGTGTGTGTGTGTGTGTGTGTGTGTGTGTGTGTGTGTGTGTGTGTGTGTGTGTGTGTGTGTGTGTGTGTGTGTGTGTGTGTGTGTTTCTGTGTGTGTGTGCGCGCGCGTGTGCATGCGTGTGCGTGTGTGTTTCCAGGGAGAGAGTCCGAAGGCAGAGTGTTTAGAGTCGCTGTCTGCCATGGAACTGGCTGAGCAGATCACACTGCTGGACCACATCGTGTTCAGGGGGATTCCCTATGAGTAAGTACATGGACACACTCTGAGTAGGCTGCTCTGCAGCACCTACATATATACTCATTACACTTATTTGTACAACAGCTAGACTTCCAGTCAGTAGCTGTGCACCATATTACATACAATATGTTGTTCATGGTTTTTGTTGTTTTCGAAGTCTGTTCAACTGCTGACTGAAAGTCTCTGTGATGTTCCTGTTTGTTGCGACTGTGTTCCCTCCCATGCAGGGAGTTCCTGGGGCAGGGCTGGATGAAGGTGGACAAGACGGAGCGGACTCCGTACATCATGAAGACCAGCCAGCACTTCAACAACGTCAGTCCCCGAAAGCAGACACACCAAGAGCAGGCCCTTTTTTCAAAAACGTCCCTTTTTTGGTTTCACAAAGCGTGCGTCTCTTCGTCTCCAGATGAGCAACCTGGTGGCGTCTCAGATCATGGCCAACGCGGACGTGGGTCCGAGGGCCGGCGCCATCGAGAAGTGGCTGGCGGTGGCGGACATCTGCCGCTGCCTGAACAACTACAACGGCGTGCTGGAGATCACCTCTGCCCTGAACCGCAGCGCCATCTACAGGCTGAAGAAGACGTGGGCCAAAGTCTGCAGACAGGTGGGAGCGTGCGAGCGTGTGGGATACGAAAAAAAATGCCTGTGTGGGTCTGATTCGCCGAGTCGGCCATCTTGGTTCTGAAACCCCATAGCAACATGATCCCCGTTTGCTGCATAACAAGATGGAGGAGGAAGAGGAGGAGAAGGGGAACAATGGAAGACTATCATATGAGAAGACTATCATAGGAATGTGTGATGAAATAAACACGTTATTAAATCCTGTGTTTTCGCCTTGTGTTTCTGTTTCCCAGACTAAATCCCTGATGGACAGGCTGCAGAAAATCGTGTCGTCGGAGGGCCGATTCAAGAATCTGCGCGAGACCCTGAAAAAGTAAACAACGCAAACAACGTCACCCCCCACGGCAAATGTTCACGCAAAATCACACGCATGTGTATCGTAATGACCCACCTGACTCCATGTTAAAAAACCTGAGGTGTTTCAAACGCGTTGCAGCTGTAACCCACCGTGTGTATCGTAATGACCCACCTGACTCCATGTTAAAAAACCTGAGGTGTTTCAAACGCGTTGCAGCTGTAACCCACCGTGTGTATCGTAATGACCCACCTGACTCCATGTTAAAAACCTGAGGTGTTTCAAACGCGTTGCAGCTGTAACCCACCGTGTGTGCCGTACCTGGGCATGTACCTCACCGACCTGGCGTTCATCGAGGAAGGAACGCCCAACTTCACCGAAGAGGGTCTGGTCAACTTCTCCAAGATGAGGATGGTGAGACTTGATGTTTTGGCGACACGCAAAACCAGGAGCCACAGGGATGCAACACAGGCTGCATGATAATGGATGAGTCATCGTGAATCGAGGACAATCGTCACACACACACACGCACATGCACACAATTCGTCAAAAAGTCATTCCCGTCATGTCGAATGTGTGTTTTCTTGTGTTATTTCCTCTCGTGCTCCAGATCTCCCACATCATCCGAGAGATTCGCCAATTCCAGCAAGCCCCCTACAGGATCGAGCACCAGCCCAAGGTAAGGTGGTCACCGGAGACACCTCCACCTGGAACCTCATCGCCACTTCATCTACTGTCTGTCTGTCTCTGTCTGTCTGTCTGTCTGTCTGTCTACTCTACGCCACCATGGCTTTAGCATTATGAAGACAAACTACCTCTATGAAATAGTTTTAGAATTTGTTAAAAATAAGGTCCAACGATGAACAAAGTGCATTGGATGAGTGGTTTCGAGAGAACCACAGGACAGACATACAGTGACTCCTATATTCTGAAATACACCTCCTGTCAGGTGTCTCTTGTTCGCCCGTTGGCTCCCGCGGAGGTTCTAGCGGCGTTCTCCACGTTCTCTCTGGGTGTTCTCCAGGTCACTCAGTTCCTGCTGGACAAGAGCCTGGTGATGGACGAGGACACCCTGTACGAGCTGTCCCTCAAGATGGAGCCCCGCGTGGCACCGGGCTGACCTGGACACACACACAGGGATACAGATATGCACACGCACACACACACACACACACACACACACACACACACACACACTAGACTGCGGATCGGGCCAGAATTTTCTGTCCGAACGTGGCCCGTGTCCGACAGAACAGTAACTGAACCCGACACGAGCCCGACAGGCATCAAGCTTTTTATGTCAATTAACAGATGAGCACAACATGCGCGGGTTAACACGCGGGTAAATACAAAATTTCAAGTCGCGCAGATGTGACCGAGCCCGACCTGAACCAGAGCATCATTTCTAAATATCTGTCCGAACCCGACCTGGCCCATTGGGTACTGTCGGGTCCCATCGGGCTCGGGTCGGGTATCCATCCTCTAACACACACGCACGCACGCACACAGACACTCACACTATCACACACACACACACACGCACACACACACGCACGCACACACACACACACACACAAAGACACACGTCTTACGCCTAACCACTTGTGTCTTTTCTTGTGAATATACAACTATTCAGCAATGCGAGACTTAAGGAAAGCAAACTCCTGTATGCCACAGTCGGTCCTATAGTTGTCACTATTTCCTCTGTCGTGAACAGAATTAACTTAGAGTACATTTAGGATGTGTAGAAGATGCACAGCTGCTTTTTCCAACAACTCAGGAGTATCGTTTCCAGACATTCATCTTATCCGCCCATGTCCATGTTGTTACTTACTTGATAGAGCTAGAGGTGTGTTTATTATGTAGTACCGGTAATGTATTTATAAGCACTTGTAGTTTCCTGTCGTGGATCTCCAAAAATATCTTTTTTTTTCTACCTGACTGTTATGTAGAAGAAAAACCCCACATTTTAGATATTCCATTTAGATTTGGTTTGTTTTGTGTGTGTGTGTGTGTGTGAAACAGGCCTTAAAGGTCTTTTAATGTTTATTCTAGCTATTATTAATGAATAATAGGTGGTTGAGTTCAACTCACTTGTATGTCAACCCTTTTTGATACGTATGATGTGAACAAAACAAACAAAATCAAAGTAAAGTGGAATACTTTTTGCACTTTAGATTTGTAATGATGTCAATTGATTTAGATTTTTTAATAGCCTGAAAATAGCGTGTTTCGCTTCTTTCTTTGGGTCAACTTAAATGACATTTAAGTTGAGTGGTATAGTTGTTTAACTTTAAAAGCATTGTTTTTATACATCACCTACTTTGTTACAATGACTGTTACAGCCCCATGCAACTTTCCTTACAGAATGTACAGAAATCCCTCCACTGTACAAATATTTTACACTCAAAGTGTTGTAAATAAAAGCCCTCGCATAAATTGCATTTGTCAGCATGTTTGTGGGGTGGAAACAAACTAAATATTAATAAATCACTGGTGCTTTGTTATCTGCAATTTTTAACCTTCACCTTCATTATATGAATGGGCAAATAAACTACTATGAAGCAGCATGGCAAGCCGTAATACCCTAATATTAATGTGATATGTTGCGGTGGTCAGACACAGGCACGTAGCAGCACAGCCAGCCTTAATACCCTCATCTTAATGTGATATAATGTTGAGGTGGTCAGACGGCACGTAGCAGCACGAGGTCGTACATCCAGTCAAGGTTCACACGTGTCCCCTGTGAAATGTCAGATGTCCTGCTGCCAGGTGCTAATATTAAAGTGTTATGGTGCCAACAAATATGACACATATGGGGGAGGAGAGAGAGAGAGAGACAGAGGGAGAGAGAGAGAGAGAGAGAGAGAGAGAGAGAGAGGGCTATTCAGCTGCAGAGGTAAGCAGCAAGGTCACCCTGGCCAGAAGGGAAGGGATTGGACCCGGGGTGGTCTGTGGTCTCGCAGCGAAAGGCCAAATGGGATTGCGCTGCAACCGCCATATGCCCTCAGCCCTTGATTGGTTTATAACGGGCCGTGCATCGCGTTGAGATTGGCCGCCGTGGCGTAATCCCACCACAGTGGGCGGAGCTTGTCATTGACACAGGGGAGATGCACTCCGGAGTCTCTCAACCAGGGAGGAAAGCAACTGGTGTCCAGGTAGGCCTCACTAACCCTCTCTCTCCTCCCTTTTACTAGAGCTTTAGGACTGCTGAACTAGTTCCCTCTGTGTGGAAACTTAAACATCTTAAGCATCTAAATGCATGGATGATCAATAGGGTTCGTTCATTTTTTGTGAAGTTAAGTCTGAGTCTGCTTTTTAATCAGGCTATGCATTTCTCTTAAATAGTTGTTCATAGTTGGTACATTTCAATGTGTCTGCCATGTATGCAAGAGGTGTGATCTCTCAAACAATTGTTTAAATGGCGATTTGCTTTACCTGGGTTCGAAATTAAACAAACGGTGTCCCATACTCTTAAGACAGGTATATAGAAGGTGATCTGATCAGTGCAACTGTTATATTGTATCCTAGTGGATACAATTTGCACACCACACAACATCTTGCAACATCTCCATAATCAATACCAAGGAAAAAGCAGGTTGACAGTTAGAAGGGTGAAGTGCAAAATGTCCACTTGCATGTCCTTTTGAAATCTGCCCACGGCCAGTCTCTCGTGTCAGTGGCGAAGGTCATGTGTTAGTGTAATGAGTGGGGCTCATCCCAGGTCTGACAGCGGCGTCTTGTTCTGGCCTAATCCCAAAGATTAGACCACATAAGCCCCGCTAGGTCACCAACTGCTTTAAGAATCACAGGCAAAGTCGGGGAAAATTCAATGTCGCGGAACTCTTAGAAGCAGGATAGCAGTAATGGGAGTTCCATTTCCTGGTATCGCTGGTATGTCTGATCTTTAGTTTGATTGCAGTGTCCTGTAGAAGTTGAGACGCTCTTCATTCCGTTTCTGTTTCCCCGCGTGCCCAGCGGTCAGCGACAGGGTCTACAGTCGCACTGCCTTCGCCGTATCACCACATCTCAGTGTTACCCGAGAATATGCCAAAGGTGCTTTGGCCCAAAATCCTGGCATGGAAACCCTTAGGCGAGGGGGGGGGTCCTATTAATAAACAACTGTGTGGAGCAAAGGAACCGGTCACAAGACTGTGGAGTTACCTTTCCAGAACCACCACACCAGTACGATAAACGTGATAAATCAATTACATTATAAAAAAGAATCAGACTTCCGAATTTTCTCCGACATATGGGGGACACTATTGCACATTCACAAGTGCGATCAAGGCCAAAGGTGCCAGTGTACAGGGGGCGAGGGTGTTGGTCTGTCTGGGCCGGTGCCGGTTCAGCCCGGACCAGGGATTGACCGGCGTGTGTGATGATGTCACCACGGGGGCCGTGGCTATATTAAGACACGTGCCCCGGCCCACTTTTCCATGTGATCGCTGAGACGCGGTGAAGGACGGGCCACAGGGCCTTAGAGTTCCAGGAGACTTTAGTGTGGAGTGCAGGGATCGCTATTTCAATCACATGCTACCTGGCAGTCATACATATGATACTGCACATATATATTATTATTTTTTCTTTTTACCAATAATTAATTTATGATCCTTGGCATTGTATGAGCTAGATTCATCTGAAGCCTACATGGCTGCAGATACATCGATTTATATATTTCTATGTATGTATTACAAAATGTATACATTATGCATATGTATATAATATGTAAAATAAATATATATAATATAAGTATCATATGCCATAGGCTATGAAATATGTAAGTGTATATGGAAACGTACATGCCACACAGAGATCAGTTATATTATTTCTGACATTGTCTACTACTACTTACTACTACTTACATTGTCTTACTATGAATGTCTCTTCTCCCCTCCCCCATAAAGTGAATTAATTGCTGAGATTTGCGGCGATCCAAGATGGCGAGCTCATTCACACGTATGATCTCTGGCCGCTACCCGGCGGCGCTGCTGGCCAGCCTGGGCGCCGGCACCGTGACCGCCGGCCTGCTGCTGAGCGACAGCGCTCTGTCTGCAGAGGGCAAGAGGAGCCTCTACCCTCCCAGGTACCGCCAGCACCCCCTGCTGGTCATGTCACCCATACACAGGCACGCACACAGGCACACACCCATCAGAAACGATTAACGTCAAAAGGACCGCCGCCATTTTGGGAGCATGGGAGCAGTGGGATGTTAGTTACTATGTTGGTAGTAGAGTTAGTTTTTTTTGCTCATTGTTTTGTAATCAAGCGTGAAATTATTTGACATTATGGGAAGACACTGTTGCCACTGCCACAGCGTTTCTCATGCTAGACGTGGCAAAACAAAAAGTTACGGTATATTTACGCATGTTACAGATTTAATTTACATTTACAATATACAATCAGAAAGTTTACAATCATATAAAATATACACATATACAATCACAAAGGTGGACGAATGTAGAGAAGAATAGATGTATTTGAATATTTGCAAAGTTGCGCAATCTTATTCGTCAGCATAACCAATTAAGCAATTAGTTGTGATGTTGCATTAAAGTAATGCAACATCACAACTAATTGCCATGGTCTGAACATTGAACAATGACATCACAGCTGTGAGGTTTTTTTTCAGTGGATTTGGGCTTCACAGTATGAACCTGCTGTTGTCCTCTCTCTCTCTCTCTGTCTCTGTCTCTGTCTCTGTCTCTGTGTCTCTGTCTCTGTCTCTCTCTCTCTCTCTCTGTCTCGCAGTGCCGACTTCCCCGACCTGAGGAAACACAACAACTGCATGGCGACCGCGTTGACGCCCGCCATCTACGCCAAGCTGCGGGACCGGGTGACCCCCCAGAACTGGACCCTGGACCAGTGCATCCAGACCGGGGTGGACAACCCGGGACACCCCTTCATCAAGACCGTGGGCTGCGTGGCCGGAGACGAGGAGAGCTATGAGGTAGCTGGCCCTTGGCTCGAGTCCTCCATTTTGTGACCACGATGTTTTAGGCCTGCAGGCAGGGTCGTTGTTCTAGTGGCTGGAGGAGGGTTCGAGCCCAGACCCGTTCACTCACTGCTGTACCTTTTTAGCTTGAGCGTTATCTTTTAATCAAGGTGTGTGCAATCACTGATTGTATCTTTGTATTGTATCGTTTCTTGCTGTGTTGTTGTTTTTAACTTGTTAGGCACTTTGCACTGCAGTGTTGAACGAATAGCTCTCTAATATATATTGATCACCACTACCAGCCCAAGGTTCTAGGTTGTGTTATCCTCTTATTAACAGCAGCCATATCAGGCTACTATATAAATACATAGCATCGAAGCCCCTGCAACCTCCAACCTCCAGCCTCAGATCCTCCAGCCTCAGACTCCCAGTAGCTTGGATTACATATGTATGAATGTATGAATATGCATCTGTAAACGTTTGTACGTGCACCTGTTATATTCCGCCTCGCCATCCCTGCAGGTGTTTGCCGAGCTGTTTGACCCCATCATCAAAGACCGACACAACGGCTACGACCCCAAGACCATGAAGCACCCCACCGACCTGGACGCCTCCAAGGTGCCTTGTGTTGACATGTGATCCGTCATCTCTGCCGGGCCTTCACTGCCGTGTCCGCCTCATTTACATTTACATTTACATTTACATTCAGGGCATTAAGCAGACACTTTTATCCAAAGCGACTTACAAAGAATGCATTTGTCAGAAGAAGGTGAAACATTTCATTGCTGCCAATACAGTAAGAAAGTCACCGGAACAAGTTTCAAGCATTTCAATTGCTAGGTTAACCATTGCTAGTGTACAACATCTCTGGCCGAGTTACAAAAAGCAATTCTCACTGCATGTCCAGACTACCGCAGCTGGAGTACCTTTTGCAGAGAATGCATACGTGGCGGTGAAAAACACATTATTTTGTCCCAAGATACTGCCGGCACACGTCCAGATTTTAATTACCAAGTTCCGATCCCCATCGCCTGCCAGTTTAGTGTTTAGCGTGGGAATGGCCGATGACATCACTGCATTTGCATTCTTATTTCTTTTCTTTCTCTGGCCAGATCACCAACGGGGTGTTTGACGAGAAGTACGTGCTGTCGTCCCGCGTGCGCACCGGGCGCAGCATCCGCGGCCTGAGCCTGCCGCCCGCCTGCTCGCGCTCCGAGCGCCGCGAGGTGGAGCGCGTGGTGGTGACGGCGCTGGCCGGCCTGCAGGGGGAGCTGAAGGGCCGCTACTACGGCCTGGGGGACATGACGGAGCACGAGCAGCAGCAGCTCATCGACGTGAGTGTGTCACCTCGATAGGGGGGGGGGGGGTCCGGAGTGGCGGTGGCGGTGGGTTCCTTCCTAGCTAGCTAGCTGTGTAGTTTCTATTCGGGGTATCGGTTTGGTTTCATCACCCGATGCAAAACGTCACATGTAAAGGGGTAAAGGGGGCATTTAGCAGACGTTTTTTTCCAAAGCGACTTACAATCAGTACATTGGTGGGGTTCGACATGTGGACAGTTGGAGGAGGAGGGGCGATCAAGGGGATCGAACCGCCGACCCTACGGTTAGTGGACGACCCGCTCTGTCCACCCGCTCTATCCACTGAGCTACTGCCGCCCACCTGTAGTTGGGGCGTAGCCGAAAAAACGGTCCAGGGTTTTACTCTTTATTATTTACCGATTCACAGTGACTGCTGGAAGATTACAGAGGATCAGCTGTAAAGATGTATGAAATAGCAGACACTTTTGTCCAAAGCAACTTATAATCAGTAAATTTGTGGGGTTCGACACGTGGACAGTTGGGAGGTGGGGATTGAACCGCCAACCCTCCAGTTAGTGGACAACCCGCTCTGCCCACTGAGCTATGCTGCCCTATTGAGCTATACCGCCCTATGATCACCTATTCCACATAATGTCATTCTTTGCTGATCGATTGTTCATTCGCAGTCCAGTCCCATCACGAGTGTGTTTCAACGCCTGTTCCCCTTTTCTGTTCAACACACGTCAGGAGCACTTCTTGTTTGACAAGCCAGTGTCTCCCTTGCTCACCTCGGCCTTCATGGCCCGAGACTGGCCTGATGCGCGGGGCATCTGGTAAGGCCACCAGTGCTGGACAACCCCCCCCCCATACCTCGCTCTCCCCAGCCGCTACGTAGAAACACACAGAGCGTGCCCGTTTCTAGTTGAGTTGGTGCCCGGCCTACATGGTCCTCAGCCCTACGACCCCAAATCCCACTTGCCCCAGCTGCACCCGACAGACCTGTAGACTATACGCCTTCCCCAACAGTTTATCCTTCCTAACTATGTCGCCCCTACTTCCTTACTCCATCCTTCCTCCCCCTTCATCGTGGCCTTTGACCCCGACCCCACCTGTAGGACCACTTCCTGTTTGACAAGCCCATTTCCCCCCTGTTGACCTGTGCCTTCATGGCCCGAGACTGGCCCGACGCCAGGGGTATCTGGTAGGTTCCGTAGGGTCTCCCTGTTAGGTGTGCTGTGTCGCCATGGTTACCTCCAGCCACTAACCTCCTGCTTAAACCCCAGTTACCTCGAACCACTAAACTAGACGTGTCGCCATAGTTACCCTTTACCGCTAACCTCTGTGTCATCACAGTTGCCTTGAACAACCTCTACTAACTCTATGATGATTTTAGTGATGTTTGGTATATAATTACACCCATAACCCCTGTTTAGTGTTGTTTAAATCAGGATGGAAAATATTTCAGTGTGCAAACCTAACATTATATGTTCTTTTTGGGTGCTTTCACAGCGGCTGTACACAATACAGTTGCACGGCAATATCTGCACCGTATTTAGCAGAACCTCATATGAAAGTAGGCCAAATCTGATTTGAACAGCTCAGATTCCATGTGTTGTTTACAACACATGGACCCATTGCACACGCCATTGTACACGGCATGTTTACACAGCTCAGATAAAAACTGGATCTTAAAGCAGATCTGGATTCATCAGGGGAAACTTCAGATTGCGTAGTGTAAACACTGCGTTGCGGCGCACACTTTAGTCAACGTTGACGGACTTTCCATTGCTTGTCAGGCACAACAACGAGAAGAACTTCCTGATCTGGGTGAACGAGGAGGACCACACCAGGGTGATCTCCATGGAGAAGGGAGGCAACATGAAGCGGGTGTTTGAGAGGTTTTGCAGTGGACTCAAACAGGTACGGCAGACCATAATACTCACTGTGCACCCTCACCCCTAAACACAGCTGTGATGCTGAAACCCTTTTGTTCTTGTCTTGTAATATCATTGATATAATGTGCTCATATATGTTTATTGTTTTGTGCATATACTGTACATATACAGCATATGCCAGTTTATTTGCCAATTCTCTAATTAACTTACAAATTGACGGAGAGACTGACTGACTAGCTAGCCAGTAGGTTCTAAAAGCTAGCGCGCGCCTTGCTGGGTTCCCGCAGGTAGAACATCTGATCCAGGAGAGGGGCTGGGAGTTCATGTGGAACGAGCGTCTGGGCTACGTGCTGACCTGCCCGTCCAACCTGGGCACGGGCCTGCGGGCCGGGGTGCACGTCCGCCTGCCCAACCTGAGCAAGGTAAAGGAACCCCCCCCCCCCCCCCCCCCCTCTGAGCTGCTCCCGAAAAACACAGCTGTAGAAACGCAGAGTGCATCAACGTGTTCTAGGGGTTGCCACCTGTGTCTGACAAAAACACGACATACCACTTCCCACCGGCATGAACAAAAGCCATCCCTTACACATCCGACTGGTGTGGCAGAATGATCTTTTGTGCAAATTGTATCTGTCAGCTCAGAACCAATACATAAGGACATCTTTGTTGCAGGCGCGTTTCTAGGTTCTGACTTTTGGGTGGGCTGGGGGGGGGGAGTGTCACAGCTGACAAATGACGCGGAAACATTTTAAACTTGCGCAAAACTGCCGGCGGTAGAATATTAGAATATTACATTTGAGGACGAAACGATAGGGTGGGCAATAGCTCATTAAAAACCGTGACATTTTGTGTCCCAGGAGAATTTAGAAATTTTCTGGGACAGGCTACAAAAAGAAGGACAATCCTGGTAAAACCGGGGCAGGTGCAACCCTGGGCAACCGGGGCAACCCTAACGATTTCAGCAGGGGGTTAGCTTGTCGCTGTTTGATTTTTATGCTCTGGCTTTTAAATGTGACGTTCTTGATGTTTTCGGTTTTATTCACGTATTTGTTTCACTGTTTCATAATTTTTGTCAATTTATTAAAACTTGTAACGCACTTTGTAAACCTTGTGTAAAAAAAAAAGTGCTGTATAAATACAGGTGGTTATTCCGGTCCTACTTATCATGTTATGGTTTTTCACGCGGCGTTGAGTTTGCGCCCATGCGTTGTGGCGCGTTCCGCCGTGCCGGCGTTTCATCACGCTGATTCTCCCGCTTCAGGACACGCGCTTCTCCAAGATCCTGGACAACCTGCGGCTGCAGAAGAGAGGCACGGGGGGCGTGGACACGGCGGCCACCGGAGACACCTTCGACATCTCCAACAACGACCGTCTGGGGAAGTCAGAGGTGAGCACCTCGTTCAGCCGCTACACTCATCCTGTCTTCCTGTTGCCTGCCGACGATACCGTGACAATGTTTTAGTCTTGGAGAGATGGACATGGGAGATGTCCTTTCCATAGTGTTTGTTAGAATTCAACATTGTGATTAATGCAGCTGTAGGTCATGTTTGTGGGTCTTGTTAAGAGAGAGAGAGAGAGAGAGAGAGAGAGAGAGAGAGAGAGAGAGAGAGAGAGAGAGAGAGAGAGAGAGAGAGAGAGAGAGAGAGAGAGAGAGAGAGAGAGAGAGAGAGAGAGAGCAGAAAAGATGTTGAAACCAAACAACCCCCCAAAAAAAGGCCCTCTATCGCTGAGTTTCTCCACCAGTGAGAAGTGTTGCGTTCGCGGACCAATCAAAGAGAAGAAGCGCTAATTCGTCCGAAATTAGCCGGGAGCCGTCCAAAATAGAAAGTCTCATGGAAGTTGAGTCAGGCACAGTCAACTTGAAACAGATATTCTAGTATTTCACTCACTAGTAGCTGAATGGTGGCTATGGCTTTTCTTACAAATGACACTCAACTAGCACTTAAATTTGACCTACACCACCTTTAACATTGTGCCGTCATTTTAGGCCTGTATTTCTTGCTGAGATTTCTTACCACTACTAGCTAAATCTTTGGTTTGTGTGTGTGTGTGTGTGTGTGTGCACAGGTTGAGCTGGTCCAGATGCTGGTGGACGGCGTCAACTACCTGATTGAGTGCGAGAAGAGACTAGAAAAGGGCCAGGACATCAAAGTCCCATCTCCCATCTCTCAGTTCAAGAAGTAATTAATCAGCGCAGACAATGACCTTGTTGTTTGAGCATTATAAGTCCCTCCTCTGTCATGCTAGTAGTCTCTGTAGCAAAGTAGGCCTTCTCAGATTCTCATCTCCTTCCATAGATGGTAGTTTCTTAATCTGCCCTATACAGCTAAACAGCACCTTTGTTCAAAGGTGATATAATCTGTGGTTAGGTGGATGCCTCTACCTCAAAAGATGGTGGTTACTGTAGAGATGACCTCAATAAAACATTCAATGTTTTGGGTTTTTGCTTTATTCACTTGCACGGCTTGTTACTACAGATCATCCTTCAGTTGCATCTCAACCCTTTTTATAAAAATATGGGATAGGCTTCATGATCTTAGTTTGAATAATTTATGTAAATTGTGTGAAATATCCCGAAATGAGTTGAGAGGAATCTTCTTTTTAATGAAAATCAGTCTTGTCAATTTATTTTACATTAAAAAAAAAAAATCTCAGTAAGAAACCTAAAGATTCAAATGTATTTATTTAAATGTAATTTAATGTATTTTGTATTTTACCAGGTAAAGTGCAACAAAACCAAAATAGACATCAGTAGAAAAACCGATGAGGAACACTATTAAATTAAGCCCACTCCAGAAAAAAGATTATCCGTAGTTCTGTACATATCAGTTACAAAAGCCCACACTAAAAACACTGTTGAATGTTACAAATAACCACACGCTGACGGCTAAACAAAGGGCTCTCGTGAACCACCATAAAGTCCTGCTTTTATGGCAAAATGAAACCGAAACGTCATTTCCCCAAACGTTACAACAATGAACTTCTGCAAGGACAGGATATCCGTTCTTGGCATCTACAGCCACCCAGAGACAAAACAAAGCTCTTTTTGATTTTTTTTGTGTGTGTGTTTTTTTTTTTTTTTTATAGTCTTTCAAAATGAAAACTTGAATGAAGACTGTGGGGGCGCGGTCCCAGCGCCCCTAGCACGACGGTCGCTTCTCGCCGTGTTTCCTTGTGAACTCGTCTGCGTTCTTCAGGAACTTCTTGCGGTCCTTCACGTATTCCTCCGCCAGGTCAGCCCGGAGGGGGTGCTCCGGCTGAGGGTTGTTGACCAGGTCCGTGAGGGACTGGATCACTGTGGGAGAAGGTCAAATATATATTTATATATTTTTGTATTTTTTTCAAGCAACTACCGAATTTCACGATTTTGGGCTGAACGAGATGGTTATTACTTTCTAGAGCACATTGGGGAAAAGGTGGGATGATGTCACCCGTTTCACTGTGTCGCCAAGGAGGAAACAGATATTTAACACCTACGGCAGGAGTCAAGACACCCGCACAACAGGGATGCCAGCCTGCCAGTCCAACTCCCACACAAAAAATAAAAACGCCTTCTCTCTCACACACACACACACACACACACACACGAAATCCGATACATGATAAACACCACACGTTTCTAGAGACGAGTACAGTTACGGTTACATGCATACAAGCCAAGCAAAATATGAATGAATGTTTACAAGGTGAATACAAGAACACATACAGGGGCTTAAACAACACGGTTTCTCTGTCGGGCTGCGGTTCAGCTGAAACCCCATCCAAATGGGTTTAAATATTTTACCTCGAGCAAGGCAACCTGTAGTAATAGTTATAGGGCTTGTAGATCAGAATGCATCATGGGACATTTTGATTGTGATACTCCACCACTTGTGATGGCTTGGAAAAGTAGTATTAGTATAGTATATCACGTGGTAGTGTAAAATCCTAGATAAAACAAATATACACCAATATATACATATTAGATATAGACTAACCTATGGCATTTAAAACTGTTTTGCCACACCTTGCATGAGAAACCCTGTGGCAGTTTCACACAGCAATGTCACCCCACACCGACAATTCCTACATTCCTAGGCTGTCATTGAGGTGTGACGTTATGATGGGCATATACCCTTGCTCGTCATTACCAACCAAAAACTAATAACAGGGCACATAAGTTATCAAAACACAATTCTTCCTTCTAAAAAGTGTGAAAGACTGTTTAATAACATTGAAAATACATGCTAATGATGTTACCTGAATAATAATTAATACAGAGTTTCATTTCGCCTTTCGTGAGTCCAATGCGCGTTACAAGCGAGAGATACACAAAAACACATTCACAGGAAATGAAACCAACAACAAAAATACCTTGGTGGGTTTTGGTGGCCGGTTTCCAGTTCTCGGAGGTTATGATGGGAAGGCACACTTGGCCCTTCTCGTCGATGTTGGGGTGGTAGATCTTGGTCCTGAACGTAATCTTGGGCGGCTTGAACGGATATTCCACGGGGAAGACGATGTCGACGCGAAAAGCACCCTTGTCGTACGGAGGATTTTCCTTGGTGGAAGGAAACGGGGACGGGGGATAAAGTTTCGATTACAAACACTGACTTCAATCAAATCAACACAGTGCAGTGATTTCAATCGGCTCTACACGTCAAGCCAACGTTAGTGTCCATGTGTATGCTTACAGGGACGATGAGCCATTGCCAGTTAAAAATATTTGACTCATCAACTTGAACGTTCTGGGCGTTTTTGACGTCGGAGTTGATAATGTCATCAAGTTCCTGAAACAAAAACACATGATAAAAGGTGAGCCATTACATTGTACATGGTGTTCTCGGTTGCAACACAATCCAGACCTTCACAACGCCAGACCCTGGGCTTCTCCACACATCCCAGAAGTTTTAAGGTATAAGATCTGCTGCTGATATTTCCCAACAAAACATGACCCTTCACTGTTTCACTGAAATACTCCCTATATAATATATGTATTTATATAAACTACTCGGCCCCGTATATATTGGACTCAACATTTACGTTCGACGGGCCCGACGTAAACCACTTCAGCCCCACAACATAAAAACGTATCAACATGTAGGACAACTCGTAAAAGAGCCTTGAGACGAAGTCGTCCTCTAAACCAGCACAACACACCAATGACACAACAAATTCCCTGTTTTCACAAAGTGCGGCGTTATTGTACACTTGGCCCACACTTAACGGCACTATATTAAGCCTCGGTGGGTTAGCCCGTTACCAATTAGCTTCGAGCTAAGCTAAGGAAATAGTCGACGCTAGCTAACGCCAGCCGACGACTAATAACCATAAAACGAGCCGTCTCTTTCCTCTTCCACACGCACACTTTTCGTCACAAACGAGTCGTGTCGACGTATACGTTAACATGAAGGAAATAGCCGCGGTTCTAATCGGCGAATAACGCCCGCTTTCGCTTTACCTTTTGTAGCCTCTTGCTCGCCGCCATAGCGAAAGTGTTGCCTGCCAGCAGCTCGCTGAGTACTCGGACAGACCGGGTCACCAGCGGAACATCAGACGAGGAGGGTCAGGAGGAGCCGCATGCCGCCAGGGGCTTTGAAGCCATTCTAAATGCACAGAGTGCGCATGTGCGATATTAGTGAGTTAACACTATTTATTGTACATCCATGGTTAAAATGAGAGTGTGTACAATGTGTACAATGGAACCAATTTTGAGTGAACAATATTGATTTCACCGTGTGAACCGCCCGACTTGTATCGTATAATTAAAGCCATTCAAAAAGGTGTGTAAAATTGGAGAGTGCTACAGACAGAGCATAGCTATTACCATTACAGAGAAATGCAATGTCAACTAAGCTCTATTTGTCAGTCAAATATATGTAATGCAAAAAACATGCAAAGGTATGAAACAAATGAATATAAAGAAACCGATGATGATGATATAATAATAATCATCATCATAATAATTATTCTTTTTGACTAATATACTTATATAAAAAGGAACACAAACAGCATGTTACAATAGACAGGCCAATACACATTTGTCATATTACTTTATTACAGTGCAATGCCACTTTCAAAGCTGCTATGGCAGCTTTCTGGCACCAGATGGCACTGTGGCGATCATGTGTGACCTACATATTACGCTTATGTGGTGGTGGATCTACATCAAGTTCAAGACTGGTTAAAACGTTAAAACCTGGCGCTGGCGTTAACACCTAACTAAAAAAGTACACACACACACACACACACACACACACACACACACACACACACACACACACACACACACACACACACACACACACACACACACACACACACACATAACGCCTGTATAATTATTAAAAAAAAAAAAAAAAGTTATTTATGTAATACACGCTGGCGCCGGGCTAACCCAGCAACATGGACAGCATAGACTAAAATGGGCGCGTCACGCCCAAATTGATTGACTTGTCTCATGTATTGTATCACTGAAATCCTGCTGTCAATGTTTCTGTGGTTATTTCACAAATATACATATAATTGAATGTAATTGTATTAACTGGCAAAGGCTCTTAAACAAAACAATATTCGTATGAAAGAGTTGGGGCTGCACTATATTATCCTCAAACATCACAAAGTAGTACATACAGGTAGGCAGGTTGTCAAATGCCCCGCAGAAACAACCGTCCCTGAACATACATGGTTACGTTACTTGTGTTTTGTTTAGGCCACCAAGTGACCTATTTCTTTCACTGAAACCTTTAGGACCGAGCTGATAGTAAACCGTATAAACAGCGACATCTAGGTCGTCGTGGGCACCATGATTCTGTGACAACCGTTGACAAAAAACCCTTGTGTGACAACCCGAGATAACCGGGACTGCCACTTGAAATTCCTTGGCATTAGCCTTCAAATCACATAGGCCCATTGTACAATCTAGACATGTTAATAATGACTGCATTTTGTTTATATCTTATTCAACTTGGTCAATGTAGTATTATCGAATGCTATAAGTGTGATGTGTAATATTAAATATAATATGATATAAACCAATTTGTTAATGTAAATGTACTGGAAAGGGAGCGATATATGTCCCCTCCCTTAAAATAAAAGAGTTCTTCCGTAGTTTGCCTTTGAAGTTATTGTTTGTTTGTTTTTTCCAAGTTTTTTTTTACTCTGTAGTTTACATTTTCGGTGACATTAATCAAATGTGCCATTGGTGTGTGGACACAATGGTGTGTCTATTTTTTGCAGTCACATGTCATCCCCCTTGCCTGCCGGACTAGATATCGAAATGTTGTTTTGTTCTCAGTGGTAGGCCTACCAGTGCAACTAATGGTGTCAAACATCTTATTATTTGGAGCGTTTGTGTCCCATTCGCTTCGTTTCTTTTGACCTCCCACGGTCCATTCAAGATGGCCGACCGAATGGCTAAACTACAGACCTTTAAATAAACTAACCTATTATAGTGCATTATACTTCAGCAGATAACCAAACGTAACCATCAAGACTGGTGTCTGTTTTGGTTGAACTCAAATGGTGTCTACAACCACGGAGGACGAGGCGAGAGGGACGGAATGAAACCTTTCTGGTAAACATGACAACCTTACGTTAGCTGGGCTGCCAACAGCTACGCTATTTCCCAGCTCGGCAACTAACAGCTTCGTTAGCTACTAGCTAGGCTGCTGACAGATACGTTAGCGCGAGCTAGGCTACTAACAGCTACGTTAGCTTCCAGCTATGCTACTCCCAGCTACGGTAGCTGCTGGATGGGCTGCGGACAGCTAGCCGAGCTACCAACTTCTACGTTTGCGCGAGCTTATATCAAATTCGATCGACAAACTTGAACAACTTTCGCCCAACTGATGTGTTGATGACTCCAACTGACTGCCAGTCCATCGGCTTGTAGTGTCGACCCATGCTTTTGTTATCATTCAGATAACAATTGGATGCATATGTCGGCTCTGCTCAGTGTTTGTTAACCTGTAGTTGGTTCGTTTATTCGGGAAGTTGCTTGTCTGCATTTAGTTTACAACACGTATCGTGCTGGTGACCATCTAAACAACCGGTATGTTAAAGCGTCGCCTTCGCAAAACGTTATTATTGTTTTGAAGTGGTGTTGTGTCTCGTGTGGGTAGCTTTAATGGCTATGTGGAGTAAGCAATCTCTCATCTCTTTTCAGACGCAGGGAAATAAAAAAAAAACAAGGGAACATTAACGTAACATACTAGGTTAAAAGGTATAGAACCGTTCACGCGTCACGTACACAACCCTGGACCGGTCTGTGACTGGTCTGTTGTGAGGGAGGTAGGCCCCATTTGATGGTATACTTTAAATCGGCCATGCACCGTGTAAAGGCACTTTACTGAATAATAGCATTTAATGAGCCTCTGTACGAGTCTCCTTGGACAGAGCTATTGTTGTAACATTAGTCTGGGACATTATATTTAGTTTCTGGACTGTGTAAACATATGCAGCCCATTAATGCTAATTGTAGTGTGTTAATTAACCTACTACTGTTAAGGATAGTAAAAGTAAGTTAGTTATGACATAACATTGGCTTGACATGAGCACATCAAGGATATGTAGGTGCCACTTATGTTTGTCATTTGCCGAAAGATACAAATCACTGATGTGTGCATCATGACACACGTTCCCTAATTTGAGACATAAGAACATTTAACATTGATTTAAATAAGGTATAAGGTATGTTGTTTTCACATAATTGTGTAGGCACATTGTAGGATTAGGATATTAACTATCTAATGGTATTTCATCTTTGGGAAAGACGTTCCATTCCAGTGCATTCATCTGGTGAATTTGCAAAGTATAGACTGTCGGTGACACATCTCCGTATCAAAGAACAAATCAAGTTGTTCTTTACATTGTTTGTATAGCAACCACCTACAACGCAACCTTTTAACCAATCGTTGTTAGTTAAATTCTGATGCGTTAAAGATCAATAACTTGATGTAGGCTATGACTAACTGCACACACTTCACTGATCCCATTTCATTATGCCTACTTGCCACGATTTATATACACTAGCCAAGTGACTGATCAGTGGAATTTGGGCCAAGGGTTAGACTTGGGTTGGAACTTTCCTTGGTAGTTCAAAAGTGACAGCTATAACTGCATATTTGCAGTTGTTACTAAAGTATTGATGTTGAACATTTGCAGTAGTGTACCAGTGAACCAGCGGTTCTCAGCTGGTGGGTCGCGGACCTTTGTATGGGCAAAAAAAAGTCACCAAAAAAATCCTGTGTTTTTATTTTGAAGAGGATTAGGAGGATTTTTTTATGCAGCGGAGTGCCGTCTATTTTTTGTTGCCTGAATAAGTGACTGAATAGTTTAATAGTACAGGCACTGAAGTGTTATAATATGTTAAATAAATTTGAGAATGATGTTCCTTGATTTGGCTTGCGGCTTGTCATTAAGATGATGATGGTGGGTCCCGAAGCCAGACCAGTTGAGAACCACTGGTGTAGACAATTGAGACCCATCATGCACCTGATGTTGTTTTGTGTTGTGTTGTGTTGTGTGTGTGTGTGTGTGTGTGTGTGTGTGTGTGTGTGGTTTCAGGATGTAGCGCTGTGGTTAAACGTCCTCTCTGGCACACAGCATGGACAGCTTCTTCAAGGCGGCCGTGTGTGACCTTGACAAGCTGCTGGATGACTTTGAGCTCAACACAGGTAAACGACGACTTCAGACTGTTGCAAAAACCAACACGGAGCTCGTCCTAATCTGATCTGTGTTTCGCGTTTTTTTATTGTACACAGTGTTGTTCACTGGAATCTTATTTCGCCAAACCCGTTTTGGGTGGAATCTAGTGGAACAGACTTGGAGTGCGATAGGCATAAGTGTTTTAATTGGTGTAGAACCTCATGAACATAAGAAACATTGCGTTTCCCTTATCTTGGACTGAGCCCTTGATATCTACAGTCGGAGCGGTTCCTCTTCTGGGGCTTCCATGTGGCAGCGCCATGTTGCTACAGTAGCCCAAAGCAGACAAACTAGTGATGGAGATTTGGATCGAGGGGCCGTACTTTCCCCCTCGCCACGACCAGTCTGTGATTCCCTTTAGGTCCCGTCGACGGAGGAGCAGGAGCTGATTCAGGGAGAGGATTCAACTATAATTGAGTTTCACTTTTTAAATCCAAGCTTAGAATAGTGTAGCAAATGGAAGTTGGAGGATGAGGGGGATGATGATACGTGGGTGTGCATTCCTTAATATGGCCATGTTTTGGAGACGTTCACCTTTTGAGGTAGTTTCCCAGATTGACAGGTAAAAGTTGGCTAACAACCTGGCATCCAAGGCAAAAGTGTGTTGTTGTCAAAAGCCATCTATGCTCATCCACCGCAGTACAAGTAAGTGCTGCCTTGTACCACTGCTGACCAATCCACCAATGCACCTAACAGACAATAAGCAATAATTACAGATCTGTGAGCTTACCACTGTTCTCGTATGACCCTATGTTCAGAGTTTTCTTTGGTGTGTGTGTGTGTGTGTGTGTATAATGAGACCATTGTTACCGTACACTCCTTGGCTGACTGTATTCCTCTCATTCACGTTCTCGTTTCAGAAGAGCACGATTGCAGACCCGTGTACCTGAAGTCCTCGTCACATGGCGTCTCCTCGCCGGGCCCTCAGTGTTTACCTCCGGACGGCTCCGCCCCGGTGCCCCCCAGCCTGCCCGACCTCAACTCCCTCCACTATGGCTCCGCCCCCGGCTGCACCGACCGCTCGTCCAGCAACCACCACCACCAGCAGCAACATCCGCACTCTGGGGTGGACAAACCCAAGGGACAGCCCCTCACCGGCGTGGACCTCCTCTCCTCCGTGGACCGACGGCCGGCCAAAGGCTCCACCCCTCCGTGCCCCGACCGCACCCTGAAGCCCCAGTGTGACCTCGTCAGCGACACGAGCTCCGCCATGCAGGGCCGGGCCGGCGGCCATGACACCTTCAGGGAGCTGGACCTGGCTGAGAGGCGGATGGAGGAGGAGGAGGAGGAGAAAGAGGATGGGAAAGAGGAAGATGGAGAAGGAGAAGAAGAAAAAGAAGAGGAGGAGGCCCTGCTAGTGGATTTTGCCAGCCCCGTGCTCCCCTATATGTGGGAGGGGGCGTGGGCGGAGCGAGGCGTGGCCGCCGCGGACCCCGTGGCGCCGGGGGGGAACGTGGAGTCTCTGGGTGGGCTGGCGGAGGGGTACTCCGCCTCCCTCAGCCTGCTGGACGTCATTCTTCCGGCCGCGGTCGAGCGGAGCGGCGAACCCGCAGACGATTCGGCATCGAGCGCCTCGGAGCCCCGCGACGAGGACGAGGAGGGGGGGGATTTGTCTCACGCGGCCCCACAGGCGGAGAGCTCCTTGGGCTGCCGTGAAGCCGACCCGCCCGCCGCCTCTCCACACAACAACCACGACAGCCCCACCGTCTCAGGGGAGCCGGCGGAGGAGCCGGCGGTGACGGACCAAACACAAGACAGTGGCGAGGCGGACCCCCCCCTGGCTCCCAACGCCTTGGACCGCGTCCCGGCAGGGCTGGCCTGCCTGCCCATGGCCGTGTCCATGTGCGGCGTCCTGGTGAACGCCACTAAAGCGGCGAAGGCCTCCCCCGAGGCCGACCTGACGGGGGACGCCACGTCGGAGACGTCCGACAGCACGGAGGCGGAGTCCGAGTCCCCCCCAGAGGCCGCCGCCATGGAGGGCTTCTGTCTGGATGAGCGCATGAACCCGCCGGCCCCCCGGCAGCCAGCAGGGGGTGCCGCCACCGCCGCGCCCCTCCCTCCCCGGGCGCTGTGCCCGGGATCCCTCCCCGACGCCGCCACCGCCATGGCGGAGTCGTGCGTCGCAGAAGAGGGCTCCGGTGACTCCCCGGAGTTCGGCTTCGAGTTCCTGCCCGAGAGCGACCAGGCCGACCTCCTGGTGACGGACGAGGAGCTGGACGCCTTCCTGCAGGCCCACGCCGAGGCGGAGCAGGTGGAGGGCGGGGCCTACCTCGCCAGCCGGTCGGCCGAGTGCGCCCGCGGCGCTGGGGTGCCCTCGGGTCTGTCCAACGGCGCAGGGGGGGACGCGGAGAACCGGCTGGCGGAGGAGGAGCTGGGGGGCTGCGGCGAGGACCCCTCCGCCGCCGTCTCCCCGGAGCGGGACGGCAGAGCGGCGGGCGCGCCCCCCGGCGAGTGCCCGGACTCCCTGGGCTCCTCCCACCCACCGGAGATGGAACTCTGTTCCCGTGTGCGGCCCCCCCGCCGCCGCCAACGCCGCCGTCCAACCCCCGTGCGTGGCCAGCCCCGATGCACAGTCCTCCTATGGAGGAGCACGCCCCAAGCAGCCCCACTGCCAGGCCGCCCCCTCCTCCCCGGCGGCAGAGGAAGCGCCTCAGACCCCCGCTGCCGCCGCCGCCGCCGCCCCGCCCCACCCCGACGGCGACGCCACCACCATGTCCCCTCCGCACCACCAGCACCACCCGTCCACGGGCGACAGCCACGACAACGGCGACCCCAGGCTGCTCTACACCCCGCAGGGTCACGACCCCTCGTACAACGAGCTGTCGGAGCCCCCGCCCTACCCCGGGGACCCCGCGTCGGGCGGGTGCTCGGTGGCGGCGGACGAAGGCTCGGACGAGGGCCTGGGGTGCAGGCAGCCCCCCTGGGTGCCGGACGCCGAGGCGCCCAAATGCATGAGCTGCGAGCTGAGGTTCACCTTCACGCGGCGCCGGCATCACTGCCGGGCGTGTGGCAAGGTGCGTACCGCCGTGTCCTGCCCCCACCCCGGGGTCAGAGGTGTGTGGGTGTCTGGGTACGGAGGGGGGTGGTGGCTGACCTCCACCCACCCGAGAGGTGCTGTCTTCCAACCCTATGGGCACCCTTGTGCGAGATGCCCTCTCACCCCTACCTGTTCCATAAATGACGTTCTGTGATTAATTCCTAAATTCAGGTTCAAGTTGCAAAATGTAGTGAATCGTAACAGCGCATGCTTTTTAACTGACCCAAACCCATTTTATTGTTTCCGCCATTTTCTCCATATGAGGCCTTTGTGCGTTGGCGGGTTACGGATTAGGCTCGGGTTGAAAACAGACATGCTCTCGCATGCTGACCGGAGGAGAATCAGGCTGTGTTCGAATTAACAACAAGCCCTGAGACCGGACCTAAATATAGCTCTGGTGTGTCGGGAGCAGGGAGAAGCATGAGTCAGCACCCACCCCACCTCCACCCCCACCCCCACCCTGCCAGCGCCTCTATTGATCCTCAGTCGCTTATCAACTCGGGCAGGAAGTAAGGGATTGAAGGCCCTACTGATTAACACAGTCTTAGAACGGGTCTCCCGACAATACGCTGGTCAACGCACACTGGGGTGTGAACAGCACACATAACACAAAGGGATGGCAGCCCATGTCTGCTGTTGAACCCTTGTGCTCCTGTTGTGTCTGCAGGCCAACCGGTGGGCAGTCGTTGTACCGGTTGAGTGTCTTAACGGAGTGGTTTGCACTCACTGCCTCCCTCTCCTCCTCTTGTTGTGTCTCTTCCGGGCCAGGTCTACTGTGCCATGTGCTGCAATCGGAAGTGCAAGCTCCAGTACCTGGAGAAGGAGGCGCGCGTGTGCAACAGATGCTTTGAGAGCCTACAAAGAGGTAAGATGCGTCACGGCTTTCCCAACCCGTCTAGACCGGGCCGTGGGAACCGTTGTGTGGCGGATCAAATAAAAACCTTCCTGTTGAAATAACGTCAAGAATAAAAAAAAATGGCAAAGGTTGTTCAAAGCCGTTTCAACAAAGTGGAATTGCGCTTCTGTCGCCCCGGCTGTGAGACAGCGGCATGCCAAAGGTGCGCTGGGGCGCCTTGGCTGGACAGAATCAGAGGCTGCGGGGCTGTGGAGCTGTGGGGCTGTGGAGCTGTGGGGCCGCAGGGCTGCGGACCCCTCCCCAGGCGGAGGGTGCGTCATTGCGTGGCGGTGGCCTTGTGCAGCAGACCTGCCAAGCGACAACGCGCGGGCTATAAATCAGGTTTAGCTGTGCTCTTCATGCACGTCAAACACGCCAAACCTAAATGTGTTGGTGTTGGTGTTGGTGTTGGCTTGGTGCACACACGGCGGTGCTGGTGTGACGCACATGGCTTCCAGGCATATGGGGCATGTGTTGTATCAGGAGTCACGTGAGGCCTCTGTCGTGCTGAAAAAGTGCACGTGGTGTGTCGCGATTTTTCCCCATTGCCTTTCATGAAAAGGCCGTTTGATGGATCACAGTGGTCTTGACGCAGAGATGATTTAAAAGAAAAAAGATTTAAAGCTTGACTAAAAATAAGATGAGATATGTTTCTGAATATATGATGATTTGATAATCTTGGTTGATTCGATAATTGGACGCTACATTAATGAGCTGTTAATTATCGCGTGTGCGCCATGGTAATTTGGCACCTGGATCAAAGCTCGGTCTCTTGTGTTGTGATGACGAATCCACTGCTTTATACACAGGCTTGCATTACAGCTGGGACTGCAGTCCAGAGATGGGGAGGGGGAGGGGACAAGAGAGAGAGAGGGAGCGGGAGACGGAGAGGGAGAGGAGAGAATGAGCCAGAATGGGTAGAGAGGGCAAAGGAGGAGGAGCAGAGGGAGTTACGGCAACATACTGCTCTTTGGTCTCCTCTGCGTAGTACTTTCCTGACAGGTCTTCAAAACAAGCTACAAGCTCTTACTTAAGAGCTTGTAGCTTGACTAAAATTCATGTATCCTCTTAACCTGGCTGAAGAAACGGAGGGGGTTGATCTTTGTTGATTTATCTGCTCGGGGCCGCTGATTGGCGGAGCGTCGACATGGTCACTCTTAAGCCTGCCCCCCCCCTCCTCCTCCTCCTCCCGTCTACGTCGCTCTCCTGTTTCTCATCCCTCACATCGGCGCTGTGTGCGGTGATGAACCGGCGGTGAGGGGGACTGAGTGCGCTGTGGATAAGAGGCTGTGAGGCGCGGATCCTCAGAGCGAGACACCTGGTGGTGGTGGGGGGGGGTGGGGGGGTGGGAGAGAGAGAGAGAGAGATGAGAACACACTGGGAACCATCTGCGTCAGGCTAGTAGACCGGACCAGAGTCAACATGGGAAGGTGGACAGGATGGCTGCTGCCGCCGCTGCTGTTGTTGTTATTGTTGTTGTCAGAGTCCATCAGGAGCACGAGGTAAGCTTTTGTTTTGACTTTGTCAATAGCTGGGGAAACCGGTTCTCCTTGTGGTTTTCTTTTCTCCCGGTGTATGCGGTGGCGTGGCGTTGTGTTTCCTGTTTGCGTGTGTAGTGTGCGCGCCGTGCAATGTTGTGAGGTTGTTGTTTTTTTTTTAACAAAAATGAAAGCGTCGTATTTATAACACACGCCTATTTATGGGTTGCAGTCGAGAGCCTCCTGAAAAATGAGGTCACCACTTCAGTCTGTAGACCCCAGAGTAGTTTGCTGCCAGCCAACCTCTGCCTGCTGTGTTTTTGCTTTGTCATGCCCCCCCCCCCCCCCACCGCCCCCTATACACGCACGCATGCACGCACACACACACACCCCCTTCCACTCTCCATTTAACAACAAACTGAATCCATTGACACTGTAGTTTTTTGCATTTTGCGTCATCAGGGATTCCAGTGCCAAAATCTGCCTGAACACATAGAAAGTGCAGACGAAAAATATGAACTACGTTGCATGCAGATGTCGTCAGTGCAGCCAGGTTAGCACAGCTGCATGCTGCGTAATGAGGGCAACGTATACATCGACATTGATAACAGTGTACCTTGTAGTGACGCGAAGGGCAGCAGCCGCTAGTCACGAGACTCATTCAGCCACAACACACATGTTCCCACCTTTCCCATGTTCCTTAGTTTGCCACTCGACCACAGCTGACTGGGATGTATTGTTTCTGTGAGCTAGCGAGGGGAGTTCATTAATTAACTCATGGATGGCAGGCCAGGCGAGATGATTCAGTAAGATCCTGTTTTGCTGAATCACGTTGTTGCTAATGACAATGTAAAACTATCTATATATATATATATATACTGTTATATATATACACACACACGCACAAAAAAAAAAACAATGTGGTATTTTTTGTTCTCATTATGTTTATGAGCGTTGTGTTTCCGCATTTCAAATAGCAGAATCGTCTATATGCCATTCGTACAAAGTCTCTTCAGAGTTTTATCTGCTGATGATTACAAAAAAATATTCATTCCTCATGTAAACACGCAGTCACGTAGGACCCAAAAGCTCGACAATTTTGCACCCCCCTCCCCCCCCCCCCTCATGAGACCAGAAGAGGAGGTTGATGTGAACATGAAACTGTGAACCATTTTTTTTTTTCCACCACGTTGCCCTCATGACCGCCCGGCACTCCCCCCCTCCCCCCCCCACCTGTGTCCCTCTTGTCTTCTCCTGTAGCCCAGGCCCTGGAGCGCATGATGAGTCCCACTGGACCCAGCCCCAACCCTAACGTTCCCTCAGAGTACTGCAGCACCATACCTCCCCTACAGCAGGCCCGGGCCGCAGGCACCCTCAACTCCCCCCCTCCCACCGTCATGGTGCCCGTGTCCGTTCTCAAACACCCAAGCAACGACGGTAACCAAAATGTCCTGTTCTTTCAGTGTAGTGTGTGTCTTTTTTTAGGGGGGCGGGGGGGGCGGGGCGGGGGGGGTGTAGCCGCGTGTGTGTCCCGTGGCGCCGACACGTCCGGTCCGGTCCGGTGTGTGCGTGTGTTTCTATGGGCGCTGGCCGCGTGGCCGGGGGTCCGACACGTTGGGTCCGGTGTGTGTGTGTGTGTGTGTCTTTGGGTTGTAGCCCGCGTGCGTTTCTGGTGCTCTGGGCACACTTATCTATGCAGTGAGGGGTTTGTTTGGACTGTAGCCGGAGTCGCCGTTGGCCGTATCTATTCATTCAGGGCCGTTTGTTTTGGTTGTGGCTGGATGGCGGTCACGTC
>JAXIVH010000025.1:2192588-2220900 GCA_036785325.1 Urophycis tenuis | reverse complement strand
GCTGGGGTTTTAGCTACTTGTAGCTATAAGCTGGGGTTTATATGTTCGTTTGAGCTATATGGTGGGTTTTATCTACATATTGGCTATAAGCTGAGGTTTAGTTATGTTTTAGCAGTTATCTGGGGTTTAGCTCCGTTTCAGCTGTTAGCTGGGGTTTAGCTTTGTTTTAGCTGTTAGCTGGGGGTTCGGTTTGTTTTAGCTATAAGCTATGGTTTAGCTATATTATGGCTGTTAGCGCGGGTTTAGCTAATTATTTTCTGTGAGTTAAATAAACAATGCGGATAAGGTAAGGATAGGTTTTAGCCAGGGCTAGCCAAGTTTTAGCTATTAGCTAGGCCTTCGCTAATGGCTAATGGCTCTGACGCGGTTTCTCACAGGGAAGTTTGTGGAGGACCTGGGCAACGTGACGTTCACCAGCAGCTTCCTGGGCAGCAAGGAACACGGGGGCATGCTGTTCTTCTCCCCCACCTGTCAGCCATTGGAGGGCCTGAGCCTGCCGCCCCAGCCCTTCCTCTTCGGCCTGCTCATCCAGAGGCTGGAGGTGCCCTGGGCCAAAGTGTTCCCCCTCCGACTGCTGCTGCGGCTGGGCACCGGACACAAAGGTAGGGAGGGCGTGGTGATATTCGCACACAACTTTCATTGTTAATGTGATGGGACAACGGAGTTGATGGATTCGTAATTTTCTGATGCTTAATGCATACACTCGATAACCTTTTATCATCGGAGGTGAATGGGAGATTTCTGTTGTCTGTCACTTTGACTTCATTGAGAAAATGTTGAATGGCCAAGCAATATGTAGAGTATGTGATTAATGTGATTGGGATGCTAATGCTTTATCTGCGCTAGTGCAATAGCATAAGAATGCTAATCTCAATGCCATAAGCTATGCCATTATGTTGACATGGCTTTATTTGGGCTTATGCAGTAGGGATGCTAGGGTAAGCTAATTATCATGTATGTATTGCAGTGTACCCCACAACGCCAGTCAGCACTCGCTTCAGAGAGTCTGTGTACAGAGAGACGGGACACACCATCATGAACTTACTCGCGGTAAGACAGTTCTACAATACATACATCAGCTGGAAGCTGTTATTGTAGATTGTCCTGTAGAACTCCTGTGTTGTTGTAATACCCCGCGTGTCCATGGTGTGGTGCCGATATGCAGACTAATATCAGAACTTTACCCTGCAGGACCTGAGGAACTACCAGTACAGTATAGCAATAGTGGAGGGCCTCAGGATACACATGGAGATGGGCCACAGCTATATCGACATCCCAAAGAGTAGATTTAATGAGGTATGGTAACTGCACTTAATTGATGACACTTAATTGGTTGGTTAGTTGTTGCCACTTTGCCATTTGGTTAAATGGAAATTATTTGATAATTGGTTCATTGTAGACCTTTTTCTAATTGGCTATTTTAAAGCACATTGATTAATTGGTAAATTGTGGTCACTAAATGAATGGGCTGACCTCTTGACCTCTGACCCTGTGTCTGTGCAGATGCTAAAGGTCGTGAACTCGTCCAACGAGCACGTCATCAGCGTGGGAGCCACGTTCAGCTCGGAGGCGGACTCCCACCTGGTCTGCTTCCAGAACGAGGACGGGAACTACCAGACGCAGGCCAACAGCAAGCCCGGCCACACCCGCACAGGTAGCCTCCGGACACGACCCCTCGTACAGCTCATTCCACCCCAGGCAGCATGCCAGTGACCAGATGTGTGAAGCCTTGGAACAAGCCAGGAGGACTTTGACTGTCCTAACGACAGTCAAATACTTTTGGCTTTACACAGATTTCAGCAGCGTACAAGCGCATACTGTTAATGACAGCCGTGGTTAACCAGCCCCAAACTTGATGACGATACAGTTCTGATCAGTCCTGATTCCAGTTGTAAATATCAAACACGTTTGATTGTTCCAGCTGGAATCGGCGCTGGTCAGACCGGGCCTGTGGCGCCGTCAACATCGGGTCTGTTATTAAACCCTGACAGGTGTTTGCTAACTCGTCATAGCAACACGCCGCTTCGAGCCCTTTTGTATGTCCTTCTGAGTGGGGGTTGCCATGGCGCCCTCCTCCTCCTCATTGCGTGTGTGTCTGGGCCTGTGTTGTGTTGTAGTCACCGGAGCCAGCTTTGTTGTGTTCAACGGAGCCCTCAAAGCGTCCTCGGGCTTCATCGCCAAGTCCAGCATCGTGGAGGGTAAGCTCACGCGCTCCTATGGGCCGTCCTATTCACTTAGCAGCCATTTTGGTTCGAAGCGGTCTCTCTGTTACGTGGCCCTTACTCACCAAGCGGGCCGTCACCAAGATGGCCGCCGCTGTGTGCCCACATGCCCATTGACACATAAACTGTAACTGTTAGGCTGTGGGTGTTTATTTTCTTCATGGTGTTCTCACATGATGTATGCAAGTTAGGTGGTTGTGAACATTGAGTTGTGATCATTTCTTTATTGATTTGTAGCATGATTTCAACATGCTCATGTTTCTCCATGTATTCTTTTGTATGTATGTATGTGTGTGCGCGTATCTCAAGACGGGTTGATGGTTCAAATCCCGCCCGAGACCATGGAGTCCCTGCGGACGGCGCTGCGGGACCAGACGGACTTCCTGATCCCGTGTGGGAAGAACGACGGCGGCGAGCTGCGGGAGAACGTGACGGTGCGCTGGGTGGACTGGAGCGCCGCGCTCAACATGGGGTGAGACCAGCAGGCCGCTGCCACCGCCGCCACCGCCGCCACCACCGCCACCACCCCAAGGGTCCTGCGTGTAGTTCCTCTGACGGCCTGTAGGGGGGGGGGGGGGGGGGGGGGGCACACGGTGGCCAGATGGGAAATGGCCCACCGCTGCTCTAAGTCGATGCGAGAGAAATGTCGATTTCACGCTGCGATACAAAGTGAATAAATGTGTTTAGGTTCAGTGAGGATCTCGGTGGCGATTTCATCTCTATCGTCTGGATCTCAAGCATCATTTTAACCTATAGATAGTTGTTAGGGTTTCTGAACAAATATTTGAAAGGTTCATCGAAAACAAATCTGCATAAATCGAATCATGAATCCAGAGCCTTTGGGTAGATTCAACAAGTCCACGCCACAAGTCAAAGCCACTGCACTATCCTTGCTCTTAAAATTTAGTCATTCACTACATGCCTTTAGCCAAAGTGACTTACAGTGAGTTGAGATACATTTCAGAGAGACTACAGACTTTTGGGATTGAACCTAGTACCTTTCGGTTGGTACTAGACTATCCTCGCCCCCCCTGATAGACAAAATCCACTTCACTAGATCCATGGAATATTTACATCAACAAACCCCATACTTGCTTTGACGTGTACTTCTCACCCACCCCTGCATTGTGCTCTCTGGTGGTGTTGTGATGGATGCTGATGAGCATGTTGCCGTGTCCCCGCAGGGTGACCAGCGCTGTGGACGGCCGGTCGCTGGATGGCGTCCACAGTCTCCGGACGCAGCACGACTCGGAGTTTGAGTCGGACGGCCGCGTGATACGATGCACTGAGGTGAGCTTCAACGGCACGCCTTTTTTAAATGGCCCCGATTTTAGCACAAGGTGTGACGTTGGTCCAGCGCAAACTATAACCTCTTTGGTACATGCGCTTTTGCCTGGTAAATTTCCGGAATATTTCCTGCATGGTTTGATGTGTGAATGGGAACGGGGATCTATAGGAAAATCTGCACCGACAATTTGGCTGCTTGAGACACATGACATTGTTATGTGTCATGTGTGATTGTGCGAGAGAGACGGAAATGTTCCTTAACAGAGCTGCGTGTGTCATCACTCACGCTGCCTGTAATTTACCGGGAACTGCGTGTGCAAAAGGGCTGACCTGATGTGATCGCCATCACATCAGCCCGCATTGTGAGCATGCTAGCCTGCAGCAGGGTGCTGATATGACTCCGGGTGTGTGACTCCACCCGGCCAGGTGTTCTACCAGCTGAAGAGCGCCGAGGGCTGCCTGGCGACGGTAGTGTCGTCCAGCAGCGTGTTCCAGAGGGAGATGTCCCTGGCCACCTGCAGCGCCCTGGCCCCCCACCTCGCCGTGCTCACGTCCCGCGGCATCAACTCCCTCGCCCTCCGAGTCTCCACACAGGCAGACATGGTACGCCCTGCACGCGTGTCATATGACACTGTACACCCTGAATGTTTGTCATATGACACGGTACGCCCTGAACATGTGCCACATGACACGGCACGCCCTGAACATGTGTCACATGACACGGTACGCCCTGAACATGCGTCACATGACACTGCACGCCCTGAACATGTGTCACATGACACGGCACGCCCTGAACATGTGCCACATGACACGGCACGCCCTGAACATGTGCCACATGACACGGCACGCCCTGAACATGTGTCATATGACACGGCACGCCCTGAACATGTGTCATATGACACGGCACGCCCTGAACATGTGTCATATGACACGGCACGCCCTGAACACGTGTCACATGACACGGCACGCCCTGAACATGTGTAACATGACATTTTACGCCCTGAACATGTGTAACATGACATTTTAGGTATTTTTTATCTATATATCTTTAAAATACTATCTATATATTTCTTTATTTTTCTGTTTCCCTTCATCTCTATATATTTATCTCTATCTCCATCCTTTGTCTCTATGAATCTTTCTGTGTGGTTCTACGTCTTCTGACCTCTGACCCTGCGTGGCCCCCACCAGGTGGAGTACCAGGCGGGCTCCGGCGGCCGGCTGCTCCCCCAGTGCTACATGAACGACCTGGACAGCTCCCTGATCCCCGTCATCCACGGGGGCAGCGCCGGCGTGCCCCAGGTCCCCGTGGACATGGAGTTCCTCTTCTACATCACGAACATCATGTGATGCACACACACACACACACACACACACACACACACACACACACACACACACTGAGTTACGCAGACACATGCACACTTCTGCACGCACGCAGACACATACATGCGGGCACAGACACACACGCGCATGCGGACACAGACACATGCACGCGCATACACATGCACATACATACAAACACACACACACACACACACACACACACTCTCATGGTCACCTCATGGAATATCCAGGACACGCTGATGTTGAGGGGGAATGTGACTATGGTTGCCCCTGGCAACCGAACACTCTATAGACTACGGGGAAGAAGGAGTGCAAGGATGGATTTTTAAAGATTGTCTGAGATATGAGACTCAAGCCAAGTTTCTGTCGGGGATCCGTTCGTTTTGTGTTTCTTTTCTTTTTTTTGTGGTTACCAAAGTGGCTTTGATCCAAGAGGCCAAACACTAAACATGTAAAATATAGATAATATGACCAAATATATGAAATGATTCTATTTTCTTCTGTTCTGGCTTTTTCCGGGCTGGCGTCTGACGGCTCCTCACATCTCAGTGAATTTCTCAGATGGACTAAAAATTGTTCAGATTTATTTATTATATTCCCCAGGGGTAAAAGAATGTGTAATATCCAGAAGACTGACAATGAAATGGATTGGTATGATTGAAAGATGTGTATTCAGTGTTTCACAATGTGTACATGTGATGATAGGGTGCATAGGTAACGTGCTGGGATTAATTTACACTTGTGTTCCTGTTCTCGGTCATAACTTGAAAAGTGATATTTAAACTGCACACGATTTAAGCGGTCAGCATTGTATTTTCCCTGCCAAACAAGGTCTTGTAGATGGATGTGGTCAGGATTGGACGAGGAGCACCCCAAATAAACTCATCTCAATGACAACAGTCCATCTCTGGTCCACAGGAGATATCGTTGCTTTCCCTCCCGTGTAACTTCTCAGCTACCTTTTTAAATCTTTGCTCTCTCTTCTGTCCGTTTGTTATCTATGTTTGGTGGTGTTTTTTTTTTTCTCGTTTCTTTTCCCAGACAAGCAGTCATTGCCAAAAACACCAGCATCAGATAGTCCTGCTTAAAACGGGTCAACCCCCCCAGTCGGGTTTCAATCCTGTAAAAGCGCTGTCTTTTGAAAACAAGGCTTCCGAGCGGCTCAAATAGGAACTGCTCTACATCCACGTGGACAAGAAAGGTAACGCCCCCCCTAGCAAACCGCATAGCGCCTCGACTATTCCATTGTAAGCTCTAAAAGCTAGGGGCGACATTGTGCTAAAATATGTGTCTTTTATAGAAACACTTAAGGTACACTTACATGTGCTGAAGCTTTTCACGTGAATGGTGGGCTGGCAATCGTTTTTTTTTTCCCTTTTGGCGAAAAGCGTCAAAGTGACACGCTATGTCACATCCACACGCACGCAGGTCTGGGACCAGATCAACAGATCAGACCAGATCAGTACTTGAGGTATACTCCGGAGTTGCCAGCAGCACCACATCAGTACCGTTTTAGCCGTAGCTCTCAGTTCTCCAGTGTATGTGCATTGCTCTGTCGGACATTTTAAAGATATTAAACTATTTTTGAAACATTTCGTATTAAAAGTTTTATCAAAAGGACCACAAATTGATATTTTTGATAGGAAGTAAAAAGGTGCATTGAGTTTGTGGCGTGGGTGTAGCAATATGTGTTTTGAAAGGAAATATTGGACTGTCATTTCTATTTCTTGACGTTATTAAAGCCAACCCATGCTGAGCATAATGTAGACCTAGTGTGCTTTAGTGTCCGATGTAATGTTCAGGCAAAGCTTTCAAAAATGAATACAATGCTTAAGAGTAGCAAAGAAAGCAACATTAAATATTGCTCAAACCATTTATGTTACTGCTTTCTGGGTTTAAATGAGTGAGAATTATATCTATTATCTATGCACCCCTTATAACAATAATAAAATATGGTGAAGTCAATTTGTATAAACAACAAATTCAATAAGCACAAAATCTATAGCTAACAATTGCAGGTTATAGTGAGCAGGGGCGTCCCTAGCCTGTTTGGTGCCCTATGCGAACCCCCCACGCGGCACCCCCCCCCCCCCCCCCCCCCCCCCCCCAAAGTCAAACCAGTTCATTTAGGTTTAGGATTGTACAATAATGTATTTTATTGTAAAAACTCTTGTCAGAACCATACTGAAATAAAATATATATATAAATACATGCACATTATGCCATAATAACATAGTCACACTGAAGTTAAAATAAGACATACATAATAATGATAACATACATATAACAATAATTAAAGTAGTAAAGCAGTAAATAATTAAAGATCCAATTAAAATAAGGCATTTCTAAATTGCGTAAACTAATAAGCCTACACCTTGGTGTGCAGATTCGGTACATAGTTTTTTTTCCCCCAGTGATTTCGCACAACCCAGGAAAAAATAATTGTGACATTATCGGCTTGGATTCAAAATTAATGTGCTTTATTTGGAAGTAATAACTGGCGTGATTAACTTATGTTGCATTATTAGATGCCATTAGATGCCCGCTGCAGCAAGGGAGAAGGCCTGAATCGCGCGCCCCCCTCCCCCTTCCCCTTCCCCTTCAGGTTGTGTGTGAGACCAGCACAGCGGTAGGGCGGACCTGCACCAAACGGAGGGCGCACACACTCCCCACAATGAGATGGGCATTAGAAAACCCATCGGTGCCCATGTTATCAATCAAATCATGCACTGGCATGATGTCTGGGCAGCATAGGCGCTCGTCCAAAAAAAAAAAAAAAAAAATTGGCGTGCCTCCGATGCCGCCCCCCCAAAGATGCCGCCCTGTGCAACCGCACATGTCGCACATACGAGAAACCGCCCCTGATAGTGAGTGTGATTTATTGGAGGACCAGATCACATCACTTGGTTGTTATTTTATCTTATAAATCGTTCAGGTCCGAAAGGCAAAAAAAAAAAAAAAACATCAGTTTTTATTATTTTCAGTTAAATTTATTTAGCTCAAGCCCACTGGGTAATGGCTTCACAAATGTAATCTGGTTTAGTTTGGCTTAACAATGTTTGTGGAAAAACAAACAGCTTTCATTTATCTCACATGAATAGCATTTCATTATGATTTCTGTCATCATTTTGTATTTATTTTCAAAGTTAATTTAGTTTCTAAAAGCCTATCAATAAATTAGATATGTGCAATGCATACAGGCTATATTTATGTTAATCTTTATTTTTGCAAAAATGTCCCGTGTCTCTGTGGTATGTAGCAAAACAATGGACTTAATAAATATATTGAGCCGCTCAGAAAATGTTGGTGCAATTTGATGTCAGTACGCCAGGACAGGAAAGGTTTATCAGCGGCTTATTCAAGGCCGTCGTGTTACCCAAAACTCTTGTTAAGCAATCACGTGTCGTTGGACTTCAAGTAGGCCTATGCCTACTAGTAAACTGACTTCGTTTTGATTTTTTACAAAAATTAAAATAATCCTCAAAGAGTCTACACAGGCACAATTGGCAACTATTAGGCTCCTGTTCACTGGACAATGTTATAATAACATAGTACAGAATAGTGCACATGCCACACAGGATATTTTAATGAGTACAGGCCCACCCGATACCGAAACCAATCACACGAAGAGAATTCTTGCAACTTGTTCATGGAAGTGAGGGAGACAGGGAGACGATATACCTGCCCTGCAGCCTGCAGTCACACGTGTCGCCCTATTGGATGGGGCGAGATGGGGGCGGGTCTAACGCTGTCTGGAGATCCCCCCGGAGCCAAATAGAGATCATTAGGACCACTTAAGTTCTGTTGCCTCTGTGCGTAAAACTTCACCGGCGCCATGAGTGGAAGAGTGGGAGACCTCAGTCCGAAACAGGCAGAAATATTATCTGAGGTTTGTAAACCGAAATATAATAACACCAATAATCTATAATGAACGTTTTATGCACCACGTTGCCTCTTAGAAACGGCAAGGCCAAAATTCCCAGATGGGCTTTGTTTGCTATATGCTCATAAAATAGTCAGGGCATGCTGGAAAACACTTTTTTTTTTATTTACTTTTTACTGTTAATTTGACTATATTTTGTTGTGAACAAAAATTATGAAAATGACTTGCCCGCCACTTAATGAGTGCTAGGAATACCACAATATGACTAACCCAACTTTTAGTTGTATTCTACTTGTTGCTCTTATTGGGTCCATGGTGTTTGTGTGTAATTGTCTTGTCAACGTGCTGTGTCGTTTATTAACCCACTGCTGCTCCCTGTCGCGGCCGCCAGTTTCGGGAGAGGATTCAGGACATCCTCCCAGCCCTCCCGGCTCAACACGACCACTATCTACTCCGCTGGCTCCGAGGTAAGAGAGCTCGGGTTCGACTCCAAAACCATCAATCACCACCACTGACGCACACATAACTTGATAGACGGGCGGTTGCTCCTCTGCTCGTGTTTGCCATAGGCTTTTTTTTTTGCCGTTGCAATCTGTGTGGTGATCGTGTCAGTGTGTCACCTATATGACGTTAACCGGATAGGTAGCCTATCTACTTCTTGATCACATGTCAGAATGAACCCGTGGGACCTCGATACGAGTCTGCGAATTGATTAACGCTCAGTGCTGATTAATGAAGTGCGATAGCCACTGGCGGCTCAGTTCAATCTCATGTCCTGTGAATGTCAAGATTCTGGTTTAGCTGTGCGAGGATAGCCCCCCCCCCCCCCCCCCCCCCCACCCAACCCCCCACTACCTGCTCTTGGGGGCAGAGGAAAGCACACTAGTTCTGCTGTCGATCACAGACAGTGACGTCAAGAAGCGAACTATAGGCCTACCACCACCTGAGCAACGTGGTTCTCACAGTGTGAGAAAAAAACAAGTCCTGCTCAAGTTTTGCACAAATTTAGTGTGAACAAGCAAGCTAATGGCCAAATAACCATAGAATATGACACTAATACTGGGCCTAGGTAATACTCAGGTATAACAAACAGCTTTAGTTGAGCAGTTGTTTGGAATTTGCTCCTCTCTCCTTTAAATGATAACCATGTTAGGCTAAAAAAAAAGTCATTGATTCATGAAGGTATAAATAAATAATCCCCCCATCGATCAATTTGTGATTAGATTATTTCTATTATCATTCCACAGGATGTAGTTCAATCATTCATCCTCCAGCCATGTTAATGTTTAAAATGAGAAATACCTTAATATGTGGTCTTATTCATGAAGAATAATGTGACAGGAAGAATGTGGTGATAAGAGAATGTAATTTAGCTGGTAGTATGGTGGTTCAGCATCAATCGACATTAATCATTAGCACGACCAAAGGGTCGACTCGATGTGTCTTCTCTTCAATACCGTAAAGTTCTCCTGTCCTTGAAGGTGTCATGATGAGAGACCATTAAAAAAACTGATTTAAAAAAAAAAAGAATCTCCACTTTGACATCAATATCCTAGGATTTTCCGATTCCATTCGGTTATATCTGATTGCGTTTTTAGCGTCTTTTTCCTTTTTTGCGTCCCAAACTGAATATCAATGATGAATCAGTGATGATATCAATGATGGTTTGAACGATGTTATGTATATCATAATGTAAAGATGCAGTATACATAATCACATTCGGGGGAGCTTTTCAATGACTTGGATGGTGAGACTGAAACGCAATGCATGTGCAGACCGTCTGTTCCCTCCCTGGCCGATGGGCCCTCGCTATCTATTGACCGGGCTGGGACGTCAAGTCTGTTGATTCATGCTGGTGCTGACCCTGAACTGTGGGTCAGCGCACCCCCCCCCCCCCCTCACACACACACACACACACACACACACACACACACACACGCTGACTGACCATGTTCAATAGTTGAACATTGAACATGCTTCAAAACAGCAGCACTGCCTTACTGACGTCAAAACCAGGTGCAGACTGTTTCTATGGTTCCTTATTCAAATGCAAATCTTACACAGCTGTAAAGTCCTAGTTCCCAATTTTTGGGACAGAAGGTTTTCAAATGTCACCCACGTTGGCGCTGTTATTCACATACGTACCCTCTAAAACCATCCACTGGACGCAATGCACCAACCACAACCTCTCAGCCCCTTCCTGTGAGCGGATGTACATTAGTGTACATTAGTTTCACTCAAGGCTTCGATCAGTGCCGTCTATTCACCGCGCGGCATAAAGCTTTTTATTTGTGTGTGTGTGTGTGTGTGTGTGTGTGTGTGTGTGTGTGTGTGTGCGTGTGTGCGTGTGTGCGTGTGTGCGTGTGTGTGTGTGCGTGTGTGTGGGAGAACAGATCTATCGGGTTACATTGGACCCTGTGAGCTCTGCGGGTCGCCCACCAGGAACTGCTTGTTGTGTGTTGACCCGGTGAAGGGAGCTCTTTGTCTCCCCCCCCCCCGCGCCGAGACCACGTTAGACCCGTTTAGGATCTCGTTTCCAATGGCGACGTGACCTGCTTGAATAGCGATTGAGCCGACGCTAGGGAAACAACGACCAACAAAGCGCAGGAACTTAAAACCACGTTGAATATGCAAACAAAACCCGAAAGCACAACAATGGATGCGCTCGCCATTGCATTTAACAGTGTGTTAAATTAAGTGATTGTCAAAATGTCAGTAAGCCTCTTCCCAGGAAGTAGAAGATGTAGGAGATCAATGGTTCCTTCTCCTCACGGCCACCAAGGCTTGAAAAGGAACCATTGATTTTCTGATGTTCCTCTGTCCCGCTACCTTTAGAGGCCTGTTTGTTTGTTCGCTCTGCAAGTCGGTCGTCCGTCGACCTCGTTATGAATACAAACACCCAGGTTCAAACCGGTATGAAGGTATCTAACTCTTGTCACTGTAGCCACTATCTAGCCATCCCAAATGATCCAACCTTGGCTCAATCAGCCCCGGCATTTTTTCCTCTCTAAATCAATGGAGTCTTTGGAGAAAACAACGTGGTAATCTCATTTAAAAGCTAAAGGGGGCTGTAAACAAGTTACAGAGAGCAGATTCAATCAGTATAGGTTGACATGCTCCTCTTCTGTTCACATATATCGCTGACAGTTCCTATGCCATGTCTACAATGCCACAACAACTTATTGCTGGTTTTCTATAACTAATACTAATCACCAAATTGTTTCTCCAGCTCGTGGCTTTAATGTTCCGAAATCGGAAGCAATGATCAGAAAGGTATTATTTTATGATTCTATTTTTTTTTCTCGTAATCATCAACAATAAAGTTCATCTTAAATAGTCATTACTGGAAACGTTGACCTGTAAATATGACCGATACAAATGTTTTGAAATGTTTTTGATATTTTATTACGCAAGGAGAATAATAATCCATATTATTAAGATATTAGTGCCATGAGATTAAATAGAATATGTTGAAATGAGCCCACTCTAAACTTTTGTGTAACAGATCATCACACTGTACCATATTTATATTCATATGAGTATGAGTATCCACTATTAAAAGTGCATTAGTTGGTTACTGAGCCAGAGAGGTGTTGATTTTCTCCCCGACTGTGTGGGTACGTGCGGTGGCTGCTTGACCTGAGAACGTTCCTCTTGTTTCTTCACGCAGCATGTGGAGTTCAGGAGGAAAATGCAAGTAGACACCATCATCTCTGACTGGGAACCGCCCGAGGTAACGGCTCTGCAGGTCTCTCCGTGTCTTTCGTCCACACCCAGGCCCTTAATAGCACCTCTGTGGCCAGTGGCCCACGTAGGGACGCAGTGGGAGTCTACGTGGATGCCTGCCATGGTTCTGAGCACAGTGCGGCAAAAGCCCCTCGTTCGGGTGAAATCCGGTGTTCTTCAGAACGTGGTTCAAATGAACACGCTGTAAATGTGAACCTCTTTATCTGAGCTATCAAGAATACACGTGAAAGACCACGCACACTGCCCCCAAGTCTGTATCGTCACAGGTTTGGAGAGATGTACAGTATTCTACACTGTGTTTGTGAATGGGGGGTCAATAAAGTTGTTTCTTATCTTAAAGCCTCATCGTACAGTGTTGGCGACACTTGGTGACGTACGTGAACACTGAAGTGTGAAGGCCAAATTATACTTGTGTGTCATGGTGTGGCGTTGGTAAACCAGGCCTTATTTCAATGGTCTCCATTCATCCAATTCCATCTCTCTCTCTCTCCCTCCCTCTCTCCTCTCCACCAGGTGATTAAGAAGTACGTGTCTGGCGGTATGTGTGGTTACGACCTCGAGGGCAGCCCCGTGTGGTATGACATCGTCGGGCCCCTGGACCCCAAGGGCCTCATGCTGTCCGCCACCAAGCAGGACTTCATGAAGACCAAGATCAGACACACGGAGATGCTGCATCGGGAGTGTCGCAGGCAGTCGGAGAAGGTTCCTCACAAAGCTCTTTAACATGTGTTCACACCGGCGGACATGTTGTCAGCTTGTTCCTTTACTCCCCCCTCCCCCCCCAGTCTTGTCTTGACTCCTCTCCTCTCCTCACCTCCCCTCTCCCTCCTCCTCTCCCCTTCTCTCCTCTATTCTCCTCTTTCCTCTCTGCACCTCCTCCCCTTGCTCCCATGTCACTCCCCTCTCCCTCCCATCATAACATTGCCGTGTGAGAACAGCTGGGGAAGAACGTGGAGGCCATCACTCTGATCTATGACTGCGAGGGCCTGGGCCTGAAGCACATCTGGAAGCCGGCCATCGAAGCTTATGGAGAGGTACAGCCGTGACCTTTGAACCTTGTTGACTTTTCCGGCCAAATAGACCCATTTTTGTGATTGCCTCTCCAACTCGTCATTTTTTAGGATTATCCGTGTCATTGTGACCGCTGATGAAATGTAAAACCTCCACGACCCCTTTTTACATTGAAGTCCCGCCCTGTGGCATATTGTGGAGGAAGTGATGGCGTTTGACTCAGACATCCTCCTCCTCCTCTCTGTTAGATCCTCACCATGTTTGAGGAGAACTACCCAGAAGGTCTGAAGAGAGTGTTTCTCATCAAAGGTAATGTAGCTTAGAGTGCGGATCGGGCCGGAATTTTCTATCTGAGCCCGGCCCGCGTCCGACAGAACAGTAACCGAACCCGACCCGAGCCCAACAGGCGTCAAGCTTTTTATGTCCAAACCCGACACAGTTAGTCTTTTTTTTTTTTCATATTAATGACGCATTTACGTCTGTGTTTATGAAAGCCTGCATTTATTAAGAAACTGCAAGGCATTTGGAAATGTCATCAACAGATGAGCGCAACATGTGCGGGTTAACACGCGGGTAAATTACAAATTTCAAATCGCACAGATGTGACCGAGCCTGACACGAACCCGAGCATAATTTCTAAATATTTGTCTGAACCCGACCCGGCCCGTCGGGTACTGTTGGTACCCGGGTCGGGTATCCATCCTCTAATGTAGCTCTACACTTCTGTGTGTGTGTGTGTGTGAGTGTCTCTTTAGGCTCTGGTGTCTTTCTGGTTTCATCGGGACTGTTTGCTATGAAGTCAGTAGATGGATGTCACTTTGGATTAAAGCACCTAAATGGTGCAAGATAGTCAGGTAGAAGTTAGGGTGTTCAGCTCCTAGCCGAAGCCTCTCCCTGTAGTATTCCCTGTGCAGGATGCCTCAAGAGCCTTTAAGGAGTTTCTTTAGCTAAGTGACCTGTGAGAAACTTTGTACAAAATGCCAGATGACGAAATATCCAACAAAATGTCTCGCTAATTTCGCTTCTCGTCTCCTCAGCGCCAAAACTCTTTCCGATGGCCTACAACCTGATCAAGCACTTCCTGTGTGAGGAAACCAAGCGGAAGATCGTGGTTCTGGGAGGTACCAGCCCAACACTCCGCCCGCCCAGTGTGACGTCGTCCTTTTGTCTGTCCGATGTTTGTGTAACGCTACGTCTTTGAAACAAGGCAACTGGCAAGAGGAGTTGCAGAAGCACGTCGATAAAGACCAACTCCCCGTCATCTATGGCGGCTCGCTCACCGACCCGGACGGAGACCCTCGCTGTCGGACCATGGTTAGAAGAACTTGCGGGAATCCGTATCATTAAGCCCTTTAAAAAATCGACCCGTTTGTGACATCACAAGTGGGAGTGCATGCCCAGCTGGAAGGAGTTGTTGATTGGCCCACTGTATCAACTGGTAGGGCTTCAGCTGTCCACAGAGTATCCGAGTTGGACCCTCCCACTTGTGATGTCACAAATGGAAGGATTTTGAGATGGCTCGTTAACATGACACCCGGTGATAAAGTAGGGGGCCCCTTTAATCATAACCGGAAAAACCACAGTGTTTTGTTCACAGATCAACTACGGCGGCCCGGTGCCCAAGTCCTACTACGCGCGGGACTCGCTGAAGGTGACCTACGACACCAGCGTCAGCATCAGCCGAGGCTCTGTGTTGGACCTGGACTATGACATCACCGCGCCGGGCAGCATTCTGAGGTACACTGTGGCCACATTCTCTTGCCCTGCTGTCTATCAAACGACAGCAACCTTGGTTCCACGCACAATGGTACAATGGATTCCACATACAATGGTTACCCCTAGCAATTGAAATGCTTGAAACTTGTTCCGGTGACTTTCTTACTGTATTGGCAGCAATGGAATGTTTCACCTTCTTATGACAAATGTACACTCTGTAAGTTGCTTTGGATAAAAGCGTCTGCTAAATGTACATGTAAAATGTACATTCATAGATCTAACCGACCGCAACACAAGTACTTTGCGTTGTCTCTTGAAAGCATAGCCAGAACTCAACTCACACTCGGTCACCACTTGTGATGTCACAAATGGTGCCCGATCTCTGGAATGCCTTGTAGCAGCTAATCACCATGACAACCCGGTGGTAACACGAGGGCTCCTTAACGTCGTCACCTCGCCACAACTCTTCGCAGGTGGCAGTTTGCGAGCGACGGCGCCGACGTGGGCTTCGGCGTGTTCCTGCGGGGCCAGGGGGCCGGCGGCGGCGGCGACGACGACGATGGGGGGCAGCTCCAGGTGCTGCCCAGCGAGCGCTACAACGCACACCTGGTGCCAGAGGACCGGTCCCTGCTCTGCACTCAGCCCGGAGTCTGTAGGTTTGACACACGCCAGGAGGAGAGGGACAAGAGACACGCGTACCCCTCCATTGTATCTCTGGGGGGGGTTCTGTTTCCGCAGGCGTCCTTGAGCGAGGGGCCCTCACCCCCTTACCTGCTCATTAATGTCATTAATGACATGTACGGTAGCTGAGTACAATGCTAAGCTATGTACAATACACTGTTTGCCACTTAAGATGTAAGCATCATATATATGACTAAATTTATGTTTTTTACATCCTAATCTTCAATCTCCTATATTTGATATGATATTATCATTTTGTGAAACCTAATCCATGGTGTTCCTTCTGTGGCCTGTGGTTTCAGACGTGCTGCGCTTCGACAACAGCTACAGCATCCTGCAGTCCAAGAGGGTCAGCTACAACGTGGAGGTCCTGCCCCCGTCGGAGAGCCCGGCCCTGGGCCCCTGATGGTCCTCCCCCCCCCCCGGGCTCCAGTGAGGCCCCCAGGACCCCTCCACCAACCCCTCCACCAACCCCTCCACCAACCCCTCCACCTCTAGGACACTCTCATCACTTTATTCAACTCAGTTCAGAAGGGGAGATGACAGTCTCATTGCAACGGAGGAGATTTTGCCTGATAACCCCGGTGTTATTAAAACGGTAACATTGTGTAATATCCGCTAAGCCACTCACAGTGGCCTTAGCGGATTTTGTCGCGAAAAAACATGGCACTGTGTGACGATAACACAAAAAAAAAAAAAAGTTACATAATAACTGCTGACGCAGCATCGAGCGGCGAGGACTTGCTTGTACCACTTTTTTTTTTTTTTTTTTCCAATTCAGTTCAACTTTATTTGTATGGCCTTTGACCACAGCCACAGTCTCAAAGGGCTTCACAGGCCCACATGTTACACCATAGCCCCTCTAAGACTGAAGGGTCAAAGGGGACAACTCCCCCCAGAGCCCAGAGGACAGACACGTTGGGAAGGACCACCGGAGAGAGACACTTCCATCCAGGGGCCGGTCAGTAGGATGAAACAAGCTGAAAGATGAAAGGTGATGCAGGATAAGATTGTGAGAAAATTGTGAGATCAGTCATCATTTTGAATGTAATATCAACCACGACTGGCTGCTACAGCTGACACAGCCCAAGATTACTCCAGGTGTAGTCTTGGGCACCCTGTTACACAGAGAAAATAAACACTATCAGTGTGATTTTCAGTTTTTTCTTCTAAAACTAAATAATCAAACTATTTGCATTGTGTTAATGTTGACTGCAGAAGGCTCATTACGTCATCGTATTCAGTTTTATAATTATTCAACAATTTTTCAGTTGAGTATTCAACTGCTAGGACTCTTCAAATAAAAGGCATCGGATGCAGTGGAATCGTCCACTAGGGGGCAGTGAAAGCAATCGTTAAGTATATTTGTTATCACAATGACCATTACATAATTGCTGTTCATTGAAATGTTGTGACTATTAAATAGCCAATTTTTTTTAATACATTGGCCTACAATTAAACAGAAATGAGTATAACATGTACAAGCCGTACCTTTCATTTACTTGTTTGAGTATAAATAAAAGGGTTATTATTTGTTTGTATTTGTTTGTTTCACAAACAACGTTACCACAAAATGAAAATATATAGAGACAGACAGTCGTAGGCCAATAGACAGACAGATTGGTAGATAGATAGATAGATAGATAGATAGATAGATAGATAGATACGAGATAGCGGCGCATAAGAACCATTCCACAACCCGTCCCATTGACGCCCAGCGTTACCATAAAACGGTAACATTGTGTAACATCCGCTAAGCCACTACAGTGGCCCGCACCGGATTGTGGGCGAAAACATTTGCACTCGCACGATGATCGCCCCCCAAAAAATAAATAAATAAATCAAAAAACATGACATAATAATAATAACAGCCGCTGACTCAGCTCGCGTGCGTCGCCTTGCAGCTCGTGCGTCGCCGCGGTGCCCCATGCATTCAGGCGGGCGGCGCAGTGCCAGAAAGAGAGGTGCAGGTGAGGAGGAGGAGGAGGAGGAGGTGGTGCAGGAGGAGGGATGGGGGTGGGGGGTGCACAGCGACGCCGCCATGTGCCTTTACATAACAGCTGGGTCTGGCTCTGCTGCTGTACCGCTGGGGCTGGTAGAGAGGGAACCGCTGGCCACCACCACCACCACCTCCTCCACCACCACAGCAGTAAAAAAAAAAAGCTCACGCTGCCGCATTGCTCCCGGGCTGTCAGAAACGCGTGACGTACGACTTAGGAAGACACATTGGTTGCACGAAGTTGACGCGCAGCATAGCGGGACGGGAGGATGCGGGGGTAGCTTCATATATAGAGGATGAATATAGATATGCAATAGTTTTTGTTGTTTTTTTCTTCGCCTTTGAATGAAGAACATCGAGGCGCGTCACGTACTCGAGGCTGCGCCGGGTTCACGTTTAACCGCGCATACAACGCGCATATAACGGCTTGGCCCGTGCCTCGGATTAACGGATCGGTATCACCGGCCATTGCCCCGTCGCGCTGTAATAGGCTGTATACTCACATAAACCCCCCGCACCGCGTGTTTTGCTTTTCTACCTGTCGACGTTTGGCAGACGGTAATAGGACTAAAAGCGAGAGGGGTGGAGCCGCGAGCCATGAGTAAATGACGTCAACTCCCCCAGGTCGCCAAAGAGTGAAACAAACATGGCGACAGAGTGGAGCGGGCAGCAAGGGTATGTTCTGACTTTAATGATCTTTCTATGGAGTGCTGTCGGAGGGCGGACCGAGACGGGGCCGGCGGCGGCGGCTGCGGCGGCCGCGGGCGGTGGTGGCGGCGGCGCCGGCGGCGGCAGCGGCGGCGGAGCGCACGTGCTGGGTATGCGGCTGGAGAAAAGCGACAAGCCGAGCGGCACCACGGACGGCGGTGTCATCCAGGTAACGGAGGAGAGCACCGTGCAGCTCCGGTTCTACGGGGTGCACCTCCAGCCGGACACCTGGACGCAAATTCGCTTCACGGAGCTCGCGAGTGACGACGACGACGATGGCGGCGGCGGCGGCGGCGGCGAGGGGGTCGGGGTCGGGGTCGGGAGCGCATCCCGCGGTGACACGACGCCGACGATGCTGGACCCCGCGAACAGGACTTGCGCCGACTTCACCAAGGACATCAGCGTGGGCACGTACATGAACGTCAGTGGTCGCGGCACCACGGGCGTCCTCAGCATAACCGTTAAGCCGCTCCGCAAGAGCGAGCCGCACAAGGAGTACGCGCTGTGCGTGCGCAGCGCGGGCGGCGGCCGCTGGGTGCTGCTGGGGGACAGCGACGGCCGCTTCCTGGTCGTGGAGGGCAAGAAGTCCCTGCTGCCCCTGTGGTTCCAGTGCATCCTCCTGGTCTGCCTGCTGGTGCTGTCGGGCATGTTCAGCGGGCTGAACCTGGGCCTCATGGCCCTCGACCCCATGGAGCTGCGCATCGTGCAGAGCTGCGGCACGGACAAGGAGAAGAAGTACGCGCGCAAGATCGAGCCCATCCGCAGCAAGGGCAACTACCTGCTGTGCTCCCTGCTGCTGGGCAACGTGCTGGTAAACACCACGCTCACCATCCTGCTGGACGACCTCATCGGCTCGGGCCTGGGCGCGGTGGTGGCGTCCACGGTGGGCATCGTCATCTTCGGCGAGATCGTGCCGCAGGCGCTGTGCTCGCGCCACGGCCTGGCGGTGGGCGCCAACACCATCGGCGTCACCAAGCTGTTCATGCTGCTCACCTTCCCGCTCAGCTTTCCCGTCAGCAAGCTGCTGGACGTGCTGCTGGGCCAGGAGATCGGCACGGTGTACAACCGGGAGAAGCTGGTGGAGATGCTGAAGGTGACGGAGCCCTACAACGACCTGGTGCGCGAGGAGATGAACATGATCCAGGGGGCGCTGGAGCTCAGGACCAAGACGGTGGAGGACGTGATGACGCCGCTGGCCAACTGCTTCATGATGGTGTCGGACGCGGTGCTGGACTTTGACACCATGTCGGAGGTGATGGAGAGCGGCTACACGCGCATCCCGGTGTTTGACGGCGAGCGCTCCAACATCGTGGACATCCTGTACGTGAAGGACCTGGCGTTCGTGGACCCCGACGACTGCACCACGCTGAAGACCATCACCAAGTTCTACAACCACCCGGTCCACTTTGTGTTCCACGACACCAAGCTGGACGCCATGCTGGAGGAGTTCAAGAAAGGTGACGCGTTGAGAGTGGTGTGTGTGTGTGAAGTGTGTGAAGTGTGGTGGGTGTGCGGGTGTGAAGTGTGGTGTCTTTGCACCACTTGAGTTTTTGGCAACTCTGTTTTTGGTCTGGAGTCAAAGCTAACCACTGTCTGACACAAACACGCACACAAACACACATGCACACACACACACACACACACACACACACACACACACACACACACACACACACACACACACACATATACTCTGTCTGGGAGGGGGGGTTAGGTTAGTGGTTGGGTTGGACTCCCAGCCAAAAGGTCCTGGGTTCGATCCCCAATGTCCACAGTCTTACCCGTTGGCATCCTCGAGCAAGACCTTGTCTCGTCTCTGGTGCTATCATGTAAAGTGTGTGTGTGTGTGTGTGTGTGTGTGTGCGTGTGCGTTTACTCCATTTGTGTATCTTTTGTTTATTCTCTTTTGGTTATTCCCAGCCTTTCCCCATGCGTGACTGTCACCAGTCAAGCCCCTCCCACAGGATGTCTATCGATCACTTTATTGATAAGTGGAACATCCCAGCCTACTCACCCCCGGCCCCCCTGCACCCTGCATTAGCAGAGGAGGAGGAGGAGGTGGAGGGGGAAAAGGAGGAGGAGGTGGAGGAGGTGGTGGTGGTTTGGGGGGGGGGGGGGGGGGGGGGTGTTGGTGGCGGTGGTGGTGGTGATGGATGAGGAGGTGGTGGTGGTGGTGGAGGATAAGGTGGTGGTGGTGATGGTGGTGGAGGAGAAGGTGGTGGTGGTGGATGAGGTAGTGGTGGGGTTGGTGGGGGTGCTGGATGAAGTGGTGGTGGTGGAGGAGGAGGAGATGGTGGAGGATGAGGTGGTGGTGGTGGATGAGGTAGTGGTGGTGGGGGTGGTGGTGGTGGCGGTGGATGAGGCGCTGGTGGTGGTGGTGGTGGTGGAGGTGGTGTGTGTGGGGTTGGTGGGGGTGGTGGATGAGGTGGTGGTGGTGGTGGTGGTGGTGGTGGTGGAGGTGGTGTGGGGGGGGGTGTAACAATGTGACACCGCGGGTGTCCGACACTCTATGCTGGCCGGCCGGCTCCCCACCCGGAGCTACCTGATTCGCCCTGCTCACGTTTTGAGGCGACACCCTCCCTGCAGGCGACACATCGAGCAGCCCGCCGGTCCTCCCGGAGGTCAAACGGCTGTCTGCCATTGTCATAGACGGGCTGTTTTGCGTCGTCGGGTATCGCGCTCATCCTGCGTGTCCGTTGGCACAAGGGGGGCGGTGCCCGGTCCTAGCAACAACAACTGGTTGCCGTTGACGACAACCACTCGTCACGGTGGCTCACACTGTTTGCGTACGGAGGGGTTCGAGGGTCAAGGGAGCAGGGGAGGAGGAGGAGGAGGAGGAGGAGGAGGAGGAGGAGGAGGAGGTGGGCTGGGCCTCCTGCCTCACCCCTCGCCCCGGGGGGGTGAGAGACGGGCGACCTTGGGGACGAGAGGTCGATGGGCGACGGGGCCGTCGGTTGCCCCCACGGCGTCGTTATGGTGAACGCTCCGGGGATGGGGTGGGGTGGGGGTGTGTGTGTGTGGGGGGGGTGGGGTTTAATACTTGCAGGGTGGTGTGGGGTGACTCGGGTGCCCTTCGGATTGGAATGTCGTAATCCCTCCGAAGTGTGAAGTGTATTTTTAGGGATGCTGGCGCTCTCTGAAGTGTGGAACAAGTCAAAGGGATTTTGATGGCGCCGACAATGGCGGTTCGGTTTTGAAATTGTATTGCTTTTATTTAGTTATTTATACATGGCCGTGATTTGCTAGGTTGGATTCCTTGGACAGTAGGCTATTTATACATGCATTGTAATGTGTAGCAATAGTCAACACCGTAACATCATTTTAAGATATTGCAGTAACAACATAATCTACTGAAAACAACCCCCATGTATTCAGATATTTGGTGATTCATTACCAATTATTACGCACAGTCCGCCTTATTAAATCATGTTTTTTTTTTGTTTTGTTTATCTTCACCAAATCCCTCCTTCTCCCTTATCAGCTTTTCTCTGGGCTGTCTGTATGTCTTTCCTCCAAAGCTTAGTGCGGTCTGGTCTATAATAAGACCTGACAGTCCTGCTGTCTGCTCGGTTGGACAAGCTAAGTCTACTCTGATCTGCTGGGGACGTGTTCGTGGCGAAGCCAATGAGATTGTCATTTTCTTTTCAACCAATTTGCTGCTGTCCTTTTTGCAGCGACGGCCACTTACGAGTGTCGCATTTAATGAGCTCCCTTTCTCCCCCATAGCTTTTGTTGCCTCAAAGCGTTATAGGCTGGTGTGATCTATCCATTCATGTAATTATAATGAGTAATGCACACCATGCGATATACATTTTATAGATGATCTTGCAAAGCATTGAGATGCTCAGTATCTGCTTTTTTTATGTGGGCTTGATCATGGAGCCTACAGCTAGACTGCAGACATTGGGGATCGAACCCTGAACCCTACTGACTGGGTTTCAAACAACCCTTTAACCACTTGAATCTACTGTAGATGTCCTGCACAATGTCTTTTTTTCCGAAGCCCGCAAACATTCAGTCATAATGGCCGAGGTCGCAGGTCAGTTCAGGTCAGGTTAGGGGAGGGGTGGACCCTAGTGACCATGTGATGATGCTCTGTCCGGTCTCCAGGGAAGTCCCACCTGGCCATCGTGCAGAAGGTGAACAACGAGGGGGAGGGAGATCCCTTCTACGAGGTGCTGGGATTGGTCACCCTGGAGGACGTCATCGAGGAGATCATCAAGTCAGAGATCCTGGACGAGTCCGATCTTTACAGTGAGTCTGCGTTTTATCGGGGGGAAAAAGCGCACAACGATATGACACCACTTTGTTGTAAATGTTGTTGTTTTGCCGTTCTGATGTTGGCCTTCTCTCCCCCCCCCCCCCCCCACGCTAGCTGACAACAAGAACCGGAAGAAGGTGGACCCCAACAAGAACAAGAGGGACTTCTCGGCCTTCAAGAACGACGTGGACAGCCAGGTGAAGATCTCCTCTCAGCTGATGCTGGCTGCCCATCGCTTCTTGGCCACAGGTAGGTCACCGCCCGACTGGACGACAGCGCTGTAATCCCTCCCTGCGCACATTCCCAGGTCGGGGCCAAGTGTCCCTTCAGTGGTTCAGAGCGGAAATCCTCGTCCTTTCGCCTCCAGGGCAAACGTTAATACCTCGGCCGTGTGCTGTAGGGGTTTGAGTCTTGAGTTGATTCGGTGGGAGTTTGCTGATCGATTCTTCTGATTCAGTGATTGGTTCGTTTGATTCAGTGATCGGTTTGTTTGATTCAGTGATCGATTTCCGTTTTGTTGATCGATTTTTGTTAAAATTGTTGATCAGTTTGTGCAATTCGATGATCAGTTTGTTGATCGATTGGTACAACTACGGGGCGGAGCTACGAGGCGGCAGTAGCTCAGTGGACAGAGCGGGTCGTCCACTAACCGTAGGATCGGTGGTTCGATCCCCTTGATCCCCCCTCCTACTCCAACTGTCCACATGTTGAACCTCACAAATGTACTGATTGTAAGTCGCTTTGGACAAAAGCGTCTGCTAAACGCCCCCTTTACCCTTTTACAACTGTCCCCGCTAATTGAGCGTTGCAACCTTTTTCTTCGGCATTCCTTCTGATTTGAATGCGGACCGCGGTGCATTTGTGACATCCAGGTTTGAGGCTGGTCATTACGAGGCGGTTCAGTTGGGATCGACTCGGGGCTCGTTCCTCATGCCCAGAGGGCACAGTGGGTTTGACGGCTAGAGTCTCCAAGGCAGCCGCGTTGACGCGTGGATCTCAGTGGTCAAATAGATGGACGAGTAAATGCAAAACGGTAAAGCCTCGCCGTCGCCAGCTAAGTGCTGCGTTCTGTCTCTCTCTCTCTCTCTCTCTCTCTCTCTCTCTCTCTCTCTCTCTCTCTCTGCCATAAGACGGTGACATCCGTTATCTCTCTCTCTCTCTTCACTCTGTCTTCTTCTCCAGCAGTCTGTGAGGATCCCAAACTCATATTTCTGTTGGTGTAGCGGCCATCTTGTTCAGACTTACATCCTGGTGTTGCTGTGGTGTTTTTTTTTTCCCTTCACTTTTTTTTTCCTTCCACATTTGCATGTGTCACGGGTGCTTCCTCGGACCACGCCTGGCCGTGGCGTGATCACGTCTCTTAGAGGTCGAGCACGCCGGGTTCAGAGGTCAAGTGTTGATAATATCCGTTGCTTTTCCCTCAGTCTCCAGGAAGGAACTCTTTAAAACTTCACACAGGGTTCTTCCAGTCGTGTGTGTTTCTGCTGCCTGGTGGAATGACAGCCTTCTATGTTTGTAAGACTGGCTTATGGAAATATTAGCAAATGACCTGAGTGACCGTTGCCACGGCAGCACTTATGACGAGTATTCTTGAGGATTCCTCTAAAGGGAGTTTAAATACTTCCAGGCTTAAGTCTTTCTTCATGACCTGTTTCACCACGACTGGAACCCTATTTTCCCCATGGGGGTGTAGAACTGGCATGACACTGCTTTTATAATGGCATTTTTATGTTTTATTAACAAGCATGTTCCTCTCTGCTCTCTCAACCCCTGGTTCTCCTGAGCTTGTGGTCTTGTTAGAGAGAGAGAGAGGGCAAGAGAGAAAGAGAGAGGGTGAGAGAGAGAGGGGGGGGGGGGGGGGGGGGGGGGGGGGGGGGGGGGGGGGGGGGGGGGGGGGGGAGGGGGGGGGGGGGGGGGGGGGGGGGGTGGGGGGGGGGGGGGGGGGGGGGGGGGGGGGGGGGGGGGGGGGGGTGGGGGGGGGGGGGGGGGGGGGGGGGGTGGGGGAGGGGGGGGGGGGGGGGGGGGGATGGGGGGGGAGAGGAGGAGAGGAGGGAGAGAGGAGAGAGGATGAGAGAGAGGAGAGAGGAGAGAAGAGAGAGAGAGAGAGAGAGAGAGGAGAGAGAGAGAGAAGAGAGAGAGAGAGAGAGAGAGAGAGAGAGAGAGAGAGAGAGAGAGAGAGAGAGAGAGAGAGAGAGAGAGAGAGAGAGAGAGAGAGAGAGAGAGAGAGAGAGAGAGAGAGAGAGGAGAGAGAGAGAGAGAGAGAGAGAGAGAGAGATCCAGAGCAATGTTTACGAGCTCCTGCTCCTGTACATCACGGTGCTTTAAGGCTCTCTTTACTGGCTGTTCATTTCTCACACTCCATTGCACTTTATATGAGAACAGGGGCTGACCATGGCTGTGTGTGTGCACGGGCACTGTTGGGTTTATGTACCAGGCTCTGCTCGGCTTGCCTCCTCTAACTGGTGCTCTCATCTGTCAGAAAGCCAAGGTCATCATGGCGTGGGCTCCCACTCTCTGTTCCCCGTGTCAGGGCCGGGATGGGCAAGAGTGCTTTTCTCCTGCAGCCCCATTGTCCTGTAATCCTTCAAACTGACTGACTCTAGTCTGGTGCTGGGTCTTGTAACTTGCGGATTTAAAAGGCCTCCTGAAGGACTTGGAAGACAGATGGGCTGCCTGTGTGTTTGGACTGAGTGGATTGTTCTCCCCGCACTCCCATCGCCAAACGTCGCGCGCATTGCCAAATGTTGAGTATTCTGTTGTTTGATTTGTGTTGTGTTTTACCCTCATCCAGGTCACCCTTGGAAACCGTGCTTCTTAATCTCAGTGCGTCATCTTCCTGGATAAATAAAGGTTTCAATGGAATCCCAGTGAATATGCTGCGCTCTATATCTTTGTGGCGAGTCACAGCTTCCAGCTGGTCACCAAACGCAGCTGCCCGCTATTGTTGAATTAATTGATTGTTTGGCGTTGACTGGGGGGAACAATTAGCTTGAGTCTCCTGCAGGCAGCAGGGCCTGGATCAGAATGTGGCCTTTCGTGGTTTTTGTATTCCACTGACAAACGCCTCTTAGACCAAACTGGGGGGGGGGGGACTTTTAGTTTCCTGTTTTCTAGTTTGACTGTTTGTATGAAAAATGGCCTCTCAGGAGACGGACGCCCGCGTCAGATCCTTCGCCAGGTTTTCCTTTGCAGAGTGGACCTCAAAGGCAGGTTCCTTTTTTTTGTTCCCAAGTGTGCGGGTGTGAGGTCTTTGAGTGGTTTTGGGTCTTTTTTAAGTGCCCAGCCCCCCCCCCCCCCCCCCAAAAAAAAAGGTCCTGGGTTCCGACCCCACTACCTATACGCATTTGTGGACAAAATGCCCTCACCCCAACCTTAATGCAACGTAATAACCTGACACTGCTGCACCCATATAGATAGTCCAGCATTCATGCCACGGTGGCGTCCTTCTCAGCGCTACGGGTTTAGCTTACAGCCACAGAGGAAGCCCCGGGGGCAGCGGCCACCGGCTGGCCGCGAGACCCTCTCCGCACGTGACCGGCCGTCTGAGCAAGCGTAAGAGCCGGGCCGCCGCAGAGAGAGAGACAGCTGGAGGTCAAGCCCAATGTCAGCGCAGCATCACGGGTACTCGCAGGCGCTGCCCGGGCTCGCTCCGGTGTGTAGGCAGAATGGCATGTTAACGCATACATTATGTCATCGCACGTGCAAGGTTGTGATGACATCTTAGATTAGGTGTGTGTGTGTGTCCCAAGAGGCCGTGGCTCCTTAATGTATGATCGCCGCATAGGTCACGCAACGCTGTGATGTGATTGGACAACGGTCTGTGAGTTCAGCGGACCCCATGCCCAAGTGAATATACACAGATGGGGGGGGGGCGTGCACTCTCAGAGTGGCCTACATGTAGCACCTCAGGGCGTCAGGGGGGGCTGTCAGCCCTCCAGGGGGGGTCCACGCTGGGCCACTATCGCTGGCCCCCGCCAGAAGGCTTCTCATGCGGCGGCCCGGGGGGGGGGGCCTGGTTGAAAGGAGCCTCATCACGGTCGCCGGGCTCCTCGTCTCCGGGCGCGTGGCGTCCAGGGGAGTCCAGAGTGGAGGCGCGCTGTGATTCCGAGGCGAGGCTGATTATAGCACGGGAAGCCTCCTGGTCGCGGGCCACGTCGGCAACATTTTTGCAGTGATCAGGAATGGAGGATTATTGGAGGATTGTCTCCACAACCACAAATCGCGATCGCCATTTGCGTGCCGAGGAAAACGCCAATGGTTCACCAGCAGTGTGTTACTGTCGCTGTTAATGTTGTCGACACGTTATGTGTTTATTCGATGTGAAACACAATGTGTCTCTTGTTCTTTAATCTGCAAAGTTCCCATTGTAAACCACTGGCCATGTTTCACGTTGCATTCTCTTCCCCCCCCTGTCTCTCCAGAGGTGAGTCTGTTCAGCCCCTTCCTGGTGACGGAGAAGGTGCTGCTGCGGATCCTCCGTCACCCCGATGTCATCCAGGAAATCAAGTTCAACGACAGCGACAAGCGCTCGCCGCAGCACTTTGTGTACCAGCGGGCCGGCCCGTGGACTACTTCATCCTCATCCTGCAGGTACAGGCCCACCCGGAGAAGCGCGCGCTCTTCAAAGTAAAAGCGCCCGACACCCGAGCTCATTCAGTTGCACGATGATGATGACGATGATGATGATGATGATGGTGATGATGGCAATGATGATGATGATGACGACGCACTTTTGGTTTAACTTTTGTGGCGTTTTTTGTTATGAGAACAATCCAATGAAAGTGGTGCACAGGTTTCAATCACGCACACACGCACGCACACACGCACGCACACACGCACACACGCACGCACACACACACACACACACACACACACACAACACACACACACACACACACACACACACACACACACACACACACACACACACACACACACACACACACACACACACACGCACACACACGCGTCGGTTTACACCGCCGTCATTTCAGTTATCCACATGACTCCGGGACCGAGCGGTAATCTAAGGAACAGACCGTGGTGTGAATGACTTTCACACCTTCGCACCTCTCGTTTCGTCCGCCCTGGCTGACAAACGGAAGCCCACAGGGGGTGGGTGTGAGGTGTGAGGAGCTGGGCTGAGCACAGTCATCTGCAGGAAGTTAGCCAAAACCTGTGCTAACAGAGCCAGAGCCAGTTGTTAAGTTCACCTGGAGAATTGTTTTTTTAACTTGTGAACAAACGCCGGTTACCAGTAGCGACCAGTAAACCAGTGACCTAGCTGTATTACGTGGTTGACCAAAGCCGGCTAATGCGTGAACCAGTGTCACATCGTGAACTCCTGCTTAACGAAAGTCACCGGTGTACTGGTTAGCGCTTGGTGCATGTTTGTGTTCAGAGGCGTCGCTGTTGACACCTCAAGTATGGATAAGATAACCGTTAACACC
>JAXIVH010000025.1:2187105-2189605 GCA_036785325.1 Urophycis tenuis | reverse complement strand
ACAAATAACACACAAAACATAGACAAGACTCACCGCCACTGCTTCATGCACTAACATATCCTACAGTGGTGCGCCGTGTCTCCGGCCCCCTAGACGAGCAGTCTGCCTGCTCAGGGGGCTCCATTGTCTCCACATGAGCGGGTTCACACGTCAGGCGTCAAAAACACAACCACACGTGAATGAGGGATTTGGCATGACAATAAAAATGAACCGTAAAAGGCTGTTTTTTTCCCCTCCGTAATAACTCCATGATGTCATGCATGGTCTTGTTCGAGGGATGTGATGGGGGATTGACGGATCATTCTGTGATGAATACGTGTGTGTGTGTGCGTGTGTGTGTGTGTGTGAGGTGAGTGATCCGTGTTGTGGAGGTGTGAGAGGCAATGGAGGCTCTTTGAAGTGAGGACACTCTATAGAGGTTAATGAGGCTGTTGAGGAAATGTAAGGAAACGCCTATACAACACACACACACACACACACACACCCACTGACACACACAGCATGTGCTTTGTTAACTTTACAGATATACATATACATATATATATATATATATATATATATATATATATATACAGCATAGTGAACAGTCAATGCATGCAAATGTAGAAGACATGCCAGAATTCAGGTCAACAGGTGTGTGTGTGTGTGTGTTTAAGCAACTGTCATACATGAACCTGGTATATGTCTCACAGCTGTAGTCCACATTTCTGTTTTGTCTTTTCCTCTCCTTGTTTATCTCCACCCAGCAGGATAACTCAGTGCTCTGACTCGACGCACCCTCTCCCCCTCCAGAGATCTGAAGGTGCATTGAATAAATACGCGGAGAGGCTGACAGTTTCCCACGTGGTTTCCTTCCTTCCTCCAGTCTTTGTCAGTTAGTCTGCTGTGTTAATGCTTGATCCCGGATCACACAAAGGGAAACCAACCTGGTCGCTATGGTTATTCTGTTGCTATGGTAATTTTCTTGGTTTCCTGTTATGTGGGGTGGACCACCAGTCCTGCTGCCTGAAATGTCATAAATATTCATGTGCCTAAAACCCTAGTTACTGAAAATGCTATTAAGCTCTATATATTTCTGCTCTGTTGGAAACTGCTTATTAATGGTTCATGTTGAAACCCATTACCGGGTTTTCAGGACCTAATTGCAGATAATAATCCGAATAACCACAACATTGAAAAAAAGAGAACATAGTCTTTTGCACACTTTGTTTCACCATTTTACTATACAGACACTAAAATTGACAAGGCACTGGCATATCATCATCAGCATCGACATATGATACACATTGTCAATACTTAACCATATTAACATCCATTAGGTCATCACAACAGTGTTGTTAAGGAAGTGTAGCTTGCGGTGCAGATCTTAATGGATGGAAAGGACAGGAGGTCAGGCATTTCTCCCGCACGGGGCGACGTACTCCAGACCCAGATGATCAAAGATCTCCTCCTCTGTGCTCGCTCTTAAATACCTCTTCTGCAGGGAACACAAGGAAGCAAAGGATGGGCATTTTCATTTAGTTACTTAGTCGTTCGACAGTTGCTCTTATCCAAATCCACTTACAAGTAAGGCTGAGTACAATTAAAGACTGCGATCAATATTGGGTGCGACTATGAAACCTTACTAAGTGCTGCGTGACCAAGTTCCAGAACAACAACAAGAGTGCTGAGTAGCATGCTCAACGCATGTTCTCTCTCTCTTTCTGCATGAGGAAAGCGGATGTCTCTCTACCTGATTTTGGTCGTACAGTGCGTGGCTGCTTAAGGACATGGATTTCTCACGAATCGCCCAGCGACGCATCTCCCTCTCAAACAACTGCAACAGATAATAATAACAATAATATAACAATAATGACAGAATAACAATACAGTTCAACTTTTTCATTTCGGACGAATAAGACATTTTGCAGGAAGCATAAATCGAGAAAACGAAAGAGAATTGGAAGTAACTTAAAAAAAAAAAAAAGAAGAAGAAGAAGAAAAAAAAAAAAGTCCTACCTTGGACCCGGTCCAGCCCAGCAGAGCAAACGCAAACTGGCTCCTGGGGGAAACCACCAGGTCCACTCTCACGGCTCTCCAGGGCCCGCGGCCAGAGGCGGTCTGGTCCGTCTCCACGGCAACCGGGTCCGGAGCCGGGTGGTCAGGATGCTCCTGCGTCCCAAGGACTCAGGTGTGAATTATTTACCAACATAATGCGGTGTAATATAATGTGTGCCATTTGGCTTGACGCGCTTTCCCACACAGCGATGACGAACACACTTCTCAGCATGGGGGCGGACTTACTTCTTCAAACAATCAGGGCTGTATTTAGAGGAGGACTGGGGTGACATGCCCACTTCTGGAAAACGACACATTTCCGAGTGCGCAGTAAAAGGGGCGGCGACTGAATCCATACAGTGGCAGAATGTGTGTCGATCCTTCACAGTTGTAATTGTTTAAGATAAGATAAGATAAGATATTCCTTCATTAATCCCCCTTAGGAGAAATTCACAGTGACCAG
>JAXIVH010000025.1:2164605-2182105 GCA_036785325.1 Urophycis tenuis | reverse complement strand
CTTTGTATTTCACAATAATATCTCATATACCCGCAACTAGGTATTAATACATGGTCACGTGTGTCCAATGTGATTCGCATGGCCAATTAATGCACATTGCAACGCACAGAAATGGCATGCGATGTGATTAGAATCGGGAACAAAATGTTCTCAAACCAACTTCTTATTTGCCTCTGGGCTATAGGGGACTTCCCACGCACACTCGTGGTTTCACACGCACTACCACACACACACACACACACACACACACACACACACACACACACACACACACACACACACACACACACACACACACACACACACACACCTATACGATCATATGACCACGAAGAGTCCACCCCCCTCGACATGTCAATTGCTCAATCAGCGTGTCAGACAAGAGATTGGACTTTGCTAGTCGTAGGGAAAACGCAAACTTGTCATAACCAGACGTGCAAGGCTGTCCGCGGGTCTGCAGTCCTGATACTTCTAAAGGCATATTCAGAAAGAATGTCTTCACCCAGACACGCACAGACCAGGGGTCGCCTCGGTACAGCGGTGGGCTTTCTCCTCGTGCTGTTTACCTGTGGCGTCAGGTATGCAGCGTGCGGCCCGAGCAACATCGTTCTGATCCTCTCTGACGACCAGGATGTTGCACTTGGGGGAATGGTGAGAAGCTTTTTGATTTGTATTTACCGTGGGGAGGGGATGTTTCAAAACGTTCGTCGATATAAAAAAAAAAAAAAAAAAATCACATTCAAGGAAATGATGTGGCCACACGACAAATTCTGTGGTTGAAATCAATGGTTGAAGAGACGTGACTGTCTGCCTGTCTGTGCTTTCTGTAGACCCCGATGAAGAAAACGAAACTCTTGATAGGAGATGCGGGGGCAACGTTTTCAAACGCAGTAGGTACAACAGTGTGTCACAACCCTGGTCATTCTTTCACATTTAACCCGGTCAAATGTTCCGCAATTTTGAGTCCACTTTCTGCTTCCTAAAAAAATAAATCCTAATCACTCATTTCCTCATCCCTTGTCCGTCTCATCTGCATTCTCTACGTTGCCACGTCTGCCCTCTAGTATACGGCCACGGCGCTGGGCTGTCCCAGCAGGAGCAGCATTCTGACGGGGAATTACCCCCACAACCACGCGGTGCGGAACGACTCTCTGTCGGGGAACTGCTCCAGTCCTCTGTGGCAGAAAGGTCCAGAGGCCTCGGCGCTCCCCGTCTTCCTCAGCAAGGGGAAATACCACACGTTCTTTGCGGGGAAGTACCTGGAGCAGGTACCACACACACACACACACATACATACATACATACATACATACATACGTACGTACGTACGTACATACGTACATACGTACATACATGCATACATGCATGCATGCACGCACGCACGCACGCACGCACGCACACACACATACACACATACATATATCATATGTATGTGTGTATGTATGTATACATACACACATACATATATCATATGTATGTATACATACATACATACATACATACATACATACATACATTAATGCATACACGCACAGAGGAACACTAATTGATCCATAGCTGAATGAGAATCATATTGCCTTGTTCTATTTACTGCGTGATGAATGTACATACATGAAATAAGCTTAAAAAAAACACGATGTATAAAAATATGTAATGCGATGAATCCTGAATGAATATTAATATTTACACGTAGACTGTTGACCTCACAGGGCTTGGGGTTATACATAAATAAAGCATGTGCTTTTATTGCACGAGTATTGATGATATATATATATATAATTATATTATATTGCATGAGTATTGCACAATAAGGAGAACTTAAAAGTGGAATGATGGTGACAGTTGTTGGCAGACTCTTGAGTTTTAGTCTGTCTTCTGCCAAGTCGCTGCTGTAACTTATCCAGATTATTGTGCCATCGCAGCCTTGTCTTTTCCAATCTCCCAGTTATTTGAACCACCAAGTGTCCTCGACAATGAATCAATAAAAACCACCCAGCCACAGCTCAATCCACCTAGCAATTTCTATTAAGTGATGGCTACAGTGTAATGGAAAAATATGCACACTGTTTTTATATTAAATTTTATTTCAATTACTTCAATGCAACATTCATACATTTTGTGGTGTGTTTCCTATGTCTTCTTCTTCTTCCTTGTCTGGCTCTGCATCTTCGTCTTCCTCCTCTTGTTTTAGTATGGAACCAAGGAGGCTGGAGGGTTTGCACATGTGCCCCCTGGATGGGACTTCTGGCACGCACTGGTGAGACAGACAGACAGGGAGACAGATAGACAGACAGACAGGCAGGGGGTGGCTGGCCAGGGTGACCCAGCTCCCAGCTGGAGACCCACCCTACCTGCTCCTCCATGACCTGAGTTCAACCACTGGCTGTGCCGTCTGAATTCACTGCAGGTTGCTTTGGATCAGAGCGACTGCCGAATGAAGACTGCATAGTAAAATGGGGGAAAGCATCATCAGAGGGTCTAGCAATATAACTAAACGTGTTGTGTTGTGGCTTCAGGTCGGAGACTCCCCGTACTACAACTACAGCCTGTCAGTCAATGGCAAAGAGGAGAGGCACGGGGACAGCTATGAGAAGGATTACTTTACAGATCTCATAGTAAGTTTGACTCGACTTGACTCTGGAAGCATAACTATAAAGGCTTGTATAGGAGGGATTCACTGGACAATCCAAGCTGCCATCTTGGTGCTTTTACACCGTTTATAATATGAATAATTCATGGCTGCTTGGTTGTTCTTGCATTTTTTAAGTACCAAGATGGTGACATTAATGTGCTTTCGGAAACCTTTTTTATACAAAGTTAGTATTCACAATAGTATTTCATCACAAATATATTGCAAATACATGTACATAGGCTTTACATGGCATTCATTCAAAGAATAGCACTATAACATAAAAGACAAATATAATCAAAGTGTGCTTGCAATATGCAAGTGGGAATTTGTGGGAACAATGTTTTTTGTTTAGCCATTAGCGAAACTCTTATCTGACGCAGAGGTCCTACATATTGAATCAGGATGTGATGGGTGTTTCCCTGATACCAGCAGAACAGGGAAAGCTGCCCGCCATTATTTTATATGCCAGCATCAGCTCACGCTTGTTGAACCCTTCAGTGAGACCAACACGCTTCGACACGTGGAAGTCAACGTGCATTTCGTACAGGTTAGACCTGGGCGCTGTTCACATTGGTCCACTCTTGCACTATTCAGTGCACTATTCAGAGTGGCTCTCTTTTGCGGTGTGTCCGAAATTGTACCCGGCTCCCTAATATATTGCCCTGCTTTATCTCCATAATGCGCCCAGAAATAAGCCACTGATGTGCACTTATTGCTGAACGGCATCCCAAGATGCATTGCGTTTTTTTCAAAGTCATCCGAGAGTCATCCAATTAGACGGTTGGCACGAGGCCTTCATTGCGAAACGAGTTGTCGCCGGGCGAACTCTGAACGCGCGTCGGCTCATTTGTGCGACCCGCGCGCTGACAGATTTACGGCGCGTAATTAGTGTTGACGTTCGGAGCACGTGTAGTGCTGAGCTAATTGTGATGACTGCTCCGTCCTGCTCTCATAACAGACCGTAGGGTTACAATAATACACAGCGCTACCGCTGGCACACACTGAAAAAGTGTTTTCTATATTTGTACTAAAAATACATTGGGGTGTGATTACATTATATTGTGTTGACTATTAGCTGCAGAAATAAGTATGAAAGGTTACTACAATATGGTTATTGCCATATTATATATATATATATATATATATATATATATATATACAAAATATAGCAATAACCGTATTATAGTACCATATATATAGTGGAATATTGACTTTACTCATTGAAAGACAGTACATTATGACATGATGATATGATGCATATTATGATAGTGTTACAGTCAGTACGTTTACATGCAGCAAGAAATTCAAATTTCTGATCGGATCAGATAATGACATGCGTAAGACCGGATCACTTGTCCGAGTATACATGCCGTTCAGAGAATCGGATTAACAGCCGGAGCATGGGCTGACTCTGGACGCTATGTGGCGCTGCGCATGTGCAGAATGGCACTGCGCATGCGCAGAATGCAAAATCCGATTCAGATCCGATTGCTGAGTATACATGCCGTTAAAAGTCCGACTATGAACGAATTATCCAGGTGTTGTTATCCGATTTTGAGATGTCCGAAGTAGGTCGGATTAAGGTGTTTACATGCACTTAAAAAGTCCGAACGATGTCTTATACGATTTAGAAATTCGAATTTCTTGCTGCATGTAAACGTACTGAGTGGCAGGCTGCTGTGTGAACTAACCACATGGAGATGCAGTGACACATCCCTGGCCTTGTTCTCTTGTGTGTTCCTCTGCAGCTGAACAGGTCCCTCGACTTCCTGGACAAGAGGCCCCACGGGGAGCCGTTCTTCATGATGCTGAGTCCGCCGGCCCCCCACGCCCCCTGGACCGCCGCGCCCCAGTACCAGAAGGAGTTCAGCGACGTCAAGGCTCCCCGCGACGGCAGCTTCAACAAGCCGGCGCCGGTAGGCCCACGGGTCGGGGGGCGGAGCACGCAGGGCTGCCTGACTGGGAGCCGCTACACCCGTGGTGTACACGGAAGAGAGAGAAGGGCTTTTTGTAGTGCGGCTGCCGTATCAATGGCAAATCTTCCTGCAGAGAAATTGCGGGACATGTTGGAGCACTCAGGTTTAATGGGCCAGGATCTGCGTCCTCCGTTGATCCGATTTCAGGACACAGTGATGTCAATTATTATCAACCATTCGAGAGTTTCCAGCAGGGAAAGATGTACTATTTAGATATTTATACTTTTTATTTTTAAGTATTTGGGGCATGATATTATAGTGGTTAGTGAGTTCGACTACCAGCTGGAAGCTTGTGGATTCAAACCTAAATGCACCTTATTCCCCGAGCCGCCATTCTGGTTTGGGTGGGTAAACCTGTAGTCTCTGGGGAAACCATGACAACATAACGGAAACGCATTCTAAATGCTACCTGGCTGGCAGCTAACAAACATTGTGACTTGCTCAATAAGACCCGTTTGCATCCTACCTGTAGCAGAGATGGGAGTAAGTCACACATATGCAAGTCTCAAGCAAGTCACAAGTCATTTTTGTTAGAGTCAAGTCAAGTCAAGTCAAGTCATAGCTTAGGTCAAGCAAGTCACAAGTCAAGTCATAGAAATGTAATAAGCTGGAAGACAACCGTCTTAAAATTTTAAGAGACTGCAGCCTAAGTTTTATGTAGCCCTCCTTTGCACAAAAGGGCTATACTCATACTCATTAGGACCAGCAGGATCAGAATTACTAGGAACGACTACTGCTCTGCTATGCGCGTCGTTGCTAAGCGCGGAGTGATATGTTAAGCGGTCAGCAGCAGCGTTGGATGGGGACAGGTGTACCTTATAGTCTCATAAGGTACACCTATCAGCCAATCAGAATCAATCATTGGGACTAACAGTTTTAGAATCCGAATTTAATAATTTTGGGAACACTGGCTGTGTCTGCAGCAGACCTATTATCACCTTCCATCTTTCAAACCCCAGCCACTGTACTGTAAGATGGGCAGGGGCGGGTGCATCACCTATTAGAGCGATTACTGGTTGCCAGGTTCGCCCACATGCAACAAGAAACATCCAATCGAAAATATTTTTTATTATTATTATTCACCAATTAACCAAGACAGCAATGACTTGTCGAGTCATTTCATGCAAGTCTTAAGTCAAGTCTCAAGTCATGAGTAGCAAGTCCAAGTCAAGTCAAGTCTTTTCTCACTGTTGCTCAAGCAAGTCACAAGTCCTCAATCTGGCGACTTAAGTCTGACTCGAGTCAAGTCAAGTCTTTTCTCACTGTCGGTCAAGCAAGTCACAAGTCCTCAATCTGGCGACTTAAGTCTGACTCGAGTCAAGTCAAGTCTTTTCTCACTGTCGGTCAAGCAAGTCACAAGTCCTCAATCTGGCGACTTAAGTCTGACTCGAGTCAAGTCACTAGACTCGAGTCCCCCATCTCTGACCTGTAGGCATCCTGAGGCAAAATGCCCGATACTCGTTAATGACATGGTTCTGAAAAGAAATGGTACGTATGCTAAAATGGACGTGTGCACGTTTATTTCAGGGCAAACACTGGTTGCTGCAGCAGCCCGCTAACCCGATGGCCAGCAGCTCAGTGAACTTCCTGGATAACGCGTACAGGAAGAGGTGCAGTGGCCATTTGTATCACTTCACTTTTGTAACCATTGTCGGGAAAAGCATGCTGCGTTTTGCCGCGTTTGAGGCCCAAATTGACCATGCAGTTAAATATCGGTAGTACTTAACGTTTTAGGCTGTTTTCATAAGTTCAGCAAAGCGCATGCAATCTTAGCCTTTCCCATATTTTCCCCCCAAGAAATCAGTTCTGATTTTGATCTTGATATTGATTGTTCAATATTTTGAAATATTGAGAAATACTGAGAAATGTTACACAAATTCTTTTATCTGAATTGGTGTGTAAACACCCTTTAAAATGTTGTCTTGTGCAGGTGGCAAACTCTCCTCTCAGTAGATGATATGGTGGAAAAGCTGGTGAAGAAACTGGAGGACTCAAAGGAACTCAATAATACTTACATCTTCTACACCTCGGATAATGGCTACCACACAGGTTTGACGCGGCTATCGTTTCTGAAACGCCAAACCGTGAAAGTTATTTCAATAGTGATTTCTGTCATAAATTCTATGGCAAGTGATATATTTCTGGCAATGTCAGCCATCAGAAAAAAGTGAGGACGGTGAGGGCTCCATTTTGTTTTTCGTTTGCACTTTAAATGTATGTTTTCTTTGTTGTTTTCAGGTCAGTTCTCCCTGCCCATTGATAAGCGGCAGCTGTATGAGTTTGACATCCGGGTTCCCCTCATGGTGCGAGGCCCGGGCATCGCACCAAAACAAATAGTCAAGGTCCGGCTGCTTTAATTGAGGTTTTTTTTTAATGATCGATGGTCCCGTCATTGGCTACATTTGAGTCCACCTGTCTCACAGGCACCAGTGTTGAACATCGACCTGGCCCCCACCCTACTGGACATAGCGGGCTCCGACTTGCCGATCGCGGACGGCCAGTCCTTCCTCTCTCAGATGGTGAGTGTTGTGTTTTGTTTACACTGATCTTGGCCCCCGGCCGAGAAGGTAGTGAGTTTAATCCCCGACGTCTGCACCCTATCTGTAGGAATCATTGATCAAGATGCCCCACTTACCATCTGCTGCTTAATGACGTGTATCTGAAATCATTGCCAGTCTCTTTGGATTAAAGCGTCTAAATAATAAATCACTAATTGATGTTATTCCACCAGGCCCCATCGTTGAGGAACGGAACCTCCCGGGCGTGTTTCCTGGTTGAACACACAGGAGAAGGTTTCCCGGAATCAGACCCTGCCTGTCCCAAGCTGGGCCCCGGCCTCTCTGTGAGTGCGAAAAAAAACGGTCAAACCCATCAGCATTGTCGGTCTTGTGTTATCGATGTCTACGAGTAACGCAACTAATGTTGAGGTTTTGTGCTCCAGCGATGCTTTCCCGACTGTGTGTGTGAGGACTCCTACAACAACACCTACGCATGCGTCAGGACCCTCGTCGGACACAACTTGCAATACTGCGAGCTCGCGGACAACGAAGTACGTAGGATGAAACATTTGGCTCGTTAGCAAAGTACTTTCAATTTCCTGTTTAGTCAACATACATTTTAGCTAGTTTTTTGGGGATTTCATAGCTAGCGAGTCCTTTCAAATTTCCTGTTTTAACCAAAATGCATTGAGCTAGTTGTTTTGTATTCCGCGTTGTTTGATCATGTATTACTAGTGGACTCTAGCTAGCAAGCTAAACCCTTTAGCGTTTCAGGTTTAATCACTCCATTTCTGTGTGCATCACTTTTGAAATGTTTCTCCAGTCCTTCGTGGAGGTGTACAACTTGACGTCGGACTCGAGCCAGCTGGAGAATATCGTCAAGAAGGTGGACCCGGAACTCCTGCAGGTCATGAACCAACGGCTGATCAAACTCCAGTCTTGTGCAGGCAGCAGCTGCCATGACAACGGTTTGTGTCAATCGGGAATCAATTAACGGCACCGAAAGTGCCAGAAGCACAATGGATGTGAAAAGGGAGGGTAAGGCTATTTGTTTTTGGTCATGTTAAAAGGGCCCCTGTTTCACCACCAGCCGGGACATTGATTAGCCATTGCAAGCCATATCTCAAAAGTATGGCCTAAAAGCCTTCAGTGTCACTGTATTAACTGGCAGGCTGATCCATCCATTATAACACTCCCACTTGTGTTGTCACAATAAGGTAGGCTGTGTTATGGTGGGGGCCCTCCAAAATGAAACACAGCAGTGACCTTGCGTGACTTCTATTGCTACTGCCTATGGACATCAAACTGTTGTCCCACATGAACTGAGTCTTTTCCAACCTCCGACTCTGAAAGCAACCCATGAACTCTCTTGCACTAATTGCAGATATATTGCACTGCACTCTATTGTTTAACAACCTTCAGATGATAGTCCTTGGCGACTGTTGTTTTATGGTTACAGAATTGCTTTTTAACTGGATGTGAGAAGTCATCCTATCTTCTATCCTGTCTTCTGTTCACATAACCGAGTAAGATGATAGTCACATATTGGTGTTGTTTTCCATGTTGTTGTGTTTTTTTTACAAATATGTCAAAGTAATTTTTTTTAAATTGTACTGAAGCACTTCCAATTGACTGTGAATTGTGACAACTGTGACATTAAATAACATTCATTTGTGAATAGTTTATTATTCAAACACGAGTTGAAAGAATACATTGAAGTGTTATGAGCCCATACAATTTAGAATATTGTTGTAAATCACTTCCTTGTTGTGCCATTAAAGAGAAGTTGCCTTTTAATTATTGACAGGTCTTAATTGCTTTGAGATTAATTGCTAGAATGTTTTATAAACCTTGTATTACTCTTGAGCTCACTGAAACACTTTGTTTGGGTGTATGAGGTTCTCTGTTCTGTCTTCCATATTGACCAAACTACGGACGCACAAGAAGTGATGTCAAGCCCCTTTCAACAGGAGCTGCTCTTTCTACAGCCCAGATGTTGTAAACATTGCTTCAATCCATAGAATTGCTGCATGGTATGTCATACTGCTATGTTCAACTTCTGTGAAAAAACGTGTATGCTGTGTTGAGTTGCAAACACCTTAACAAAATGACTTGTGAAATTACATAACAAAAAAAAAAAGTAAAAATCCAAAAGAGATTTTAACTTAAATCACATACAGTTTATTTACAACTGCAATAACGCCACACACAAAACAAAAACAAAAGCACACATTCACAGGTATTTGTACACGGCCCTGTTGAGTAGAGTCTGGATCTCCAGCTTAACGGGACATTTGTAGAAATGGGACAGCAGTGCTTCGGTGTAGCCCGTCAGGAAGTAGAACTTCTGCGGCGGCATCTTCTGCAGCATCAACGCGCACGCCGTGATCACGTTGCCCCGTCGCTTTATGACGACCTCGTTGGCCAGGCAACCGTGGAACGTTCCAAAGATGAAGCGCCGGATGAACACGTCTTCTAGCGCCCGCTCGGCCGCGCCCTCCTCTCCCTTGAGATTAGCTGGAAAGGTAAGGAAGTATTGATGTTTATTTGGGCGGCAGACGCCTGATCCAACGTGACTCGAGTGAATTCAAATACATGTCATGAACCGCGAGGATTCGCACTCCCAACCCAAACGAGTGGGCCGTTCCGCAGCAGGCTCAACGTACACTTCAATCCGACGGCTAAATCACTAATTAAACCACTCCTCAAGAAGCCTACCCTCCACACTGCTGACATCCTGAACTACAGACCGGTATCTCTGCTGTCATTCCTTTCTAAAACCCTGGAACTTGCAGTCTCTAACCAACTGTCCTACCTCTCAGGAAATGACTTGCTTGATCCCCATCAGTCTGACTTCAAGCCTGCACACTCTACAGAGACGGCCCTCCTGACGGTAACAGAGTCCCTTCAGGCCACCAAGGCCTCTTCCCTCACGTCGGTGCTTGTTCTCCTCGGCCTCTCTGCGGTGTTCGACACCGTGAACCACCAGACCCTCCTCGCCACCCTCGCTGAACTCGGCATTATTGACAATGCGCTAGCCTGGTTCACATCTTACCTTATAGATCGCACTTATCAGGTCACATGGAACGGCTCCCTGTCCAAACCCCGCTTGCTAAACACTGAGGTCCCTCAAGACTCAGTACTAAGACCGCTTCTGTTCTCCCTATATACCAGATCTCTAGGCTCTGTTATCGCATCACACGGCTTCTCCTACCACTGTTATGCGGACGACACTCAACTGTTCCTCTCCTTCTCCCCCCTCAGACACTCTGATTGCAACACACATCTCAGAATGCTTGGCTCTTGGACAACTGCACATCAACTCAAGCTCAATATCGCAAAGACTGAGCTTCTCTTAATACCGGGGAAAGACTGCCCTCACAGGGACCTGCTGGTCTCGGTCGAGGGAATCACAGTATCTGCCTCACCGACCGCAAGGAACCTGGGCGTAATAGTAGACAACCAACTGTCCTGCACTGCAAACATCACTGCAGTGACCCACTCCTGTAGATTTGCTCTCTACAACATCTGCATGATCCGGCCTTTCCTCACCAGGGAAGCGACACAGCTCCTGACCCAAGCACTTGTCATCTCCCGCCTCGACCACTGCAACTCACTCTTAGCTGGACTCCCTGCAACCGTGATTAAACCATTGCAGCGTATCCAGAACGCTGCAGCACGCCTCGTGTTCAACCGAAACAAATTCTCCCACGTGACCCCCCTCTTCCAAGACCTCCACTGGCTTCCTGTAGTGGCTTGCATCAAATTCAAGACGATGCTACTGGCCTACAAAGCCAGTCAATGGAACTGCCCCTACCTACCTCCAAACATTAGTGAAACACCACGCTCCTGCTCGAGCACTCCGCTCAACTACCTCAGCTGGTCGACTGGTACCGCCATCACTAAAAGGAGGAAAAGGTCGGATGGCGAAATCTCAACTCTTCTCCATTTTGGCACCGCAGTGGTGGAACGAGCTCCCTGCCAATGTCAGGACTGCAGAGTCACTCCCCATCTTCTGGAAGAGACTCAAGACCCTCTTGTTCAGAGTTCATCTGAACCCTGCATAACCCTACCCTCATGCTCTTATTTGTTGTATGTCTTGGCACTTTAATCACTCTTTGTAACTTGGCACTTTGATCGCTCTTTGTTACTTGGCACTTAATCAGAGATGTTGTATATTAGCAATGGTTAATCTAGAAATTGAAATGCTTGAAAGTTGTTCTGGTGACTTTAAGAAGAAGAAGATCCCGCGAGGGAAATTTGGTCTCTGCATTTAATCGTGAATTAGTGAAACACTCAGAACACAGTGATGGTCAGGCACACAGTGAGGTGAAGCACACACTTAAACCCGATGCAGTGAGCTGCCTGCAGCAGTGAGGGGTTAGGTGCCTTGCTCAAGGGCACTTCGCCGTTCGTACTGATCGGGGTTCGAACAGGCATCCCTCCGGTTACAAGTCCGAAGCCCCAACCAGTAGGCCGCGGCTGCCCCTAATACTTTCTTACTGTATTAGCAGCAATGAAATGTTTCACCTTCTTATGACAAATGAACTCTTTGTAAGTCGCTTTGGATAAAAGCGTCTGCTAAATGCCCTGAATATAAATGTAAATGTAAATAAACCCGGTGGGCTAGCGCGAGCGGAGACGTACCGGGATGCTGGGACAGCCACCCTTTGCGGTGCCCGATGTCGTGAGGGTGCAGCGCCTGCTCGTAGGTCACAGGTCGGTCTCCTTTCCCCACGCGGATACGAGCCGCGCGGTTCTTCATATCGAGGACAAACACGGCTCAGTGTTGAAACAACTCACACATTACAACCGACAGCCAAACTTCATTTTAGCACATTTTATGGAGTTGACTCAACAACTGATTTAATAGCTGTGAGATGTTTTGCAATATAAGCAAATATGCTGATCATGAACACAATGTATGGGTTAGGGTTATATGTATGCTTATGGAGGGTACACTAATCCATACTGATTATTCAATTAAATTGTTACCTTGCACTGTACAGCAGTCACGTGGAGGCCCCTGGAACCCAGGGAGTTCCAAACGGCTCCGGGCTTCACTATGGACCTCTGGGAGACGAAGGGAGATTGCACACCACATAGATGAATATGATAGTAATATAGTGATAATATTGCTGTGTTTGAGTTTGACAGCCCGTGTTCAGCCTTTCTAACAATGTCACCTTCTAAAACGTTTAAGAAAACCAGGTTAACTGTCAACGTGTATTTACATTGTATAATGCAGTCATCGGATGCCGATAATATCTTTCATTCTAACCATTCTGGAAAACAAGTTTACATTTTACAGTTTACTTTAGCTAGACTATTGGGTGGGCTGACTAGCCCCTAAAGAGTTCCTGCTTTTCTTTGATTAAATTAAAAGGCTCAGATTGTTATACAGCGCATATATATGGTTTGCTGAAATACACACGATAAACCACTTCCATAGAGTATAACAGATCAAAGTATTAGTGTGCATTTCTCACCAACATCATCGCACACGGAGTGCTGCTCAAGGACGCGGCCATGTTTCCCCAACGCTATGGGTTTATTATGGGAAGACTTTTACAATATATATGGCACTCGTTAAAATACATGGGCATTATTTAAAAAAACGTTGATTTATATTAATGTAATTCATTGTTGAATGATATTGCATAATGTGTTATTATATGTGTTTTTTTTGTTATGGGGAACTATTTGCGGGGGATATTTTGTTGACGGACTATTCTCGAAGCATACCAACCGGATATGCAAAATCCAAACACTCCACACCGTCGTTCACGAACCTGTTCGCCAAACCACCGATAATTATAAACAAAAACACACTCGTTGATTCGTAATCAGGACATACTCCGTTGAATTGGACTCCAGCACAACACCGTGAAGATGTCGTCCCCCGTCGAGAGGACAGAGATGTACGACCACGCGCTGCTGGGGATCCTGCAGCACGTCGGGAACATCCAGGACTTCCTACAGATCTACTTTGGCTTTTTGTACCGCAAAACTGACTTTTATCGTCTGCTGTCTTGTCCCAACGACCGCATGGGATTTCCTCCCGGCATCGCAGAGAAGATGGTTTTGAAGGTATTCACGTAAACCATGAACGTTGACTGTTATGAGTGTGTAACTTGAAAATGTTGTTGTTTTATTTGACAATGATCCAAATCGTTGTGCAAAGTTACAGAACATGGACTTGATATTCACCCTTGATGGTTGTCTGGTGGTACCCTTTGCAGGCGTTTAAGAGCTTCGAGCGGATCTCAGAACAGGACCGAGACAGGCGACTGAAAGAGCTTCAACAGAGAGAAGAACCCAAAACTCCGCCTCCCGTAGTAGAACAAGAGGTGTCGGTCGAGTCAGAACCAGAGCAGGTCAAAGCCGAACCAAACACAGATGCAGCCCAATTAAAGAAGGCCCCCTCAGAACAAGCCGAGCCATCTTCTGCATCCTCCTCTCAACCAGACACGAGTCCACAGCCTTCTGCCACCGGTGCTGCCCAGTCGTCCCAGGAAGCCAAGGCAGAGCCCCCCAGTACAGGGGCCCCAGCATCAGCAACGTCTGTATTATTCACACACATTTATGTATTCTCGACTTGGTGGATGAAGTTGACGAATCATGATAGCCCTAGAATCCCCTAAAATCCACAGAAAGAACTGTAGGTGGTATGCCATACCTCTTGGATGCAATCTCATTCTATAGTTATGAATAATAATCGCTCAATAAACAACTCTTTTTAAGCCAGTGTTAATTACAGAACACTTACCAATTTACACATTGAAAATGATTTGGGCCTAATAGATCAGTCAGAGCTTGACCATGTATATACACCACCATACCATATGACGGCCCATATTTGATTTACTAAATTATTAGGCGATTTTACAAAGACAATACAAGTAAAGATTAATTTTGTGTGTGTAACTGCTTCAGGAGTCAGAACCAGTACCAGGCGGACCCAGACAGCTATAACGGAGCCACCAGGGAAAACTACAGCTGGTCTCAGGACTACACCGACGTGGAGATCCGCGTGTTTGTCTCCAAAACGGTTGTCAAGGGCAGACAGGTAAACACACACCCTCTCACCGCCAGCTGTCACCAGCTGTTCTCTCCTCAGCCCACTCGGCAGAAGAATTAAAAAAAAAAACACTCTCATCGCACAATAACAAACTACTGTTGTTGTGATGTAGATGCTTCAGGCCATGTCTGCTGCGATGGATAAATGCAAAAAAAACAAACAAGATTCTCCCCTCTGTCCACATTCCATGTCTGCATTTTCCACTGTGGAAAACAGAGCTCTTCTCTAACCTCTAAACCTTCTCCAAAAATGGGTAAATCTAAAAACGCCTCTGATACAGTATATTGATGTGTCGGGCCACACGTGTATTTCGGAAAGCGTCCTCGTAAACCGGTCACATGATCACCGTGATCACGTGACTGCCGAGGGCTTGGCACAGGCCCACGAGACAGAGAGGCCCTCAGTGTGGACGACAGCATTTCAGGAAAAGAAAACCCTGTTGAAAGGACGCTGGTGCGGACCGGGGGAAATCCCGTTGGCCCAAAATCGCAGCGTGCGGGGACGCAGCGTGTACGATGCCGAGCCCTGAGTCTCGCCTCCCGTTCCCCCCCAGGTGTCGGTGAACCTGCAGCCCAGCAGCGTGCGCGTGTGCGTGAGGGACGGCGCCGAGGAGCAAGTGCTGATGGAGGGGGAACTGGCGCACAAGATCAACACCGAGAACTCCCTGTGGAGCCTCGAACCGGGCCGCTCTGTGGTGGTGTGTGCACTACACACGCACACACACGCACACACACACACACACACACACACACACAGACACACAGGCAGACACGCAGAACCAAACACTGGCAAAATCGTGCGTGCGCTGAATGTGTACACATACACACATCCCCACACAGACATGCCCAAGCGCACACGCGCACATGCAGAAACAGACATTAGCAAAATCACACACACACACACACACACACACACACACACACACACGCGCGCCAAGAACAGCCATTGTTTCCGACAGCATTTTCCCACCCAATTCCCTGATTGCCAATACCAAACTGACTCCCTCGGTTGCTCTCCCCTCCCAGCTGTCCCTCAGCAAGTGCGGTGAGGTGTGGTGGAACGCCGTGCTGAAGGGCGAGAAGGAGATCGACATCAACCAGATCAACCGCGAGCGCTCCATGGCCACGGTGGACGAGGAGGAGCACGCCGTCCTGGACCGGCTCACCTTCGACTACCACCAGAAGCTCCAGGGGAAGCCCCAGAGCCACGAGATGGTACGTTCCACGCCTGGGGAAGTGGGTCGGTCGCCATGTGGCGTGTTGCCACAAATCAAGTGGGGGGGGGGGGGGGGGGGTATCGCCACGGGATGATGTCACAGGCCGCTAGGCGTGTTCACTCCCCAGCGTGCGCACACCGTAGCTCCTGAGTTTGTCTGCGTTCGGATGAAACTGTTCTGGTCTGCTAAATGACTAACTGGTGAAATAAAACCTCGGATGAATGGGATTTTCAGCCTCTGAGTGGATGCTGAAGTGACGAGGCGAGATGGCGCTAGCTCAGCCGTGTTGCGAGTCGGTAGCCGGCTTCCCCCTGACTGGGGAGCAGACAGAACAGCACCGTGTTCACTGTGTTAACTCACTTCCTGTAGCGGATGGAGTCGAGGGTTGGCGCCTTTTGGGTAACATCCTGGGTTCTAGAGGCGGCTAAAGAGCCGCGGGCCCCATTTTGTGTTCTACCCGCTGTGTTCAAAGGGGCGCGTTGGGTTTTGTCTCCACAGAAGGTGCACGACATGCTGAAGAAGGGGTGGGACGCCGAGGGCTCTCCGTTCCGGGGGCAGCAGTTTGACCCGTCCATGTTTGACATCCCCCCCAGCGCCGTGCAGTTCTAAATCAAACGCCCCCACCCGGGGGCAGCCACCGAGGAGGGGGGGGGGGGGGGGGGGGGGGGGAGCTAGCTGACAAACTGTTTCTATTTCAGGGCACGGATTGGATAGAGAGCGGTTGGTATGTAGAATCAAACGAGGTGTGAGGGTAAGAGAATCGTGCCGTTGTTGTTTTGCTGTTGAAGATGACTTCAGTGCCTGGCTTTAAAAAACAAAAAAAATGTCCTACTGATGTTTAAATGCGTTTTTTATTTTATTTTTATTTTATCACCTCATTTGTCGAGTCCATCCGTTGGTTGAGCGTCTTGTCATCCGTTCACCAGAGCCTCAGATCTATGGTGAGCGGTTTGTTTTTACCCCCCCAAAAAAGTTTGACTGGGTTAGAATGTTAAAGTTGTAATGTATCTGCTGTTGGGAGGTTCGAGGTTCGAGTCAATGGTAGAATTCATGTTTTTGTTTGCCTTTTTATGCCTGTTTTTTTTTTTTTTTTGCTTTTGTGTGTTAAAAGGATTTGTGAAATTATTAAATAGTTATGAATAATATTGACATGTTTCTGTGTTGGTGGTGATTTCAAGTATGTTTGGCTCATGTATTCATCCAGGTTATGAAATGTGCCCTTCTTGAATGGTGAGTGGTCGGTGAGAGCAGATGTTAACACTTTAAACTATTCCTACATCCTAACACGATACCCATTAGTTCAATAGTTGGTGAGTAGTTTAGTTCTCATTATCACACTCTTAATTACTGTTCATTTCTAGACCGCTGAAACATTGTTTGATGCACACACTGAAGAAGCATTCCACAACATCGTTTAAAGTACTGACTAAGCATAGCGCCTGAAGGGTAGCGGTTGTGTGGTTTCTGTATCCTGATATGGGAGCCATCCCCACTTACTCCTTTAATGAGCTCCATCTGTATTCATTGTAACGTCAAAGTGTCTTCTTAATTACTAAAAAGTAAACCAACTCGAGCCATTACGTTTAACCGCCGATTTGGAAGCCTCCTTATTCTTGACTTCTGCCCGCTATATTGGCCCATCAATCAATTGGTTTGGTTATTTTTGTGTCCCAACGACGCTATTGCCGTTTCTCATCATCGCCTCATTTATCGTATTTGTAAAACGGCTACGGCATTGCAGTATATCTTATTTCATAACGGGGAGCGCGGCTACTCATAAATAGCTTTCTGGGCACATGCAGTGAGTGAGTGGAGCGACGCGGGGACGGAGAGTTTGCGGTGGGCGTGGCGGTGGTGTGGGCGTGGTTCAAGGTGGGCGGAGACTGGGTACCATAGAGCGCTGCATGACCATCTATTTCGGGGATCAGCAGCACGGGAGAAATATGGCAGTGACTACTTGCACACGTTTTACAGATGAATTCCAGCTTTATGAAGAACTTGGCAAGTAAGACCTCCTTCCATGTTTATTAACTGCTACTTTACCACCCGATTGTTAATCTGCGAGGACCGGGGAATGCACATCTGCAAAATAGTGTG
>JAXIVH010000025.1:2147400-2152400 GCA_036785325.1 Urophycis tenuis | reverse complement strand
CAGCGGTGACTAAACTACACCAGGCTTCCCCACTTAACCTAAGGCCAAAACCGACGCCTGAGATTAAAGCGCGCACCGCGATCTGCGGCGGCGGCGGCGGCATCGCTGCACGGGTGATTACGCTGCGGCGGGATTGTGCGGTGGTACTCCGGCGTAGAACTGGAGCGCGTAGAGCGGCACGCCGGGACCATGACGTCTGAGAGCGTGTCCTCCTGTCCGTCCACAGCAGCCAAGAGTCTCCTGAACAAGAAGGTCGACGTGAAGGTAGGAGGGCCCTCTCTCTAACTTTGTCCGTCCGCCCCTCCCGTCCGTCTGCACGTTGTGGGGTCTCTCCATTCATTCGTGTTCGTCACCGTGAAGTGGTTTTTCGTCAATCCATCCAGCGGTCAAAGTTTTCTCAAAGTTCCTTTGAGAGAATGTTGTTGGTGTTCTGGGTTCTAAGTGGAACACTCTCGCAGCATTTCTGCCATCACGCAAACTTCTAGTGGCTCTGAATTGTCGTGGTTGCATGCAATTTATTTTGTGTTGCATGTGTGTGTGTGTGTGTGTGTGTGTGTGTGTGTGTGTGTGTATTGGTTGCAACAATCTTTGAGACACGTTGCTGACATAACGGATCATTTATTTGATCTAGGTCTATTATGGTTCATGGACTGAATATTAAAATGAATATTTTTGTGTAATATTTTATGATTCATATTTAAGGAACCCCGTCTTACTGCGGTCGGCCGCTGTGTGTTACACACAGACCTATCATCTCTATGACCTACTCCCATTCAGCCAGTTTGGTCGCTGGGACATTCTGACCTCTGTTCCTTAAATCCTCGGCTGCTTTCCTCCCCCCCGCTAGTCTGATGCTAATCTCAGATTATTTCAAACTAAATTATTAATCTATATTGCGTAATCCTAGTCCCTCTGAAGATGGGCTGGTCTCAACCATGGAGTTTAGTGTCTGTGTGTGTATGTATGTTTGATGTATGTATTTATGTTTGTATGTTTGTAGGTATGCATGTATGCATGCATGTATGTATCTGTGTGTCTGTCCCTCTCCCTCCCTCTATTTGTGTCTGTCAGCAGTATGACACAGTCGTCATGAACGCGTGTCGCAGTCATCCTGCTGTCTCAGAACAATGTATTGTGCGCGTGTGAGACAAGTCCCCATCCCGCGGCTCCGCGTCGCTTCTCGTGGCGTCGCCGTTGTCGGGGCAGTGCATGACGCCGGTCGGACAGATGACCGTCGGGGTTGTTTCCGGAAGGAGGACTGTGTCCATAGAGTGTGGTGGTGGTGGTGGCCAGCGGTTGTGGAGCTTGCAGTGCGCATGTCTCATGATCTGGCTGAGCTCCACAACGGTTGGCGGTCGCTGTGGGACGAAAGGAGGCCACAGGGGGAGGGGGGAAGGGGAAGAGGGCGGTCTGGCTGGTGACTGACGTCGGGCGCCCGTGTTGTGTTCTGTGCCCCAGCCTCAGAGCAACAGCGCCAGGAACAGCACGGTGACCAGCCCCAAGGGAGGGGCGCCCCCCGCCGCTGCCCTGGTACGCTGCTCTCTGGAGCCAGGGTCCCTGTGTGTGTGTCTGTGTGCGTGTGCGTGAGTATGGTGGATACTGTGTAGAGGGCATTGTCACTCTGCACCTTTTGCGTTTGATTTGTATTTTATAGTTATTATATAAATATCCATCCATCCATCATCGAAACCGCTTATCCTCTACGAGGGTCGCTGGAGCCAATCCCAGCTGCAACGGGCGAGAGGCGGACAGTTCGCCAGCCTATCACAGGGCTAACATATATAGACGAACAACCATTCACACACACACCTATGGTCAATTTAGAGACACCAATTAACCTAATCCCCAACCTGCATGTTTTTGGTCTGTGGGAGGAAGCCGGAGTACCCGGAGAGAACCCACGCAAGCACGGGGAGAACATGCAAACTCCACACAGAAAGGTCCCAGGTCCCAGGTGGATTCGAACCCAGAACCCTCTTGCTGTGAGGCGACAGTGCTAACCACTGCACCACCGTGCCGCCTTATATAAAAATGTTTTCTTTTATTATTTTTGTTTGTTTTTATGAATACAATCAAAAGCCAGATGAATTGCTCCCCCCTTTCGGATCAATGAAAGATCCATCTACAACGTTTTCTGATTGGCCCAAGGGCATTCAGGTACTCAAGCCAATCAGAGATGTTGAAGACATGCAGAGTAATAGAGTTTAAAAATGAACAGGTGTACGGGAACAAAGACACCCAGGTAAATACAGCACGCTGCTGTCTCTCTGTCACCTGTCACTGTAGGCCTACCCTTACACATTTCCTCAATGTGTTTCTGACAGATACAAAATTGTATGACCATGTCCAATGAGAATAACAGATATGGAGAGCGCCTGTGTGTGTGTGTGTGTGTCCAAAGATTTATTTGTATTTATTTAAGATTCTTATCCCACCAAAACGTTTTTTTTATCATTGTTGACACCTGACACCAGTTTGTCACCAGTTTACCAACATATTATAGAGGAAGTTTGCAAAATAAATAATTTGCTCGATGGATTTCCTTCCTGGCCTAATCTCTCACTGAACCTGTCCTTCTCTATCTTCATCCATCTCTCCTCCTCTTCACACTCCTCATGGTCCTCCTCCTTCATTCTCTCACCAGGAGCCTCAGACCACCGTTATCCATAACCCAGTGGATAGGACCAAGGTATACCCCTCTCACTCCCCCTTTCTCCCTCTCCTGCTCTTTGTCTCTCTCTCGCTCTGATCCTCCCGTTTTCCGTCTCTCTCTCTCTCTTGGATCCCACCCTTGCCCCCTCTTTTTCTCTCTCTCTGCCTCTGCCATAATCTACAACCCCAGCGGATAGGACCATGGTAGAATCCTCTCCACTCACTCCTCTCACCTTTCTTGTTCACTTGCTCTCTCTCCTCTCTCTCCTCTCTCGCTCTCTCTCTCTCGCTCGCTCGCTCGCTCTATCTTTCATCCAGCCCTCCTTCCTTCTCTCCTCCCTCCCTCTCTGTGTGCCTCTCCTCACTAACTCCCTCACTCCATCCATCCCACCATCTCCCTCCCTCCCTCCCTCCCTTTCTCTCTCTCTCTCTCTCTCTCTCTCTCTCTCTCTCTCTCTCTCTCTCTCTCTCTCTCCAACTCTTCCTACACTCTCCTCATCATCTGTCATCTTCCTTCAAACTGTGTGCTTCTCAGTCTGTTGGAGGAGAAGTGAGATCTCCTCTTGTTTGTGTGTTCAGCATTCTGTGTGCGTGGTTAGCGTTGACGTTGTTGTTTCTTGAGTCCAAACATCCTGCGGGGGAACTCTTGAACCCGGCGGTCAGTCCCCTTGTCCCCACCAACACGTCACGTCACATCAACGCTACACAAATAAGGAGCCGAACTGCATAAGGTGGAACACACGTTCACCTGACCCGCGTTCCACGGTTTGGCCTCTCTAAGGCGCTCCGGGTTCTGACCCAGGAACCTCATTGCTTCAGATGGGCTGCGGTGGAGTAAAGGGTGACCCATGGCCAGCCAGGTGTACAGTGGACCCAGTCTGGTGGAGGACATCCTCCACTGTGACCGCACCCAGAGTCTGAGCGGGTCACTGCATGGCTTAGTGTCCAGTATGTAGCATTGGATGCTACGTACATGGATGCTTTTTCCAAACTGTGCCTATGGTGAAAAATACTTCAGAAAGTGACGAAGCCAAACAATGTGTTTGTTTGTTTTTTTTGCCAGTATTTGCGTTCTTATATTCTGATGTAAGACATTTTAATATTGATATTTAATAATAACATATTTTGGGTTCATTTCCAGGGATCATCGGACAGCAGCACCACCACCATCGAAGATGAGGATGTCAAAGGTATGCCGTAAATCTCAAATAATCCGTGTTTTATTACAAAAAAAAAAACGTTTTTTTTGGGGGGGGGGGGAGAGTCATACTGAGCTCACAGTGCGGAATGAGGACCAGAGAGACCACAGCCGTCACAGTAAAGCTCCTGTCTCAGAACCTCAGGGGAACGACAATAGTGCCCTGAGGTGTGCCTGTCGGCGCCAAACAGGAACAGAAAGTGAGGACATGCATCCGAAACACAGGGGAAGTTTACAGGGTAACGGTAGTACAATGTGGATGGCTGTAGATGGTTGGGGTAGAACAGACTGGGTCAAATGCTACTGCCACTGCTTTTCATCGGAATGAGGGAGATTTGTAAATTAGAGGAAGAAAGAGAAGAAAAGGAAACTTGTGTGCATACTGCCACGGGCTGGGTGTCATTTTAGTTTTAACTTGTGTGTGTGTGTGTGTGGAAAGTGCATTGGATCGGATTACACATTTTGATTTTGTCAGTATTTTCTAAAAATAGGAATACATTGTGTAATTAGGCATGAGTAAAATTTTGCCAAGTGTGCGCACAATCATTTGGATAGAACACAATCAGGGTTTTAGACACACAGCTTTTTCAGGCCGGTCCCAGTTTTTAATCACATCACGTTTTACAAATCTTTTCCATCTCAATCGAGTGTCTGGTGAAACACAAGCTGAATGTGTTCAAACGCTCCGTGCCTCTCTCCTTGCAGCTCGCAAACAGGAAATCGTGAAGATCACAGAGCAGCTCATCGAGGCGGGTGAACAACGGAGACTTTGAGGCCTACGCGTGAGTACAGCTCCCATCCCCGCAGCGACCCGCGCCAGCTGTGTCCGATGCAGCTGTGTCCATGACACTGGTATCCATGTAAAACTGCCTCGGTGAAGACACCATCTATGACTGCTGTATCTGTGACAACTGTCTCCATGACAACAGTATCCATTACAGCTGTATCCATGACAACAGTAACATCACTGTTGTTTCCATGAGAGCTTTTTCCATAACACATAACAGTATACAGACAACAGTATTCATGAAATTAGTGACACCTATGAGTCAGTTGTCCTGTGCAACGTTTCTTTCACTTCAGGAAGCGAGTTATATATATTGTATATTGTATGTATTATATATACATATTGACCACGTTTAGTAATGGT
>JAXIVH010000025.1:2139900-2144900 GCA_036785325.1 Urophycis tenuis | reverse complement strand
GGTTGTCGTAAACGTTGAAAACTTGTATATATTATTTAATGGTTTGTTCAAACTTACTTGATTTGGATTCAAGATTTTCCTCTTTTTTTAAGACAATGTGCATGACTCTCTCTGTGGCTATGTGGATTTAACCTGTGTCTGTTTCTGCACGAATAAGACTGACCCTGTGTGGAATCTACATATGAATGAATACCATAATAATCCCGTGTCATGTTGATGTGTGGCCGAGCACCCCGGCGGGTGTTCACATCGTATGCGTTGACCTCTTTAACCTTTGACCTTTTGATTCGATCGATATTTGACTGGAGTATCGTTGAACCCCATTCTTCTGCTTAACCCCCCCCCCCCCACCACTGAATATAATCCGTCCACCGTGACCTTTGAACCTGCTCCGCGAGCGACGAGACACGCCTACCATCGATCAACCACCTTGCAGCATGCTAAGCTATCGTTGTGCTACTTACTACTTGATACTTTACGTATAAAACAACTTATCAAACTTCCGTTATAAAATGACAGCGTGTCGAGTATGCACCTTATAAGGTACGCCATGTAAAACCGTTTCCACGTGATGAGTTATGAATATCATTCACTTATAGATGGTGAACTATCTGCATGTCATTCGAACCATGTTAACAATATACATTGACGAGTTGGGTGTCGTGTGTTTTGATTGGTCGATCGATTGAGTTCTGACTGTGGCTGCTGGTGACTTATGCACTCTCTACTTCTATATTTTCTGATCTTTGTAATTGTACACGCTGTATTGTTCTCCTATGATTACGCTGTCACGGATGAGAAAGAGACGTTCATTAAACAATTGAGCTCGACCACCTTTTCCAAGTGTCAACTCTTTATTTAGAAACAGGGTTTGTTTACTCACTGTTGTATAAAAACGGTACACAAAACGGAAACGGCAAGTACATACATGGAGAGAGTTTCAAAAAATATTACAGTAGCACAATGTCACTGGAATAAATGTCCCCCAGTTCAGATATTCAAGTAGGCCTAACTCACTTTTCCAGAAGAGGGAGCTAAACCAACACACATCTTATTTAGGATGACTGACGATTCCGAAATACGTGTGAAATGTGAGATGTGTGCAAAAGTTAAAAACCCAAAAGTTAAAAAAGTTGCAAAAGTTAAAAAAGTTAGATTGGACTAGTCCAATAACTTTTTTTTCCTTATGAGTACAAATATCTATTAATAGTAAACCCATACACAAGACATTTTATTGCCAAGTGTTACAGAAGTGTTAATAAACTAATCCAATACACAATCACTAACGTTTCACAAACTAAGTGTTTCCTGGTTGTTGGTCTACCTTCTGAAAAGTGAGTATTCCGCATGAAATGTAAACGTAAAGTTTGTATAAACCATCTGAAAAATGCGTCCTATGTGTCTACTACGAACTGCAATCGCTTTGTGACGTCACAACTCAGATGGGAGTTGTGGCCACGAGCCAGTGCTACCTCAGCCCGAGAGCAGCGCGCTCTGCCGAAGCAGCGCTCGTGAGTTATTGTTTTGTTTTTTTCTTACCTGCGCTCATAATTTGGTTTTCTTAGGGAGCGTGGAAATAGGCAACTTTATTAAGTATTAAGTATTCAGTAATATCTCAGTGTATGTGAATGGTTGATTTCAAAGTTTTAGCTCACTTTTTTTTGCATAGGACATTTGCGTGACTTTAATATGCTTTTTTCCTGATGCATGAAGTATCTGATTGTGATTTGCATTTTGTTTTCAACTGGAGCGCCGGGGAAAACGGCCGCAAAGAAAACGGTACAACCGTGGACAACCTCCCCAACACCACCACAACCAAATCTCGGGAAACCCCGACACTTTTCCGTGGAACCTATTTACTACGACTCGTGGCCATTGCTGCCGACTATTTAGCACTTTAAGTGGTGGGAAGCCAGTTTTACAGACCATGCAACATTTGAGGACTACCATAGCCAGGCTACGGCCGATGGCTGCTGTCCAGGCAGCCAGGGGTGCGTCCCAGCCGGTGCAGGTGGCCGCGGGGGAAAGGGCTCTACGAACGTTTCCGTCCACGCGACGCCAGGAGTTGCCCGTGGGAGCCGAGCCCTTTCTGAACGGAACCAGCTCCAACTATTTGGAGGAAATGTACTATGCGTGGCTCGAAAATCCCAGCAACGTGCACAAGGCAAGTGCCCGGGCGCCTGCGTGAGAAAATGATTGTGTGTGTAGTATGTCTCAAAGTGGTCTCCGCCCGCCGTCGCTCCATTCAAAAGCTGAGTCAGCACTAATAGATTTGTGTGTGTGTGTGTGTGTGTGTGTGTGTGTGTGTGTGTGTGTGTGTGTGTGTGTGTGTGTGTGTGTGTGTGTGTGTGTGTGTGTGCGTGCGTGTGCGTGTGCGTGTGTGTGTGCATAATGTGTGCATAATATTCACTGAGACAAGGGTTAGGCAAATAAGACTCGGATCGGTGTATGACAAAGTCTGAACGACGTGTTATCGCGCACATCATCGATCGCTTTCCTGTTAAATATTGCCACTTGTCCAGCATCCGCGTGCGTTTGCTGAACTCATTACAGGTAAGTTCAAGAAAGCGCAGCAAGATAGAAGGGCTGGCGAGGCCCTCGTGCGCACATTTCTCGCACTCAAGGTGGTGTCAATAAACATTGGGCAGAAAGGACACACTTGTTTAGGTAATCACACTACTAATACAGGCCAATGTGTTAGATTTAGCGCTTGAACCCATGGCCTTCCGAGGCTCGAGAGCTCACAACTGAGCCATCTCAGCTTCACTTGAAAACTCCTTCTCTTCAGTGGCCAACACGAGGTTATTCATAAAGTAATCAATCCCACGTCATCGGAATCGCCATCGCCATGGGCACTGGCAAGACTTTAGCCATTTGGTTGGCTAATTATTGAATTATTAACAGTTTTTTTTTTTTTTTTTTTTTTACCATTCATTATTACACATTGTATTAGAAACAAGTCACTGGCTAGGGCTTTGTGTCACCATGGCAACACCATGGTCCACACATTTAGTCAATTACTTTTTTTTTCTCCGATTACAGCCAGAGATCCAAGATTTTTGTGTGTGCACGTGTGCGTGTGTGTTTGTGAATGCTATTAATGCACTCTGCAGGCCTACCACATTAGTTTCTCGTCAGCAACTGAAACAAATAAATAAGTGTCACTCACTGTGATACTGAACTGTGAACTGTTATACTCTGTAACTATAATTCAGTGTTATAAACCGCCAGGACATGTGGATTGATGACTCGTCAGTCCATAGCATCAGAAGCCAGTGAGGCTGCACCATGTTCTTAACAGAGGAGAAAGGAGCCCGAATCACCACTGTGCACTTTGAAGTGCGAATCACTTCGCTCACCACAGTCTTACTGTCAGCGTCTGGTGTTATAAACAGACAAACGGTAGTCATTGACCTACAACAGGGGGGGGGGGGGGCTCTCAACACACTATGTGTTGACATCGGGCGCCACGCTCCACTGAACCAACGGCTCCACCTGCACCCTGTGTGCCTCTCCTCTCCGCAGTCTTGGGACGTCTTCTTCCGGAACGCCAACGCCGGCGTCGCCCCGGGCGCCGCCTACCGGAGCCCCCCGCCTCCGCTCTCCGGGCCAGGGGGGGTCCCGGCCCGCGGAGCCCAGGCGGCGGCGGCGGCGGGGGCCCTGCCTGACGTGGAGAAGCTGATCGAGGACCACCTGGCCGTCCAGTCCCTCATAAGGGCCTACCAGGTGAGAGGGTGTGCACGCCCGCCGCAGCCCCCAAGGGTCATCTGACCCGCTGGCGTGGTCGTGGGGGTGAAGTCGCCGTTAGCGTGTTCCCTCTCAAGACGTCGCTTGTTGTTGTTGTTGTTGTTGTTGTCTGTTTTTGTGCTGGGCTTCAATGTTTACCGATACCTGTTTGGACATGAGCCGGTTCAGCGAGTAGTCTGTCATGGAGTCTGTTATGTAGTTTGTTATGGAGTCTGTTATGTAGTTTGTTATGGAGTCTGTTTCGTAGTCTGTTACGGAGTCTGTTTCGTAGTCTGTTACAGAGTCTGTTTTGTAGTCTGTTACAGAGTCTGTTTCGTCGTCTGTTATGAAGTCTGTTTTGTAGTCTGTTACAGACTCTGTTTTGTAGTCTGTTACAGATTCTGTTTCGTAGTCTGTTATGAAGTCTGTTCTGTAGTCTGTTACAGAGTCTGTTTCGTAGTCTGTTATGAAGTCTGTTTTGTAGTCTGTTACAGAGTCTGTTTTGTAGTCTGTTACAGAGGTGAAGACTGAGAACACACGGCGGTCTGCAGCTGTGCTGATGCTGATGTTGGTTCTGAAAGGCGAAACGGATCCTCTTCTTTGTATATTTTAGCTCATAGTTCATTCAAAAGGCATTGAAAGTTCACAAAAACGAATTGAACATCAAGCCATGCTTCTTTCTCATGGCGACAGACAAGCTGGGTTTGAGGTGTTACGGTCCTACTACCACACGATCATCACCCACCAAGGCAACATAGTTGCTTCATCAATCCCCCCACTCCCCCCCCCAGCTTCAGCATCATGGCCAATCACAGTGAATGTCAATCAGTTCAATGAGGACCTCACTTAATTCGATTTTGAATACTCAATACAGCTTTGTATCTGAGAATGCCTTGTATAATCATGATCACAGGGTACACAAGTGCTTATTCTTACTGTGTGTGTGTGTGTGTGTCTGTGTGTGTGTGTGTGTGTGTGTCTGTGTGTGCGTGTGTGTGTGTATGTTTGTGTGTGTGTGTGTAGGTCCGTGGACACCACATAGCCAAGCTGGACCCTCTGGAGATCAGCTGTGTGGACTTTGACGACACTCCGTGTAAAGTGGGCTTCCAGAACGTGGGTGAGCATCCTTATCTCCTTCCCTAGCTTCCTGTTTCCTATTGCAAGCAGTCCTGTCGCTCAAGGAGGCCTACGGGCCGAAGTTGGGTTTTCGAACCCATGACCTTTCAGCTGGTGGGGTAGCGATAAGAGTAAGGGTTAGATTATAGGGTTGCAAT
>JAXIVH010000025.1:2129900-2134900 GCA_036785325.1 Urophycis tenuis | reverse complement strand
GTGAGTTGGGTCAATAAATGTCAATAAATGCATTCCAGATGCACAGAAAACATGTGCTGACAACATCCACTGAAAAAATAACTACCGGTATTTAAACACATTTATACATGATTTTGCATCGATTTAATGCAAAAAAAAAAAGGTGTTTTCTCACTTTTTTTTCCAATATTTTCATCTTTACTTCATTGGCAAAGTAGCACAATTTCAAGTTAAAAAAGATAGGGTGCAGACACTAAAATTGCCACATTTTAGTGTCTGCAGACCATGTCAAAAAACGTATGGCAGACCATGTCAGGTTCAACCCATTTTCTTTAGCTTTTGAGACTTTGGCTCCCCGACAATGACAATCTGAATGAGAATCCATTGTTAAGCTGCCAAACTGGTCTGGTCTCTTGTCAAGCATAGTAGCACTTCCTTCCTGGCATACCATTTGCATGTAAGCAAAATGTGACCCCACCTCAGCACTTATATTAATATAAAAGTTATATTGATATGACATATTAGTAGAGTGCATGTAATATTGGTAAGAAGGTTCTATTCATGTAACACATAGGTAATAGAGTCTATGGAAAATATGCGAGCAACCTTTTGTGACCCCCGGTGGGAGATTTGGTCGTCCCTGCAGCAGAGTCAGTGAGGGTCTCAGTAAGGGTCTCGCTGAAGGAGGCAGTTCCCGTCATGACGCCATCCTGGGGGGGGGCGGCAGGGGCTCAGTGGGTCGAGCGGGCCGTCCGCTAACCGGAGGGTCGGCGGTTCGATCCCCACCTCCAACCGGCCACATGTCGAACCCCACACATGTATGACAAATGTACTTGATTGTAAGTCGCTGCTAAAAAGCGTCTGCTAAAATGCCCCCTAAATGTAAATGTAAAGAATCACCCCCCCCCCCCCCCCCCCCTTCACTCTGCAGGTTCGAGGAGTTCCTCCAGAGGAAGTGGTCGTCGGAGAAGCGCTTCGGTCTGGAGGGGTGCGAGTCCCTCATCCCCGCCCTGAAGACCCTGATCGACACGTCCAGCGCGAGCGGGGTGGACAGCGTCATCATGGGCATGCCCCACAGGTGCACGCTCGACGCATGAGGGGTTGTGTTATGTTGTGTTATGTTATGCCAGATCTATGCGTTTTGCTGGTAAATCTGTAGATTCATTAGATATGTATTTATGTATTCATATGTATTCACTGCTCCACAGGGGAATCTATAGATTTACCGGGAACTATATAGATCCCCTGTTTCCACTATGATCCACTATCTTCCACTATGTTTCCTGTAATGTGTATATATACAGTATATATATATGACATGTTATATTTCATGTATTTCTTCTATAAAATATTGAACGTACAGTGCACTTATTGTTCTTGAAATGACAATGTGAGCAGCAGTGGTGGTGGAAAAAAAAATCATTCATCATCATCATTCATCATTGTCATTTCACCATCTGCTTGAGTGAAAGTGATGTGTCTTTGTCACTGTGACAAGTGTTGCCGGACCCGTTTCCAGACGGCCTTTCGGCCTTTCCCCCCGCCCTGCGGCACTGAAAGGGCATCCCACTGACTCCACTGATTGTACTGCCAGAGTGGAAGACCCAAAGCTGTCGTGCAAGGTTGTCAGTGTCCGCATCGCGTTGCTCAGTCTGCTGGACGCTCAGTCTCCTTTTCTCCGCAGAGGACGGCTGAATGTGTTGGCCAACGTGATCCGTAAGGAACTGGACCAGATCTTCTGCCAGTTTGACTCTAAGCTTGAGGCCGCTGACGAGGTGTTAATATTTTTTGTTACATTACATTTAGTTTTCAGTGCAATTTGTCATCATGTTACTGGTCACCTTTCCGTATGTTGTTTTCACTGGGTGTCCAAATCTGAATTAAACTAGTGAAAATTTTAACCTCCTCTCTTTTTGTCTCTCTCTTCTGCTTCTTCTCGTCTAGGGTTCGGGTGACGTCAAATATCACCTGGGAATGTACCACAGGAGGAAAAACAGAGTGACCGACCGGGACATCACGCTGTCACTCATGGCTAACCCCTCCCACCTGGAGGCGGTGGACCCCGTGGTCCAGGGGAAGACCAAAGCCGAGCAGTTCTACCGCGGGGACACGGAGGGCAAGAGGGTGGGTGCACGGCATCGGGGTGACGGACACACAGGTCCTGTTTCCACTAGAGTTGTAGTCAAGACCGCCTAAACCGAGACCAAGACACTACCAAGACCAGAGGGTATCGAGACCAAGACAAGGCCAAGACAAGACCAAGACCAAGACATGACCAAGACCAAGACACGACCAAGACTAGTGGGTATCGAGACCAAGCCAAGACCAAGACTAGAGGGTATCGAGACCAAGACAAGACCAAGACAAGACCAAGACCGACCAAGTCAAGACCAAGACCAAGACCAAGACCGACCAAGTCAAGACCAAGACCAAGACCAAGACCAAGACCGACCAAGTCAAGACCAAGACCAAGACCAAGTCAAGACCAAGACCAAGACCAAGACCGACCAAGTCAAGACCAAGACCAAGACTGACCAAGTCAAGACCAAGACCAAGTCGAGACCGGAAAAAATGATTTTTGTGATGAGCATGAGCTCGCTGCTTGGTTTCTGCACAAACCCCCTGGAGACCTCCATGTCCGAGACCAAGACAAGACCAAATACAGTCGAGTCCCAGACAAGACCGAGACCACGTAAAAGTGGTCTCGAGAACGGTCTCGAGTACTACAACTCTAGTTTCCACCGCAACACTACCCAGATTCTACACTAGTTTTACATTTATGGAACATCGGTCCTGTTCCTATTCTAACTGATTCTAACTTTGGTTCTGATTGGTTCCTCCTCAGGTGATGTCCGTCTTGCTGCACGGTGATGCAGCTTTCGCTGGCCAAGGCGTGGTCTACGAGACCTTCCACCTGTCCGACCTGCCCTCCTACACCACCCACGGCACCATACACGTGGTGGTCAACAACCAGGTGCAGGGGAACGCACACCTCTCAGCAGCAGCCTCCATTAACCGTTAGCCGTCTACATTGTGCGACACCTTCATCACACCATATCCCAGCATGCAACACGGCAGCGGCCCCAGGCCTTGAATACTTACACAACTTTTTAATGTAATATAATGACACAAGGTGTGGCTGATATGCTAAACATACACAGCTTACTACAGCTCAGCATACACAACATATACTACAAACATTTACATTTACATACACATTTAGGGCATTTAGCAGACACTTTTATCCAAAGCGACTTACGAGTACGTACGTAAGTACATTTGTCAGAAGAAGGTGAAACACTTCATTGCACTTCAAACCCAAAATAAACAAACAGCGGTTAGTATTTCCCAAAAGTACCTGATGTCCTTTCTTTCACCCAAGTTTGATACCTGAGCACAACTTAACTTACTGGTAAGCAAGTCACCAGAACAAGTTTCAAGCATTCCAATTGCTAGGTTAACCATTGCTAGTCCTGTACGACATCTCTGGCCTATGAAGCTAAGAGTGCTACATACAACAATACTACAACATGCTACACACGTTCTTTGCTTTTTACTTTGTCTCAGTGCTAGACGCTTTCGTCCAGCGTCCTCTTACCCAAGTCGATGGGTTGTACTTGCACTCATGGATGGATGTCCCCATTGGCGTAGTCAGAAATGTTCAAACGGTTGGGCACAGAGAAAAAAACGGGTGGACGCCTGGATTGGATGCACCAAAGGCATGCTGTATTTATGACATAAAGGTGGAATTCATCAAAGGCATTTGATCACATTACGCGGAAACATTTTAAACTTGCGCAAAACGGCATGAACCCATGCATCGGCACTTCACATTTATTGAACGCTTTCGGTCACAGCTGACAACACGCTAGCATGTTAGCATGCTAAACATTCAAAACATGTGCAAAACTGCACGTAGCTTCGGTGTGTCACCACATCTTAATTGAAACAGATTGCTCATAACATAAGACAAGACGGATGAGAACAGCTCTCAGCGGAGTGCTGACTGACTTGCGCGCCTTTGTAAGATGATGAACGTAAACGAAGGAAAAGCCCTCTGATTGGACGGGCAAGACTGAGAAGTAGGCGGGTCTAGGCCCGTCCAGGCCCGTCCAGGCCTGCCTCTGGACGTCACACTCCCGCCCTCTGTCTCCGTCAGATCGGCTTCACCACGGACCCCCGCATGGCGCGCTCCTCGGCGTACCCCACCGACGTGGCGCGGGTGGTCAACGCTCCCATCTTCCACGTCAACGCCGATGACCCCGAGGCCGTGGTGTACGTCTGCAAGGTGGCCGCCGACTGGAGGAACACCTTCCACAAGGACGTGGTGGTGGATCTGGTGAGGTGGTGTGTGTTATGCACCTGGTGAGGTGGTGTGTTATGGACCCGGTGGTGGTGGACCTGGTGAGTTGGTGTGTTATGGATGTGGTGAGGTGGTGTGTAATGGACCTGGTGAGGTGGTGTGTAATGGACCTGGTGAGGTGGTGTGTAATGGACCTGGTGAGGTGGTGTGTTATGGACCTGGTGAGGTGGTGTGTTATGGATGTGGTGAGGTGGTGTGTTATGGACCTGGTGAGGTGGTGTGTTATGGATGTGGTGAGGTGGTGTGTTATGGACCTGGTGAGGTGGTGTGTTATGGATCTGGTGAGGTGGTGTGTTATGGATGTGGTGAGGTGGTGTGTTATGGACCTGGTGAGGTGGTGTGTTATGGATGTGGTGAGGTGGTGTGTTATGGACCTGGTGAGGTGGTGTGTTATGGACCTGGTGAGGTGGTGTGTTATGTACCTGGTGAGGTGGTGTGTTATGGACCTGGTGAGGTGGTGTGTTATGGACCTGGTGAGGTGGTGTGTTATGTACCTGGTGAGGTGGTGTGTTATGGACCTGGTGGTGGTGGACCTGGTGAGGTGGTGTGTTATGGACCTGGTGAGGTGGTGTGGTATGGATGTGGTGAGGTGGTGTGTTATGGACCTGGTGAGGTGGTGTGTTATGGATCTGGTGAGGTGGTGTGTTATGGATGTGGT
>JAXIVH010000025.1:2102400-2124900 GCA_036785325.1 Urophycis tenuis | reverse complement strand
TTCGTGAGAACAGTGACTTTGGGTTGTAACGAGTCCTGTGTCTTGGTGTCACTGCCCCTCAGCCACCGACACCACGTTCTCCACCACCAGAACGTGGACAAGAGCATCTGCATCCCCATGAACCACATCTCTGAAGACCAGGCGCCCTACACCGTCTGCAACAGCTCCCTCTCTGAGTACGGGGTCCTGGGTGAGTACCGGGTCCCGGGCCCAGCAAGCGATGGCGATTGGAGAGATTTGAGTTTTTATGCACCGCCACGTATGTGGAAACCAAACCCCCCCCCCAAAAAAGTATCTTAGATGAACTGTGAGCCAGCGCTATAGATTGATCCTGGTCTAAATCTCAATTTACATGCACTAAGAATTTGTAAATGTTGGATAACTTGTGAACATGGACTCAGATTGCCCTCTATGGGTTAAATGGAAGCTACTGCATGTGTTAATGTTAATGTTAATGTTAATGTGGTTGGAGGGTTACCAGGTAATTTCAATCAAACATTCTGGCTACACCCTGACAAATCTAATTGGATGTAGAGTGGGAGTGGCTTGAGTAAGTGGCAGCGAACCCTGAACTGCCCCATAGCCCCGCCCCTAAATAAAGAGAAGTGTCCGCCAGGATTCAGACGGAAAACATTTTTTTCCAAACTGATGGTGGGCAGGTGAAGGTCTTTTTGATTGTCGTTTGAGCGCCTTCGAAAGGTGATTCCTCCCTAAGGCGCTCCGAACCGCCCCGGGGCTTGAAGAGTGTTACATCAATAACCTTCCCCAGCCCGCTCCATGTTGCTCTTCTCTCCCCCCCCCCACCTCCCCCCCAGGCTTCGAGCTGGGCTTCGCCATGGCCAGTCCCAATGCCCTGGTTCTGTGGGAGGCCCAGTTCGGGGACTTCCACAACACGGCCCAGTGCATCATCGACCAGTTCATCTGCCCGGGCCAGGCCAAGTGGGTCCGCCAGAACGGCATTGTGCTGCTGCTGCCCCACGGCATGGAGGGAATGGTAGGGACCGACCCGTCGCCCGTCCGGGTTTCCTATTGGTTGGTTCAGTCGACGTGGGTCGGGTGTTCACAGGGGGGGGGGGGGGGTTCCCATGCGTTGAGACGAGGTACTGTGTTCGTTCTGCCGATGGGGAAACACTGGGGTGGCTTGATGTAAGATCAGGAGATATGGAGATGTGTGATGTTTACTTCAGCGGTAGCGAGAAAAGCCTGTTGAGGTTTAAAGGAGAGCCGTCACTCCCTCCATTTTCCAGAGAAAACGCGAGTGGATGGCACTTTGATCGCTCTTTGTCAGCACTTAGTCAGAGATGTTGTATACTAGCAGTGGTTAAACCTAGCAATTGAAATGCTTGAAACTTGTTCTGGTGACTTTCTTACTGTATTAGCAGCAATGAAATGTTTCACCATCTTATGACAAATGTACTCTTTGTAAGTCGCTTTGGATAAAAGCGTCTGCTAAATGCCCCTGAATGTGAATGTGAATGTAAATGGATGGTGTGTTTACCAGTCTGCCACATCTACTCCAGTCTGGCAGAATAATTGCAGAAAATCTGGACCGTTGTCACGTCATTGGTCACAGATGGCCATGTTGGCCATCGGTACGATTTGGAAAAACAAGTTCCACGGTCCAACATCTCCAACAATGGTCCAACCAGTTTAGGTACACGGTTCTTACTGGTGAGGTTTGTAGGTATGAGAAGAGAAGAGACAGTTTCGGGTTCAGATCTCAGGTTGTGGGTGTGTGTGTGTGTGTGTGGGGACTGGAGGTCAGGTTTATGCAAGGGTTTGGTTGCCTCTGGCCTTCCACTGAATGTGTCAACAGACATTGGCAGACCTGTCTGACTGACAGCGGGATCCGGTCGGCCTGGTTACAGCTATGCCGTCAGAACAGCAGCCTGCCATGAAGTGACGAGAGGTCTCCCCCCCCCCCCCCCCCCCCCCCCCCACACACACACACACACATGCAGGGTCCGGAACATTCCTCGGCCCGCCCCGAGCGCTTCCTTCAGATGTGCAACGACGACCAAGACGTTTTCCCCGTGAGTCAGAGTCTTAGACTCAAACACACACACACACACACACACACACACACACACACACACACACACACACACACACACACACACACACACACAGAACACCTGTGTCTTTGTGCCTGTATACAAAAGAGGCACAGTGTAGTACAAGTATGAAAATCAACTGTACACCGTAATATTTGCTGTTAAATAACCAAAACAAACTAATTCAACACATACACATATAAATCATACATCGGAATACGTATAATGCATGCACCAAGTTATGGTTTCGCTGGGAACCAAAAGTAAACCCTAAACAAAGGTAAACCCTAAATAAGGTCGTTTTAACCCGGGCGCCCGTCTCACGTTCCAGAAGCTCCCGCTGGAGGACTTTGCCGCGCGGCAGCTGTACGACTGCAACTGGATCGTGGTCAACTGCTCCACGCCGGCCAACTTCTTCCACGTGCTGCGCCGACAGATCGTGCAGCCCCTAAGGAAGCCTGTAAGACACCCCGAGGGGGGGGGGGTTGGGGCTAGCGGTCAGGGGCTTTGACCTCCAGTGGGTCAGATCTCCCAGTGCCAGTCCCAGCATGACCCAGCAGGGCAGACTTGAGCAGGATGCCCTGACTCCTTATTGGATCCTCAATGAGCACAACAGACTCACAATGTCTGATCAAGTGACTCACAAGTCACTTGATCTCTTAATAATATAATACTAATTAATAATCGTAATTTGGCACTTTGATCGCTCTTTGATCGCACTTAGTCAGAGATGTTGTACACTAGCAATGGTTACTCTAGCAATTGAAATGCTTGAAATTTACTGTATTAACAGCAATGAAATGTTTTACCTTCTTATGACAAATGTACTCTTTGTAAGTCGCTTTAGATAAAAGCGTCTGCTAAATGCCCTACATGTAAGTAAATGATCAGATTACAGCATCCACTGTAACGGCCGAAGAGGAGAAAACTCTTGCCGCCCCCCCGTATCCTTTTTCAGCACCCCGTTGTGTCACGCGAGCCCCGCCACACTCCGACGCTTCGACTCAATGTTCAGCTCACTGTGCGTTCCCTCTGTTCTTGTCCCCCCCCTCCCCCCCCCCAGCTGATTGTGTTTACGCCCAAGTCTCTGCTGAGGCATCCGGAGGCCAAGTCCAGCTTCGACCACATGCTGCCAGGTGAGCGAGCCCCACGGTGGGGCACGGCGGGGCTGCCCCGCGGGGGCGGGCCAGTCAGTGTCGGGAACGTGGCAGTGGAGGTGGAGGAGGGGGGGGCTGGAACCTGGAAGTACGTTTTTGGGGAAAAAAAAAAAAGGGGGCTGGAGTGTGTTACCATCCTTGGTCACTTTTGGTTTTATCATCTTTGGGTTTTTTTTTTGGGGGGGGGGGTGTTCCTGCCGGACAGCATAGTGTGTTGGCTGAGGTGTTTGACTCCAAGCCAGAAACACCAGTGACTAACATGACATCTGTGTGTCTGTGTGTGTGTGTGTGCTTCTGTGTGTGTGTCTGTCTCATTCGGGTCCCCCAAGGCACCGAGTTCAAGCGCATCATTTCAGAAGAGGGGCCCCCCTCGACGAGCCCAGACGGGGTCCGCAGGATCATCTTCTGCACGGGGAAGGTGTACTATGAGCTGGCTCGAGAACGCAAACACCGCGGCTTGGAGGAGCAGGTGGCCATCGCGCGCATTGAACAGGTGACCGCAAGTCCTCCTGCCGTCTCCACTTATAAACTACTGATAATGACCCACCTCCTGATGATGGACTAAACACCACACCCCACACCTCAGGACTGTCTGTCGCCTAAACCGTTGTTATTTTTGTCTTCTTACATGTCTTCTGACATTACCTGTGAAATCCTGTGCATTTGTGCACATTTACTTTGCACAATTTACATCTGCACATTTATATGTATATTTACACCTCAGTCAGATTCATCGACCAATTGCACAGTTCATCTTCAATAGGATGATTACTATGTATATAGTAGGTTTTCTTTGATCTTATTCTAAGAGCTCTCATATTAGGTAAATTTAGGTGAATCTATTAATTTTTTTATTGTTTATTGTTTATACTCTGGTTTTTTATTGCACTCCTTTATCCCACTGTACTGCTGGTGAAAGTTAATTTCTCCTAAGGGGGGTTAATAAAGGAATATCTTATCTTATCTTATCTTATCTTATCTTACTGAGGAGGAGCAGGAGGAGGAGGAGAAAGATGAATAAGGGGTAAGATAGCATTGTGGACTAGTCGAGTTTGTCTCCCAGGCAAGGAGCCAGGATGTGCCAACCTACTTCATAAGCATCCGTGGGAAATGTCACCCAACCATGTTGATTCCCGATGACGATGGTCGCACCCTGGACCCAAAGATGACCAATAATAATGATAAAAATGTCATTTAAAATTTAAATAACAGATCTTAGACTGACGCCGCTTGAAATCGTCCAAAAACACCATTCAGATCCCCAGAATGACTTTTAAGAAATAATAACGAGCATCCCTAAGTATGTAGATTCTTCCTGTTTTCTAAGGGCCTATCCACAGTTACACTTATCAACCAGTGGGTGGCGCCCCTGGACGTGCTTCAGACGCAAGCTCTCCTGAAAAGGAAAAGTGCCATCAGCGTGGATGTTATCATCCATGGTATTTAGGACAAACGTTCCCAATGTGTGGGGGGGTCTCGCGCGCCCCCCCATATGGGCGGGGCCTGACTACCACTAATACTAATGAAGTACTCCTAATAACAACAACATCTGGACATGTTGTGGATGGAACACATTCCACACACACATTCTAGAAAGAGTGCAGGTATGTGTCAACCACGTGCCGATGGAGACACTGTCTTCAAACACGGACCACAACACTTGGGTCACAACACGGTGAGTATCTGGCCTCCCAGTTGGTCCGGGTGTGTTTGTCACACGGCGTTCTCTGCTCTCTTCCAGCTCTCCCCGTTCCCCTTTGATCTGGTGAAGAAGGAGGTGGAGCACTTCCACAACGCCGACCTGATGTGGTGCCAAGAGGAGCACAAGAACCAGGGTTACTATGACTACGTCAAGCCTCGCATCCGCACCGCCGTCGCACGCACACGCCCCGTTTGGTAAGGGACCTTTCTGATTGGTTGAAAACGTAGTGTATTATGTTGATTACATTTTTTTAGGTATGCTAACCATGGGCTGTAGCCATAGAAGATTGCTGTGTTTTAGACTACATTTACATTTACATTTAGGGCATTTAGCAGACACTTTTATCCAAAGCGACTTACAAAGAGTACATTTGTCATAAGAAGGTGAAACCATTTCAATGCTGCTAATACAGTAAGAAATTCACCTGAACAAGTTTCAAGCATTCCAACTGCTAGGTTAACCACTGCTAGTATACAACATCTCTGACTAAGTGTCAAGTTACAAAGAGCAATTAAAGTGCCAAGTTACAAAGCGTGATTAAAGTGCCAAGACGTACAACAGATAAGAGCCTGACAGTAGGGTTATGCAGGGTTCAGATTAACTCTGAACAAGTGGGTCTTGAGTCTCTTCTGGAAGATGGGGAGTGACTCTGCAGTCCTGACATTGGCAGGGAGCTCGTTCCACCACTGCGGTGCCAAAACGGAGAAGAGTTGAGATTTCGCCATCAAAAACACCATCAAAAATGCAAAAAATTGCATCTTTTGTTTTATTCTATACATTTTCTCCGCCCATATGATCCCCTGTCACAGGCCTACCGTCAGCCGTCAGTAGACTCAACAATGTGGTGTTTTTGGCGTAAGCCGATCCTCGTTGTGTGTGTGTGTGTGTGTGTGTCTTTCCACGCGTAGGTACGCCGGTCGCGGGCCGGCCGCGGCGCCCGCCACCGGGAACAAGCAGACTCACCTGGTGGAGCTCCAGCGCTTCCTGGACACGGCGTTCGACCTCACGGTGTCCTCAGGGCGACAGTAGTGGCCCCGCCTGGCTGCTGCTTGACAAAGAGACACAGAGAAGGGACTTCTTTTTTTTTCTCCTCGATGAATGTGGCAAAAGTGTACATTTACCTTGATCTCGGACGGAGACGGCAGATTCGAAGCCATTTCCAAAAACAAGTTACGCGGGTTTTCATAGCTTTGCCGACGTTTGCGGAAAAACATGCATCGTTTGCGTATGGTGATTATTGTTGGAAGGATAATGACACATGTAATATGATTTTGAACAGCAAAAAAAATGCAGTGCATTCAGAAATTGAACAATAATATGACAATGATTGAGGTAAGTTCAAATTTCAGGCCTTGCTGGATAACGTTATGCCTTTTGTCAGGAACGCACAAATGCTTATATGCAAAGCCAGATCAATGGGAAAATTAAATTAAAAAAACGGACAGAACTATTTTGTAGCAGACAAATTTTCGAAACATAATATAATTAATATAAAGTATATATAAATAATATAAAGTAAATATAAAGTAATCTCAACATCTGGAAGGTAGCTATTCTATTTCTGCTCTACTCATTCCATTTCTATTTCTTTTTCATTATTGTAATTGCTCAATAACCACCCTGTACAATCAATATGAATCATGAATTCACTGCCCAAGGATATAAAAAAACAGATTTATTTATTTTCATAGTATATTATTTTATTGGTTTGGAGAAATAAAACTGATGCAGTATAATGTTTGTTGGAAGTTAATTTATTTGTAAATATGTATTCATCTGTGAGTGTGTGTGTGTGTGTGTGTGTGTGTGTGTGTGTGTGTGTGTGTGTGTGTGTGTGTGTGTAAAAGACAACGGGACTTCTGAAGGAGATTTAATGTGCAAATTTCTCATTCAATTATTGTAATGTTTACTTTCACATACTCACACAAGTATGATGTGCGGCGTTTTTTGACGTTCTGACCTTCGGTTGAATGAAAGAAGCCTGGACGAGGGGATCTCATTTCCTGCACTGCCACATGGTGATCCGTTAATGAACGGGAGATGCTACTGAACTGAGATGGACAGCTCATGTATTTTTGCATTGTACACATTCAGTGGTGTTTTTCAGAATTTTCTGAAAAAATACTTCACGCTATTGATGAGTCGTTTGGTTTATTTCCCTTATCCTATCAATGTCTTTTTCGGTAGATAGATTGATTCGGTAGTTTTATTTTATTAACATTTTGTCTAAAGTGTAACAATTCAACTATAGCTCGAATTTTCAAATATCCAGGACATATAGTCATTACTAATCAATATGTTCACGATAAAATCACATCCTATAACTCATACATGCTTACAAATACAAATACTGGCCAGTCGGTACCAGGTATTTCTTCGAGGACAATATTATTCATTATTAGATCGCTGATCTTGATATCGTGTTATTCTCCTAATATCGAGGACGTCGTGTGGCACTCGGGGAAATGTGTGTGAAACTGTGACCCTTTTGAAAACAAGACTTATTTTAAATAAATAGGCTCTCAATTAGGCCTAGCTATTGAGATTAGGAAGCGAAATAAATAAATAAATAAATAAATAAATAAATAAATAAATAACTGTACGTCACACTGAATTAATATAATAGCGGAAATCCTTTTGTCTGTCCAGTGTGTCTGGAACAACCCAAATATGTCTGATGTCTCCTAAACGAGTCAGTCAAACGTTACGGCGGGCAAGCGCAGGGATGTCGCCATCTTTCTTCACAATCGACCCCGCCCATCAACCACCCGCGTCACGTTAGTTTGCGTCACACGGCCGCGCAGCCAGTGAGCGTCGACCTAACAGTAATTGCGTTTTTTGAATTCTGAATGTCTATCTTCTTAAACATTGCGACTTCAAACAGCACGTTTTTCTACAGGGCAAGCAGCATCACCAGGCCGACAACAACACAGGCAACCACGTGGCTGTACGTGCGTTGCTCCCGAGGCGTTGAAAGCACTTTGCTCCGTAGAACCGTTAGTTCTCTTCAAAAAACGGCTGAAAATAGGTCAGAGTAACCGAAGTAGCAGACTTTTGTGTCTTTCATTCGCTAATGGAGATTACTGGATAAACCACTCGACAAAAAAAACAAAAAAAACGACCAATCCTTTTTAACCCCATCCACTGCTTATATGAAATCTCTCAATAAACGCACAAGCCACCCACCCAGATGGAAACATAGGGCCTTAATAACCCTAACCTCAACAATGTCTGTTCTGGCTCATAACTTCTTCATGGTTGACTGGACTGTGCAACCAATAGACCTTGGCCTGGCAAGCAAGGATGTCTAAAATAGATCCACATTATGTATCCTCACAGTTACCTGCTGATACTTATAGTGACATCTTAGGCATCTCACCAACCCCTGGAAGGAGGCAATCCTGGGGTTTCTGTGACATCTCCTTCCTTCTCTAGACGGTTTAGAGGTCATGGGTTTACAAGATAACGTGGAGCCCTTTGAGACCGTGAGGGTATTCATACACACCTTGGAACAGGGTAAGTAAGGAACGTGTTCGGGGCGTCTGGCCGAGGGAATGCTGAGTGCAGACACCACGGGACTACAGAGGCTGGCGTGCCGAGGCCGGCCAGAACCCGACCGACGGACGTCCGGCCCCGTGCGTGGCGGTCATGTCGGGGGGCCTCCTCTCGTACTTGTTGCTGACGCGCTAAGCCGTCTGTCTCTCCCGTATGGCTTTGTGTGCCGTGGAGAGCTTTTGACGCTACGTGTAGTGGACAGCGAGGATGAAGGAGATAGTAAGTAGCCTTGGCAGGCCTACGCATTGTGTGACCGGATGAACGCAGCCGTCACACACAGCTGTTCAGCCGCCCCGTTAAAGCTTTCCAAAGTGTCCGTCATCCTCCTATACTCTGACGAATCTGACTATATTTGAAGCAGTGTGTGTGTGTGTGTGTGTGTGTGTGGGGGGGGGGGGGTTATTATGAATTTACTAAAGCATGAACTCAACTGATTTGATTAAGTCTATCATTGTCTCTCTTAACTCACCATATGCAATTTTGGATTGACTTAATTCATTACCAATGAATCATTCCAAATGAATACAGATAGGAATAAAAAGGGATTTAGAAATATTGTGAGGTCGTACCAGATAACAGTGACGAGGAAAACATTAAACATATTCATATAGGATGTTGTTTTATTCTATATATATGTATATGTCATGCATCTTTTGCATATATGTCATGTAATTGACGCCAAACAAGGATAACTATGAATAATCAAACAATAATTCACTGTTTAGAATAGGGCAGGTTAGTTATTCCTGAGATTCTCTATCACGCCGACGTAGGCCTGTCCTATTTGCAAACGCTGCAAACGGTGGAGAGTATTCAAAGGTTAGCGGTATACTAGGCCTACCGCGGCAGAACACGGGTTAACAGTGAACGTGCAGTTGAACGGCAGTAACAGAGCGGTGACCGCCGCGGGATCATTGCCCCGCCCTCTCAATGGTCAAAGGCAGTTTGGTTTCAGAACGCTCCGCGCAGGCGCTTAAAAGCCCCACTCCTCCCATAACCGCGCTGAAACCGACTCTTTCACCGCATTTTTTTTGTCTCGGCAGCCTGAGCACAACGTGGTCCGCAAAAATGGCAAAACCTAGAGTTTTCTTCGACATCACCGTGGACGGTGCCAACGTTGGCAGGATTGTCATGGAGGTATGTTGAATTCGACGCGTTTCTGATTTTAAATGGATGGTATTTTCTTGATCTTTGATTTGTCGTCAGTGTGCAAATGTGTGTCGTCTTTATTAGGCTTTGTTTGTTTTAGGGCGCGAGCTATCGCATTGTGGTTCATTCATTTGGGGTTGGGGGGGGCACACCTTACACACCTCACACCCAACAATACATTGTGTTACAGGGGAAAAGATGTCGGAAAAAACGCACATGAACAGGTTACTACGAGGATATAGGAACGATCTAGTTCACGCACAAAAAATACATCCGGCTCAAAAGAGAATCCTCTTTCTAACTCTAAAATCTAACTTTGCATAATTCTTCCAATGTATCAATGGAAATAAAGCCAGAAAACCCCTTATTGCACTATTAATCGACAACGAAGCACATGACGAAATGGTTGGAGGTCTAGGCCCTTTGTAGGCCTGAAGCAGGAAGTAGCCTACAATGCATGCTTCCCTCTCACGACTATCGCAGTCACGCCAACCTGGGCAAGAATGGAGGGGGGACGGCACGCCTATAAAAGTTGCACGTCTCGTCTTGCCACACTTGTTTGGGACTACCGTGCTGTACTTTTTTTTTTATTTTTTTTTTTTATGTAAGCAGGGGAACGCTACTCGTGCAAAGTTCTTTTTTTTTTAATGCGTGAAATAAATGTACAATGAACAATAGTTCAATTGTTTTGACGGATGACTTGCTGCAATCTTTTGTGATCATTAGAATTTATAATCACAATGAATGAGTTGCAGTTTATATATGTATTTAGTTATGTGACTAACAAGTCTGTTGCTTGCAGCTGCGGGCAGATGTGGTTCCAAAGACTGCTGGTAAGTAAAGGCGAAGGCTGAATGAACTAGACAAACATAACACTTCAAAAACCAATGTTTGTGTAATTATGTTGACAATCTGATGGCGCCGTATGGTTGCGTTAAGCTTCACCTGACATCTTAGTAGTAGTTTGCACAGCCATTTTGATGGCAGAAGATGAAATGGCATAATGTGCATGTTGTTGCTATAGAGATGGCTGGAGACATTTAGGCTGAACGTGTGCAAGTGTATACAATATAAAATTGCATCAAATATGGATCCATTTCTTGCAGAAAATTTCCGGGCCTTGTGCACTGGTGAAAAGGGCTTTGGCTACAAGAACTCCACATTCCATCGGATCATTCCAGAATTCATGTGTCAGGTAAAGCAAGAAGCAAGCCACTGTTCCCGGTTGGTGCAGTCTAAACTATTACCAGTGCAAGAATTAATGGCAAGTTTAGTGCCCATTAAAGGAGAACCCGAATTGCCCTGTATGGGTTAGTTGCCTGGGACTGGGTCCCCTGTCATTGCTGGTTTTGGGTTACCAGGTAACTTCAAACGCTCTTGCTATGCCCCAAATCTTGAGTGGAGGCAGTGAAAACCTGAACAATATAGAAAGCCCCTAATTGAAATGAGGTGTAATTTAAAGTGTGGGGCCCAGCTCATAGAGGGGGGCCGTTTCTGGTCTTGTTTTGGGACACGGCAATCTTGTGAGGGGGTGAAACATGGGCACTGTTGGATGAGGAGGGGCGGGGGCACGGCTTGCTCAATGTCCCTGGCTCAGACTCCCAATGACTGGAGAATTTCCCAGTGTGGTGCTCTGCTATAGGCTTACCTGTTTGCAACGTTGTCCAATAGTGGCATTGAGCCAAAGAAAAAGATGGGTGAATGGCAAAGCTAATTGATGGATGTGTTTTTTAATACAGGGAGGAGATTTCACCAAAGGTGACGGAACAGGCGGCAAGTCCATCTATGGGGAGAAGTTTGCCGATGAGAACTTCAAGCTAAAGCACGCCCAAGCAGGCGTCCTGTCCATGGCAAATGCCGGCCCCAACACCAACGGCTCCCAGTTCTTCCTCTGCACAAAAGACACCGCGTGGTACGTTTGCTTCTTCTGCTCGCTTTCTACGACCGACCTAAACGGCTGCGCGGTACAACAAAGACTCATTTGCCTTTCGGGCTTTATGTCACGAGTGACTAAGTAACAGTGTTCTGTCCCCGCTACTGGCTGTGTGACACAAACTCTTGTGCGTGTGGGTAATGTCATTCAATAACCTTATTGAATGACATTGACTGCAGATATGTCAAGGTAATTTTAAGCTAGTTGAAACTAGGCCTGCACCATTAATCGAATTTTCATCGTCATCGCGATGTGAACGTTCGCGATAAACACGTCGCAAAAGCTGGTCTGTAATGGGATAAGTTCGCCACGCACACTCGGGCCATCCTGAAAAATATTTTGGTTTGCCGTAACCCGACCGACCCTGTCAATTTAGGACTGACCCAAATATATATATTTTCCGTTTTAGTCCGACCGACTTGCCAGTTGTAAACTTGCGTCAAGACCGACCATTGTTTTGTTTTTTTTTGCTCTTCAAACAACTAATGCAAATACAATAAAAGCCTTTTAATTATATTTGAGTAAGTATCGCAAATATAAATTGCCTACATACACACGTAGGCTACGTTCTTTCTTAGGTATTCGCTTCATTTCATTAATGGTTCGCTTGTCTGTTATGATGGCTGCACTTTCAGTAAAGAAAATGTTCGTGGTCACCGTTCAAAGTTATAGAAGGCTATAGTTATAACTTTGGGTTCAGGCACCGTAGCAATGGGTCCTACATAAAACAATGCATTGGAATATCTCGACACCGCTATAACGTGACGTGTCGACTGATGTCAAGGGTTGGAGACCCAGTCAGTGACGCCACAATATGCACATTTGTTTAAATTCATACAGACGTATTCACATGACCATTTTACTTTATTTTTTATTTTCTTATTCATCGCGTCATATAGTCATCGCAATATTGAACAGTGTGATAGCACATTTTGCCGATATCGTGCAGGCCTAGTTGAAATGTTGAGGCGTTTCTTTCATCGCATGCTAAAAGCAGCGTGTGTGTAATTTTTTCATGTTCTAACAAGTTTATTTCTTCCAGGCTGGACGGCAAGCATGTGGTGTTTGGCTCTGTGGTTGAAGGAATGGAGGTGGTCAGGAAGATGGAAGCTCAAGGCAATAGTAGTGGCAAGACCAAAAAAGCTGTTAAAATCGCAGACTGTGGTGAATTGAAATAAGTCTCAAGTGTATTGCCATTCCCTTAACATGAGTAGTCAACACGCATCGCCCTTGACAGCCGTACAGTCTACAGAAAACGTTTATTAAAATTTCCATTAATTGTTTGGCCCAATTGAGGCAAATGTGTATGGCTTCTTTTTGTGATGGATACTTGATGTGTATCATGTCTATAAATCGTTGGATGAATGGTGACACGGTTTAATAATAAACAGTAAATAAACAAGTTTGACTTGATTATTTTGTGGCACATGGATCAGTCCAGGGTTCAACCCTGGAACTATTTCCCCATTTTTACTGGACCTCCCATGTTTAAAAAGTTGAACAAATGTCTCCTGACAGCCATCAAAAGTACCCATGTGCTAGCATATTTTAAAATGCAAATGTGCCTGTTGTCCCCCACCCATTTCCAGCACCTCAATACTCACAACTGCTGTGTTGGCCCATCTGCCTTTTTAAAATGGACGCAAAGCTTTAAGTGTCACACTTTGTGCTATTATAATTGCAGTAGGTCATATGTTGCTCTTGAACACATCTGGCACATTGGTACTACTGTTCAGTGGAGGGGCTTGATGTTAACAAGGGAAAGATCCATGGACACACTAGCATCAAAGCCAAACCTCAAATTGTTGTTGCAGGGAACTAGGAAGTGCTTTGCCAATTTGTATAGATCAATACTATTTAAAAAAAAAAAAAAAAAAAAAAAAAATTGAACCTCAAAGGTGGTTTTGAGGGGGCTATGGAATCCGGTTTGAGATATTGGTTGGTTCAATACCTTAAAATTTATTGTAAAGCTTCCCAATTCAACAGTTGGACCTCTTAAAAGGTCTACATATCAATACTAGTTACAAACTTGGTGTTTGGTGCTAGTAATAGGATGTCAGGCAAACATATCCTCGACCACAATAAATGGAATTGTCTAGCAGCCATTTTGGAGCATTTCTGTTTATTTTTTGACTAGTACATAATTTATCAAAACAATCTTAATGGTCAACATTTTTCACAATAAAAAAACCCACCACATAAATAATCACAGTAACGGATTAAGGCATCAATATCTCCATTTGCAATGCACCTTTTCCAATTCGCCTCAAATTGGTAGAAAAATAAACAAGACGAGAAATAAATCCAATAAAATGATTTGTCTGTAGTAAAAGAAAAAGTACAAGTATATAAACAGTAATTGGGAGCAACCATTCAGTGCATAAAAAAGATAAATACAAAAGTGCAGACCAAATACAACCAAGCTTATCCCATCAAATAACCAAATTTAAGTGGAATTCCTAGCTTTTGGCTTAATTTAATACAAATTCTAAGGCCAGTCAGTGACAGTGACAGTGAATGTCAAAGTTGGAAGGGAATTCCTGTGGATTAATAAAGCTACAACGAAATTAGGATTCATGCTCAAGGACAACAAATATTGCCTCTTCAAATACACTTCCGGTCAACATGTTGAAAAATGTCAGCTCAGAGGGCTAATAAGATACATTTTAAACTAAATATTGACACCTCGAGAATCAAGTAATTTTCTCCAAAGTATCAACAGTCAGTTACGTTTTCACGAAAATTAAACAAATCAATCACTTCAACGGCACTAATGGTACAAAGATGCAAGAACAGCAGTAACACTGCTGGATTCAAAGAACACAAAACACAAGAGGATCGTACATTGTCGTGGACATAATTATTAATTTACAAAATGGAACGTCATGATTTGGACCGGCCAGCATCAGTTCATAATATTTTCATTGCCATGGGATTTTTCATTTTATCTACGCAAACTGGACAATACAATCAACATTTTGAAGACTTTTGTAGCATACTCAAACAGTAAAACCTGAAGTTATAGCCTGTAACACGAAGTCTGTTATACAGGCAGTTGGTAGCTTTTCACTGGCTATGTGTGGTACCATTTCCACCAGTAGATCTGCTTTCAAACTATTGATGTGCTGGTGAAACACTCTGTGATATGTTTCAAATGTTTTCTCTAACAGTCATTTTAAGGTGTAATTGTACAACAGACATGATGTGGGGTCATTGGTGATCAATGGTCACATGTGCACTCATGTGACGTGCTAACCATCACTGTTTGTCCACCAGAGGCAGCTGTAAGCATTCAGAGGCCTGAGGTTTGACTCCAACACTTCTGAGAGGTTACGGGAATATGATATGGATACATAAATATAAATACTTTGAACATTCTTTTTTTTGTCTTTTAGTGCCACAACACAAACATTAGCCATTCTGTAGCTCTAAAAAGTAATGCTGAGATGTGAGGCAATGAATAAAAGGAACAGGTTAAGACTCTACACATGTCCTCATAGTTGTGTATTTGTAATTGCACTACACCAGCTAATGGATGAATTGTTAGTATCTTACTGCATTGAGTTAAGATTCCTATATAGTCATTGTCTCTGACACGTAACTAACAGATAAAGGTAAGTGCACGCCATTTTGTTTGACACTAGAACATTTTGCTACGTCGCTTCTCTGGAATCGCAATTTCTTATTTTTCGCAAGAAGTGCAAAGGCTCAGTTGACATCAGTGGCGTTCAAGGAACCTTGTTCTTGAAGCAGAACACAAAAGGTCTTACCCACCAGGTTGAACCAGCTTCGAGTAAGACTGAACATGTAAAGGGAGACATTTGATTGGCCATCTCATGTGCAGATCAAATGACTAGTGATCTTGTCAATCAAAATTTGAACAGCAATGTATTTGCAGATTACCAATATATGACCAATATAGTTTGATTACATGTGTCATTCCCATATTTCTCAAACTAAAGGTCCGTGAATCCAAAATGGGTCGAAGTGGGTCGAGGCTTGACGAGTGGCGCACAATGCGCAGAACGCTGTTTGTGTGTGTGTGTGTGTGTGTTCCGACTGTGTTCTGAGCGTTCTGTGCGCGGTTCTCCACAAAAAGTGACGCGGTAACACACCCAGTAGTGGGCAACCCTGGAAACGAAAAAGAAAAAGAACGACCAGTGATCCCTCCGGTTAGATTGAATTTGAGTAATTCCTGGTATTTCCTAAATATGGGAGCGAAATTTGTTCTCTGCATTTGACCCATCCTATGGTACATAGGATGCAGTGGGGCTGCTGTGTTCAGCAGCCCCGGGGAGCAAGTTGGGGTTCAGTGTCTTGCTCAAGGACACTGCAAGGACACTTCGACATGCGGACAGTTGGAGGAGGGGGAATCGAGGGGAATCGAACCGCCGGCCCTACGGTTGGTGGCCGGCCCGCCCTGTCCACCCCGCCCTAACCGCTGAGCCACCGTTGCCACGGCGTACCCCGAAGAACCCCTGTCCTACCAGATGTTGCATGAGGAGGGGGGGGTTGCCTACGGAGGGTGGGGGGGCCCTACGGCGACGTCTTGCGGCTGTCCCGCAGGATGCCGTCCAGGCCGCTGAGCTGCCGAAGGAAGCCCCGGTTGGGGGTGACGCCTCGGTGGTCCTTCACCGTGCGGATGGCCTCCACCAGGGTCAGGTTCTGCCGGATCATCAGGTAGGCCAGCACCAGGGTGGCCGAGCGGCTCACGCCCACCGCGCAGTGCACCAGCACCTTGCCTGTTCCCCACACACACACACAGAGAACACACATGCACACACACACACACACACCAAACACACACAACACACACACACACACCAAACACACACACACACACCAAACACACACAACACACACACAGAACACACACACACACCAAACACACACACAACACACACATACAACACACACACAGAACACACATGCACACACACACACATGCATACACACACACACACACACAACACACACAACACACACACACACACACACACAGAACACACACACACGCACGCGCACACACACACAAAAACAACACACACACACACACACAACACACGCACGCGCACACACACAAAAACAACACACACACCCAACACAACACACACACACACACACACACACACAACCCCAGGGGAACTAGGTGTTAAAATATTTATTCAACGTCTATTCCTGTTCCGTAGGTTTTTTCCCCCTCTGTCGTCGTCCGTAGCAACCTGTGGTCGCTCGTGGTCGAACCCGGGCCAGCCCCCCCCCCCCGCCACACTCACCTCCGCCGCACAGCGCCTTGTGGATGAACTCGGCGGAAGGGTAAAAGTTGACGCTCATGTCAAAGGAGGGGGAGTCGTGGGCCTCGATGCCCTGGTAGGTGACGCCCATGCCCGCGTAGTACTCGGCCCCGCTGCGCCATTTGCTCTGCGCACAGTTGAGGATGTGGGTGATGCCCAGTTTGGCCAGCTCGCGCCGGTCTGACGCAATGTCCCTGTGAAGCCACGGAGCGGGGGGGGGGGGGTTGTTAAAGACACAACATTGGACTCTCCTATCACAATTACACAATTGCACACACACAGTGCTCAACCAGGGGCTCAAAACACACACACACACACACACACACACACACACACACACACACACACACACATACATCATGGGTCTGTTGAACCTTTGCTCACATGCACACACAAAAAAATACAAATAATACATTTTGTTTTTAAGTACATGTTCATAAGTACATAACTAACAAATATCAACACGATGAATACAATTACGACATTATGAAAAATGACACGAACGTCGTTTTAAGTACATGTTCATAAGTACATAACTAACAAATATCAACACGATGAATACAATTACGACATTATGAAAAATGACACGAACGTCGAGTGTAACTACTGTTGTAATAACAACACGAAACTCGGTGACAACTCAACTGGTCTCCAATGTAGAGCCGCGGCCACACTTCATCCGCGTGGTTGCAGGCGGTCTTCCCCGTGTAGAGGAGCCGCTCGAGTTCAGACACGGACAGGATGGGCGAGACGCGCTCAGAGTCTCTCCTGTTCGGGCTTCTCGAGCTGCTCCTGGACCGGGAGAACCGGGACATGAACGCCATCTCTCACCTGGACACCGGCCGCCTCTCTCCCTGTGTGTGTGTAGGGGGGGGGGGGGGGAGTACCGTGATTTCCCGGTGTTTATATCTCTTAAATACACATCGAGCTGTTGTCGGTTGTTATTCCACCCACCGATTCAGATGGGGGAGTAAAACGCGGACGCGATCACGCAGAACAAAAACAAGACAAGAGCAGAATAGAAGACAATACAAGGAGAAGCCCAGCACAGTGTTGCGCTACGGCTTCATCCATTGTAGTACTGATTAACACGACGACGAGGAAATTACACGGGGAACACTTAATACGCCCACAAGCTGCAATTAAACACAAATAAACCAGTTTCTAACGATTATGAGACAAAACATGTGCACACACTCACTATTCTACATTTCGCTGGACAATGCGCTCCTCAAACAAACCTACCTTGTAAATACTGCCTGCCGATATATTTATTTATTTCCAGGCGCTGAGCGTTTCACTCCTTTTCTGTATGTTAGACCACCGCTGCAGCCACCAGAAGTCCCAAAAACCATAATACGAGAGGATGGGTGCAGAAACACAAATTCGGACCAACACACCATCATCTTCCTCCAGACATCTTCATCCCCACTGGAGGAGCAAAAACGCTCAGTTTTCGCAATCTCAACAAGTCCATCAATTGATTATCTAAACATGGCGGCCGGTTTAAAGGGCCACTATATCGATTTTCGACACGCACGCCATACTTTCGGTGGTTCAATAAAAGCTTTTTAGAGAATTCATCTTCTGCTTCTGTCGTTTGATAAGGCAACGCGCGAATATCTATCTTAAAATAGGTCGGTCTGGCTTTTCACGATAGGCCTACACATAGGATAAATACAAAAATGAGGTGGATTTTTGCTCATTCTCTACTTTATTCTTCGGTAATCATTCAGGCAAGAATATTTCATTACATAATATAATATAGGAATTGAAATACACATAAACAATGCAGAATTTTGTCTTATAGCAAAGGCTGCTTCAACAATCCTCCTACTATATCTACTATTATGAGTCATTGTAGCCTACCTAGGTATGTTCTTATAACAATCACAAATATATTTGTTAGATTCTATGTACATTTGTATAGTGCTTTAGATTTGTCTTGCTGTTGTGGATGATCTTCTGATATGTTCTCCCACATTGGAACAATGTCATGAGGACTCCATGACTGTATTGAATAAATTGGCAACTGGGGGACACAAGGTGTCACAGAAGAAACTGCAGTATTGCCAGACAGAAGTGGAATATTTGGGGAGGCTGATGGCACCAAACAAGACAATAGCCTCCAGTCAGCTAATTAGTAAAAGCACCCAAGCCAGAGAAGGTGCGACAATTGATGACGTTCTTGGGGATGACAGGTTTTCGTTCAGATTGGATAGAAGATTATGCCATAAAAACCGCACCCTTAAGGGAAATGATGAAGACCGCGGGAACAACAAGTTTACAAGCTCAACTAACATGGAATACAGATGCATTGATAGCCTGTGAGGGCATCAAAAAAGAGATGCAGGGAGGAAGTGCACTGGCAACCCCAGATTACACAAAACCATTCCCATTATATGTGGCAAACAGGAGTCAGGGGTATGCATCAGCAGTACTCATGCAAGAATCATGCAGTGGGAGGCGAAAGCAACCCATAGCGACAGCGTACTACAGTACAAAACTAGATGCAGTGGCACAAGGGTAACCGTCTTGTTACCAAGGATTGGCGGCGGTACAGTATGCTTATATGGCAAAGCCTCAACCATTACAATGGGTTACCCGGTAACTATTTTCACCCATCACAGTCAGTGAATTAATTGAAAAAGGAAAGGTTGTATTGACAAATTCAAGGTTGATGGAATATTTGGCATTACTAACATTTTCAGATGTCACCATTCAAAGGAGTTTGACAGTGAATCCAGCAGAAAGAATCCCCAATGATCCCACCATTCCCTGATCACAGGGAATGGGGGAAAGGATTAATTGCACACTTAAGACAAAAAATGAATAAAATATGTGCAAGTGCCAAAATGAATTGGATAGATGCACTACCACTAGCACTAATGAGTTATCGCATGCAAACTTATGCTTCCGCGTAGGGATTACGTGTCGAAATGCAATTCAATGCCACACCGGTAGAGGGACCAGAATGACCATTCTGGTCATTACATACGGATTACTAGCGAGTAAATAAAAAAGTTTACAGAAATGAAGGCAAAAGTTATATATATATTTTGTGCGGTGTTTACGAGTGGAAACCGGAAAAGCGATCTCCAGCGAATGTACTTCGTGGACCAATCACAGCCAACGCCGCTGCGTTGGTGTTGCGTCGCCTAGACGCACGTCTAGGATTTTTGGGAGGTGCACGTCTGGCCCTTGTGTTGGACGCAAGGGGGACGTAAAGGGTCCGTAACCCCCCAGCTTCCGCGTTGACGCGGAAGTATAAACGAAGCATAACCCAGCGGACCCACGGCGGACCCTTTGCGGACCCTTTACGTCCTCGACGTGCACCTCCCCAAATCCTAGACGAGCGTCGAGGCGATGCCGTCTGTACGCCGTCCCAACGCGTTGGCTTTGGCTGTGATTGGTCCGTGAACTACATTCGCTGGAGATTGCTTTTCCGGTTTCCACTCGTAAACACCGCCACGGTGTAAACACAGCCTTGATAAATGCTTCGACTATATATATATATATGTTGTCGCCAATCAGTCGAAGCATATATATATAAAACTTTTGCCTCATTTCTGTAAACTCTTTTTAACTCGCTAGTAATCCGTATGTAATAACCAGAATGGTCATTCCGGTCCCTCTACCGGTGTGGCAATGAATTGCATTTCGAGACGTAAACCCCACGCAATCCCTCCGCAGAAGTATCACAGGCTCATGACGGCGTCCGAGCAACGGCCTGGCCATTGCGTGATCACGACGCAATCCCTACGCAGAAGCATAAACCAGCCTTTACTCTGCATGAAATGCTTACGGGTCGACCCATGCCTGCCCCTACCCTTAGAGGACCCCACAAGGGCCCTCCGTTGGAACAATTACAATTGGAAATAAGGGAATATGTCAAACAACTAACTGCTATACATAGACTTTTATTCAAACAGGAAAAAAAAGAGCTCCAGAGCCGGAAGACGACCCTCCAAGGGGGTTGGAGCCCGGTGACCAGGTCTACATAAAAATGTCCAGGAGACACTGGAACGAGCCAAGGAGAGACGGACCATTCAAGGTGATCAGAGCAACGCCAACTGCCATCCAGGTGGAAGGAAGCATGACCTGGTACCACCTCAACCGCTGCACAAGAGTCACCCAGCCAAGGACGAGAGAGGAGCCAGGGAAAGCTCAGGATGCTGACGCATCCAGACCCAACCAACTGCCCCACAAGGACCAGACCCAACCCAGCCAGGGGCAACCGCACCCAGCAGCTTGCTTTGCTGCAAGTGATATAAAAGTCTTGATCATTCAAACTGCGGCCTTCCCAAACCCTCTTACTTTTGTTAAGACATGAGTGCTAGCCACCACATAATTGTAGAGTATGGGCACAGGAAGCAAAAGGCAGAAACTTTGGTATTTAGGAAATCTAATATAACCAATCAGTGGGTTGGGAATGTTACTTTAAAAAAATAATTAGTTATAGTTACTCACTACTTGTTCCAAAAAGTAACTGAGTTAGTAACTGAATTACTCTATAATAAAAGTAACTACTTACCAGGGAAAGTAACTATTTGCGTTACTGTAAAAGACAGTTGCTATGTGTCAAAGAATTTGGATTTTTCTGAGCAGTTTTCACAAGTACAGTAAAGTAAAGTAATGTACACATTACATGCACGTTGTTGCCTTTGACCTCAATGAATTTGAAGTACTGCTTATATCCGGGGGTTAATTTGAGCTGGAACACGCCGGAACATGTTCCGCCACCTCTGACTTTGGATCCGGAACCTTTTTTATTGGATCCGCCACCTCCCATGTCACTATGAAAAATGAATTGCCAAAATGAAAAAAAATGCACCGATGCATGGGTTCATGCAGTTTTGCGCAAGTTTAAAATGTTTCCGCGTAAATTGTCAGCTGTGATCAAATGCCTTTGATCGTTTCGTCCTCAAATATGATATTCAAAATCCCAATACCAATCGAATCTGTTTGATGTGTGTGCGTGTGCGCGCCCACGTGTGTGTGTGAAAACGCTGGCTCCGATTGGCTACCATGAAACATGACTCTGCCTTAGCCAATCATAATCACTTATCTCGTTGTTAACCCACCCAGTCTCCTCACTAGCAATTTGTGTGAATTCATAGTAACCTACCGCATTTATCGTTCAGTAACGGTAATGGCGTTGTAACGACAGAAACAGTAACTAGATTAGCAATTCCCAGGAATTACACAGTGCATGCAAAGCAAAAATTTTAAAAGGTTTTAAAAGTGCAATTGTACTGCACTTACAAATTTACAATAGAAAAAAAGACTGTAGTATAAAGAGGAGAGTTGTTTAGACAGTCAGGCATTCACCATAATGCAGACTGTACGAATGTAGAATATTAAGAGTAGAAAATAGCCAATAATAGCCATTTGCCGTAATGGGGTGAAAGTTAAAGAGTTGAATAGTTTAAATAATTAAAATATTTAATAGTGCATTATTGGGCAGAGGAATAGTGTATTAATAGTTAACAAGAAAATTCCCTCATGGGAAATGTTGAAAGTGCACGGGTGATACTGCCGGTGTCTTTCACCACTGCGTCATTAAATGCAGTCTGAGCTACGGTAAGCTCAACAAAGAGAGAGGAACTCTACTCTTACAAGTCGCTTTGATATGACAGGGTCACAAGCGGACTTC
>JAXIVH010000025.1:2089900-2097400 GCA_036785325.1 Urophycis tenuis | reverse complement strand
CGGTAACGGTGTTGTAACGACAGAAACAGTAATGAGTTAGATTACCCCGTTAACATTCTTTTAAACGGCAATATTACAAACACTGTAGCCAATACAATGTGGCATTTGTCTCCTTGATACCTCAATAGTAGAACTTCAACATGAAGTATCAAATAAGTGCCTGACTATTGATTGTTGATGTTTTATTTTTATTTTGATTAGTTTGTTTTGTACTGAAACAGCAGAAGAAGCTGCTTGACCATTTTTCCTGCTCAGATAAACAAAATACTTTCCATATTCAGGTCCTAGTGTTATGTGTGTTATGATGTCCTTGATCACACACAAGATATCATTCACATTTCCATTGGACGAAGTTCGACTTCAGTAATGGAACCCCTTCCTGGTGTCACACACACACGCACACACGCACGCACGCACGCACGCACACACACACACACACACGCACGCAGGCACGCACGCACGCACGCACACACACACACACACACACACACACACTCAGTACCACACCTGTTGAAACACAGTCATGTGGTCAACGTTCTGCACGATGCATTGCAGCCGAAGGGAGGCTGTCCGTCTCAGCCAATACACCTCAGCTCTGCTTCCTTCCTCTCGTACCTAATTAGCAAGATTTTTGACTTAAATGGCCCTCGTGTTTTGAAAGTAAGGAGAGAGGATGTAAGGAGATGGACCAACCTTTACGTTGTGGGGAAAGCAGATGGGGTAAAGTCAAAGTCAAAGTCAAAGTCAACTTTATTGTCAATCCTACCGTTACAGTTAGCGCAAGTAATTATACAGAGGATCGAAAGTATGTTTCTCCAAACTCCAAATGTGCAATAATCGTAACAGACAACATTTAACGTATAACACAACAAATAACATAATAGTGCAATAACAAAATAGTGCAAAATATACACCCAGACAGACAGTGGGTGTATACATATTACAGTATAGGAAGTAGGGAAGGTGCAATATGGCAAAGTGCAAAAGTGCGAAACAGCAGCATGGAGATACATATCAACATGTATGGAATATAAACAGCATGTATGGAATGTAAACAACATGTATGGAATGTAAACAGAATGAAATTATGCATGTACGTGCATGGTACAGACAGAGTATAAATTACATTGATTATATTGACATTCAGTTGGTCTATCACTTGTGCTGGGGTTATCATGTTTATGGCATTTTCTTGGGTGAGTTCAATGGTTCAATGGTTCAATAAAGGTTCAATAAAGATGGTTCAATAAAGATGAACTTTCTGTCCAGATGCTCTTTCCTTGTATCAGACATGCATTCGAGTTTCCCCAGCAATGGTTTAAGGAAATTTAACAGTATTTTCTGGTTTCCTATGATGGGGGAAAATAAGCCTAGAATGAACAGTAAAATTGTCCATACCCAGAAACAAGGGTGGTCCTGGTTCACCCTTTCATCTTTGTTATCCAGCACTTTCATGAGTACATACAAAGATAAGAATCGATATGCAGCAGTTAGTCGCGAGTGGGCTGGAGGAGAAGGTCATGTCTGAACACAATACATTGATCCCTCCATGTCAGTATGGCACCACAAAACGCTAATTGATTTTTCTTGAGAAACTGTGCAGGCACACATCACAAAAGATTATCATCAGCATGTCTCCAGCACCTGGTCCAATGAGGACTAATGCACTGCTCACTGCAGATGGCACAACACTGGCCAATGGCTCTTGGCGACACAAAAATATCCCCCAGGTTTGGTGTGTTATAAGGGACGGAGACTACTACAACATTTCTGCATTTCTACAACACTTACAGCCGAAATGTATGTGCAACATTGCTACACATAAGCGATCAAGTCTATTGTTCCCAGACAGTGCTATCCCCACCCTATTACAATGGGACCGACACTAGAGTCGGAGTACTCTCCCACACTCTGTATGGGAGAGACAAGGCGTTGCTGACCTGATACTTCGAAGACCTCCTCAATCCCACCAACACGCCTTCCACTGAGGAAGCAGGGTCTGGGGACTCGGGGGGGGACTCTCCTATCTCCGGGGCTGAGATCGCCGAGGTGGTTAAAAAGCTCCTCGGTGGCAAGGCCCCGGGGGTGGACGAGATCCACCCCGAGTTCCTAAAGACCCTGGATGCTGTGGGGCTCTCTTGGTTGACACGTCTCTGCAGCATCGCGTGGACATCGGGGGCAGTGCCTCTGGATTGGCAGACCGGGGTGGTGGTTCCCCTCTTCAAAAAGGGGGACCGGAGGGTGTGCTCCAACTACAGGGGGATCACACTCCTCAGCCTCCCCGGTAAGGTCTATTCGGGGGTCCTGGAGAGGAGGGTCCGTAGGATAGTCGAACCTCGGATTCAGGAGGAGCAATGTGGTTTTCGTCCCGGCCGTGGAACTGTGGACCAGCTCTATACCCTTGGCGCGGTACTCGAGGGTGCATGGGAGTTCGCCCAACCAGGCTACATGTGCTATGTGGACTTGGAGAAGGGGTTCGACCGTGTCCCTCGGGGAGCCCTGTGGGGGGTGCTCCGGGAGTATGAGGTACCGGGCCCGCTGTTACGGGCCATCGGGTCCCTGTACTCCCGGTGCCAGAGCTTGGTCCGCATTGCCGGCAGTAAGTCGAGCCTGTTTCCGGTGAGGGTTGGCCTCCGCCAGGGCTGCCCTTTGTCACTGATTCTGTTCACAACTTTTATGGACAGAATTTCTAGGCGCAGCCAGGGCGTTGAGGGGTTACGGTTCTGTGGCCTCAGGATTGTGTCACTGCTTTTCGCAGATGATCTTGTCCTGTTGGCTTCATCGGGCCGTGACCTTCAGCTCTCACTGGAGCGGTTCGCAGCCGAATGTGAAGCGGCTGGGATGAGGATCAGCACCTCCAAATCCGAGGCCATGGTTCTCGGCCGGAAAAGGGTGGAGTGCACTCTCCGGGTCGGTGAGGAGATTCTGCCTCAAGTGGAGGAGTTCAAGTATCTCGGGGTCTTGTTCACAAGTGAGGGGAGGATGGAGCGGGAGATTGACCGAAGGATCGGTGCGGCGTCGGCAGTGATGCGGGCTCTGCACCGGTCCATCATGGTGAAGAAGGAGCTGAGCCGAAAGGCGAAGCTCTCGATTTACCGGTCAATCTACGTTCCTACCCTCACCTATGGTCATGAGCTGTGGGTAGTGACCGAAAGAACGAGATCACGAATACAAGCGGCCGAAATGAGTTTCCTCCGCAGGGTGTCCGGGCTCTCCCTTAGAGATAGGGTGAGAAGCTCGGTCATCCGGGAGGGGCTCAGAGTAGAACCGCTGCCCCTCCGCATCGAGAGGAGCCAGTTGCGGTGGCTCGGGCATCTAGTGAGGATGCCTCCTGGACGCCTCCCTGGGGAGGTGTTCCGGGCACGTCCCTCCGGGAGGAGGCCCCAGGGAAGACCCAGGACACGCTGGAGGGACTATGTCTCTCCACTGGCCTGGGAACGCCTCGGGATCCCCCCGGAAGAGCTGGACGAAGTGGCTGGGGAGAGGGAAGTCTGGGCTTCCCTCCTCAGGCTGCTGCCCCCGCGACCCGACCCCGGACAAGCGGCAGAAATGGATGGGATGGATGGACTTACAAAGAGTACATGTGATAGTAAGAAAGTCACCAGAACAAGAATTTTAATTTACATTGCTAGTATACAACATCTCTGACTAAGTGTCAAGTTACAAAGAGCGATTAAAGTGCCAAGTTACAAAGAGTGATTAAAGTGCCAAGTTACAAAGAGTGATTAAAGTGCCAAGACGTACAATAAATAAGAGCATGAGGGTAGGGTTATGCAGGGTTCATGTGAACTCTGAACAAGTGGCTCTTGAGTCTCTTCCGGAAGGTGGGGAGTGACTCTACAGTCCTGTCATTGGCAGGGAGCTAATTCCACCACTGCGGTGCCAAAACGGAGAAGAGTGGAGATTTTGCCATCCAACCTTTTCCTCCTTTTAGTGATGGCAGTACCAGTCGACCAGCTGAGGTAGTTGAACAGAGTGCTTGAGCAGGGGCATGGTGTTTCACCAACATTCAGAGGTAGGTAGGGGCAGTTCCATTAACGGCTTTGTAGGCCAGTAGCATCGTCTTGAATTTGATGCGAGCCACTACAGGAAGCCAGTGGAGGTCTTGAAAGAGGGGGGTCAATTGGGAGAATTTGTATCGGTTGAACACGAGGCGTGCTGCAGCGTTCTGGATACGCTGCAAAGGTTTTATCACGGTTGCAGGGAGTCAAGCTAAGATGTTTTTGCAGTAGACGAGGCGGGAGATGACAAGTGCTTGGGTCAGGAGCTGTGTCTCTTCCCTCGTGAGGAAAGGCCGGATCCTGTGGATGTTGTAGAGAGCAAATCTACAGGAGCGGGTCACTGCAGTGATGTTTGCAGTGCAGGACAGTTGCTTGTCGACTATTACGCCCAGGTTCCTTGCGGTCGGTGAGGCAGATACTGTGATTCCCTCGACCGAGACCAGCAGGTCCCTGTGAGGGCAGTCTTATCCCGGTATGAAGAGAAGCTCAGTCTTTGCGAGATTGAGGTCTTGTCTTGGTCTTGATACCCTCCGGTCTTGGTAGTGTCTTGGTCTCGGTTTAGGCGGTCTTGACTACAACTCTAACCGACACATTGATTCACCTGTCAGTGCAGCCCAATGGGAAGTCAACATTGAAGCGTTCAAGGTTTATGTCTAACTGTGGGATGTATCAAATGATCCAAATGAAGGCCATGCGTAGGGCTTATATCACACCGGGTGATAACCCAAATGCTTCTGCATTGTGCCGGCTCACCCACAAGAGCAACACAACGCGTCGTCACCCAAGCATTTCTCTCTGTGAAAGAGGACAGCGCTAATGCTAACGGGACGATCCGTAAACAGGACGGCTATGACGAGCTGGCTGGAGGATCTCTTGGATTCATCGTAGATGGAGAAGGGCAGCCTCAACCCTTACAGACCACGGTAATGGCAAGGACGACGACTTGACCGGGGTGTAGGTGATGACGTGTCACGTGATGGCGAGCGGGAGCTGAGCGTGCCCGGGGACACACCTGTCACACACCTGTAACACACCTGTCACACACCTGTCCCAATGTGTGTCACCATCATGTTTGTCATGTTTGCCAGCATTTCCAACGATAAGTAATGCAAAATAAATATTAAAAAAGTGACTTTAACATGGACCTGCCTGACTTTCTTTTAAAGTGAAATCACTGAAAAAGCAAGCTCAGATCATTTTTTGCTGCCCGGAAAAACTAAAATAGTGACCATATTCAGTTCATGGAAGTTCACCCAGAGTCTCTTGTAACAATGAAATATAAAGAACGCTTGGTCACTCATAAGATGTATTCAATATTTCCATATAACCCAACAGCGGTAGCCTGACTTCAATGTATTTGTGTATTTATTGGTGTCACCAAGGAGACACCCGTGCTTACTGTAATGGAACACCTCGCAGGTGTCATGTTTTCCCGCAGCATTCACTAAGATTCAGGCAATTTTGACTTGTTTGTTTTACCTGCACTCTCTCTCTCTCTCTCTCTCTCTCTCTCTCTCTCTCTCTCTCTCTCTCTCTCTCTCTCTCTCTCCCCCTCCCGTGTCTCTCACTCTCCCACACAGCCTTTTCCACACCACACAAAACAGGATCTTGTTGACCTCAAATTAGTTTAAATTGGCTTCACAAAACCACCCGTATATAATCATAGGTATACCGGGCTATAATTGAACCTCTCATAGTTGCGCCGCCTTCCTTCATCGGGGAGTGCCGCATAAAATGCTGCGGGCTGAAGTATGGAAAACAATAGGAGACGGGCGGCCACTACGTCACCACAACCAGTCGGCCCGTCGTCACTCATTGGAAAGTGCTTTCTCCCCCGCCCGCCCCCCCCCCCCCCCCTGCAGCTCCGCGACAACCTCAGAGCGCACATACCTGCAGTCGTAACTCCACACCTGGGAGAGGAGCGGGGCAGGGCTGTTCAGCGAGAGCACCGAGAACAGTCAGCACCGGCGACGGACCGCGCAACGACATCCGAGTTGACGAGTTGTCATCCCTGTAGGCTGAGCCGGAGGGGCCAGGGGCATCATGAGCGCGGTGGCGCACGGCGCATTTCGGGCCGCTTTGATCTGAGGACACGGGACCACCTAACCCCCCCCCCCCCCACCCACCCCGACCCCCACAACAACCCCCCCCCCCCCCCCCCACTCCCCCGAGGCAAATGATGTGAGAAGAAGAGGTGAAGCAGCACACAAGCGCCTTGATCATGGAGATTGAAAGCATGGTGGCGAACAACGCTCTCATCAGGGCCAGAGAAGGTGACTTCTGCTTTCCAATGAGAAAACCTGTTGTGTGATGTGAAGTATCCAGGAACCTGACAGAAAGAAGTATTATGGTGTGTATTCCAGTGCAGTGAGAGCACGCACAGACTGTGGATCCCGGTGTGTTTAACCAGGTCTGTGTGTGTGTGTGTGTGTGTGTGTGTGTGTGTGTGTGTGTGTGTGTGTGTGTGTGTGTGTGTCACTTACTAATGAAGAGTTATGCTGCCTCTCTGAGAAAGGGCTTTCTTTAATGAAGTATCCAAGGCATGGATTGTTTGATCAATGTTGTAGATGCCGTTTTTGAGACATTATGGTTCTTTGTATTGTTGTTGTTGTTATGATTATTTTTAAACATCAATTATCGTATTTAGGGAGGTATGATAAATGATTGAAAAAAAAACTGTTGACACACATTTAAACAAACTAATGCATTGGTTTCTTCAGGACAATACAAATATAATCTTTTTTTTAAAAATATATATATATAAAAGTTAGCAATGTGTCCTGAAAACAAACATAGCTTTCTTAACCGATTTTAATATGACCTATTTTTCTTTTAAAGCGCAAAATCAGTTTGTCTGGACTCAAATGAATGAAACGTTTCCACTGTTTATGCTTAGGAGTGAGTAGGTGAGTTATGTGGAATCTCTTGTTAGCTCTGGCCAACCAGTTTCTTGAGCTATAAATAGACCAGGTGCTGAATTAAAGCCAGCAATTGTTTCAAACAAGACCGGCCAGGCTATCAAACACCAAAATAGTAATCATGTGTATGCAAACATTAAGGGTTAGTGCATTTGTGAATGACTAGGTTAAGTTTATGCTTATTCTGATGATCTATGATTTGTTGATGCACTTTGCAATTGGGTATGCCAATGACATTACATGAAATACACCTGCATCCATGCTAAAATAATTAAAACAAAGCTATGTTACAATTTATAAAATAATCTCCATAGCCTAAGCTGTGATTGTTATCAGCATTTTTAACATTGTTTATCATATTATCGTTCATAAATCAACTATTAATAATTCTCCAACACTTGTGGCTGCACTAACCCATGGGTATTTCTGCAGCAGTAGCCCAGATTTTAACATGTGCTTATCAAGCCAGGGTGCTCCTGCATGGCAGATTGCGTCACACGACGATTGTATCAAGCGATGGGGCAAGTAGGAAACATTTCTCAGTTGGATGCCTTTAAAAGTATGACAGCCAAAGTCAGGCG
>JAXIVH010000025.1:2069900-2084900 GCA_036785325.1 Urophycis tenuis | reverse complement strand
CTGAATGAATGAATGGATGAATGAGCTGCAGTGACTCATGTCATTTTTCGTTCACCTCCCCTCACGGCAGGTGAACCTGGCCTACGCCTACGAGACCAAGAACTCCCTGTGCATGGTGCTGACCATCATGAACGGAGGGGACCTCAGGTTCCACATTTACAACATGGGCTCCCCGGGCCTGGACAGGGAGCGGGTCCAGTTCTACACTGCGGAGGTCTGCTGTGGCCTCCGTCACCTGCACCAGAATGGCATAGTCTACAGGTGAGTCCGGAGGTCCGTTTCATTCGGGACGTTGCGTGCCAGTTTCCCGACCTTGGGGGGAGTAAGTCCAAGCGTCAGCCAGGAGAGACTTGCGTGTTGTTCTTGAAACGGCATTTAGGTGGTTCCCGTTTTGGTGTTTAGGCATTCATTGTCGCAATACTAAGCCAACATTTCTCTTGGTTCAGTTAGGGTCTAAGTGGATAGTTCACCTTCATGCCAAAATGGCAACAATCCGTAACAATGCTAATCTACGATCATAACAATGGCATAAAGGAACAGGTGATGTCACAGACAATATTTTTCAAAGTCTACGATTGAACCGAGCTATAGAGATTTGCTGGTTTGGATTGAATTAAAAATAATGTGTCTTTCATTGAACATAAGTCCCAGCATTTCTTTTGAGGAACATTGAACTGTAAGGTAGTGCCAAAACGAGGACAGAAAAAGGAATGTGGCCATACAGGCGTTTGATTTCCCTATTCGATGAGGAACACGTGAAGGAAGTCAGTTTAGAAGGGTGTTCGAAATGTTTTTTGTTTCACGGTGAAAAACCTGGTCGGCTGTTTTGGTGTTCTTCTTCCGCCGCCAACCATGAAGTAGTGCCAGAATTCTGACAAAAAGATATATGAGCATGTACAAATGTTTGCTCTTCACAAATCAATCTCACCTTTCTTACGGATTTATATTTTGTGTGCCCGCTTTAGGGACCTGAAACCAGAAAACATTCTCTTGGATGACAATGGTATGTACAGTCTAAAAATGTATGCTTTGTAAAGCAATAGCATTTCTCTTTACTTTAGATGGTATGATACACTTACCCTACTGTAACACATGAAGGTCCACACTCACACAAAAGTCTGATTACTAAAATAATGTAAACCACTACTAGTGTTTAAACACGCACACCACTGCTTATCAAGAACAAAAGCATATTGCCCTTTTAGAAAAAACAGGGATTCATCGTTTCTGATCATTGACTTGTACACCTTCAGCATCATTCTGATGACATCTAGAAGAAATATTTGGGACATGATCCATCTTTTGCTCGACCTTAATAAGGGTACTGAGTCAGTTATTCAAGTGGCTCTATGGACCCTTATTAAAGAGGTGTTGCTCATGTCACTAATCTTTCACTAAATAAGTCTGTGTCTTTCATTTACCAAGGCGGTAGGTAGACTAAATGGTTGAAGAATAGTCCACTACCTGTTCCCTGGTACCAAAATAGTAGCAGACCCATAATCAGTGTCCTGAAACCTGTTGTGCACTGGGTCGACGCCTCTGTCACACCACCTTCAATTTGTGTCCAAACCAAAAACAAAACCAGACCGTTTTCTGTGACCTCACTGAATACTTCGCTCTCCTGCCAGAACCACCTTTCTTTTTAACTGCTAAATACAAAACACAAAACTTTCTCAGCTCTCTAGGGTCGGTTGCTTAATTGTCACTCATTGTGAGCGGCGCAGTGAACTGAAGTCATGCTGAGTCACCACATCACAGAATGCATTGTTTAGCAGCGATAGCCCGATGAGGAAGTACTCAGTCAGTTTGTTTGCAGTGGAGGATTCAGGAAATAAAAGGATGTGTTGGGTGTGGTGAGTGCTATTTATAGAAGCATGTTTCCATAAACCAGAAACTCGTCTCTTCCTCTCACAGGGCATTCTTTATTTAATCTCCATGTACTCATTCCGACTTGACAATGTAACTACTACCCATGCTATTGCTTACAATAACGACTATGAATTGTTGCTGTGGCGACACAACTAACGATATGCCTCAATAGATCTCCGTCTCATCCGCAAGTTGCTTCGGGCAAAAGTGTTTCAGTGTGACTAAATGTGCATGTTTTACGGTGACATGGAAATGCTGCCAGACGTCACGCAAACTAAACCAAATGTAATGTCTCATGTCTTCTGTCTAGGATGACGTCGATATGTAGGAATGACTGAACAATGCAAAGAAAGACAACCTCTGCACAACTCACCTGTTCATTATAATCAAGTTTGATGTGTCTGATGGAAGTGTGCTCTGTGTCTCCACGGCAGGACACATCCGTATCTCAGACCTGGGGCTCGCCATCAGGCTGGAGAAAGGGAACCTTGTGCGAGGAAGAGTGGGCACCATGGGCTACATGGGTAGGGAGACATCCCACAATACTTCTCATAATAACGATGAACACAGTTAATTGCATCGCAAACTCCTTCCACGTTGGAACGGGCCTCGGCCAACACATTTCATTTGGTCAGTATGACTATAAGTGATGCTGCGCATTTGACCGTAAAGGACTTGAATCTTGGAACAAACACGCAGTCTGTTGCGCCCTCGTAAAGGGTCCTTGCTTTACCACCAGGCGTGGCGCTAATGAGCCGCGTTAGAAAGCCAGCCCACCCCCCCCCTGTGGACTGTACCAACTGGCAGGCCGATCGGTCCCTCATACATCCGGGTGTAGCCTCCCACTTGTGATGTCACAAGTGGGAGGCACAAAATGTCACCAGTCGATTTTTCCCAACGGCTCGCAAAGGCCAATTAGCGATCACGCCTGGTGCTGCACTGGGGAGGGTCCTTTGACCAGTGCAACGAGGGCGCCATCACGTCACTCAGACCGCTCTCTTTGTGTCGCGTCGTGGCCCCCACAGCTCCGGAGGTGATCGCCGACTCGTACTACGGGACGAGCCCTGACTGGTGGGGGCTCGGGTGCCTGGTGTACGAGATGACGGCCGGGCGGCCCCCCTTCAGGGACCGAGGGGAGCATCCCAAGAAGGAGGAGATGGAAAGACGGGTTCGAATCGGCAGCGTCGAATATCCAAAAGTGTTCAGCCCCCAGGGCAAGGATCTGTGCCGCTCGGTGAGAGCTCAGGACTGAGTGGACCACATGTCTTGGTTCTTCCTTACATTTAATTTTATTGTATTTTTTTTAAAGGATCATTGCGAAAACGACACTTGTAAATCAAAATGAGCGTTGGTTAGTTTCGTAAGTTTTGGGAGCAATGGTGTCTTTCGGCCTAGGGTTGCAGGCCTGCTGGTGGCATACCAGTGGTCTTTGTATAACACATGTTTGTCTTTCACAGCTCTTGACTAAAGACCCAGATCAGAGGCTGGGCTGCCAGCCCTCAGGAGCAGCCGACGTTCAGTCCCATCCCTTCTTCAGCACCGTCAATTTCAGGATGTTGGAGGCGGGGCTTGTGGAGCCTCCATTTAAACCTGATGTAAATGGAACTTCTCAAATTTGAGCGAGACATTATAGGCTTACGGTTGACTTGATGACCTAGCAACAGGGATTCCGTGCCAGACAGCTAACATGCATACGTGTGCGTCTCCATTCGAAAAAGAAAAAAAAAAGATGACAAAGTATTTTAAGCGATTTAGCAAAGGTTGACTTGATTGCCATAGCTTGGAACATTGACTGAACAAAAATCACTCAAGGATTCAGAACCAGACCAGTAACCCATCAATTTACAGAGTACACAGACTGTAGCTTCACCCACCTCTCCCATCTAATCCTTTCTCTCCTCTCCTGCATCGCCCCCACAGCCCAGACTGGTGTACTGCAGCGACGTGCAGGACATTGACGAGTTCTCCACCATCAAAGGAGTCAGCTTGGACCGGGTCGACGACCAGTTCTACAGCAAATTCAACACGGGCAGCGACCCCGTAAACTGGCAGAACGAGGTGAGAGGCCCGCCAAACTGAGTTGTTTCTAATGGGCAGGGGATCAAATAAAAGATATTTAAAAAAAAAAAACACACCAAACCACTACCCTATAACACTATCCTGGCCATTATTTGCAAGCTTGCAAGTTCACTTTTCCTCCGCCTTCCTCCTCCCCTGAAGATAATCGAGATGGACTGCTTCAAGGAGCTGAACCAGTTTGGTCCCAAAGGCTCTCGCTCCCCAGACCTGGACTGGACCAACATCCCCATACCCGAGAGCCACAGCAAGCGGAACTTACGGGGACGCTTCCGCAGACAGGTGAGGAGAGGGTCTGTCACATGACTGTCACATGACCAAACACGAGTCCACCCGCGCCCGCGCACATCTAGCATTAAAGTGAGGGACCACAGAAACTGTAACTGACGTAGGATTCTGTATAAAGGGTTATGAAGGGTGTGCATCGAGCATCAGAAAGAGGTTCCATGAAATCCATTTCAGTCCGGTTCCACATTCATTTGCTCCAATTAATTGGGTGTAGGCTAGTGTACTTCCTCTGTTGGCCACCTAGCCAGGCAATTAAGCAACTACCGTGGAGTCACGGGGCCAGTGAGGCCACTCATCATAACACAGTGACGATGCCTGTTCACCGCATTTCAGACTTACAGGAAGTACAAACTACACAAATGTAGGGATTCAGACCACACCCCGCAATGTTTCGCTTTTTTACGAGACTTTAAAAGAGTTTATTAGCTGACTTTAAGATGTTTATACATATATATATATATATATACTTTAGGACATTTTCAAAATATTCCATAGGCGTGTTATGTGATTGTGCGGTTATTTGACGTTGTTGGAGTCCGTTGTCCATCTCCCTTTTGAGTGAAGTTCATATTTTGCCCCCTACTTTCAGCCGATCAGGCACGACGTGAACTTTCCTGTAATCTGAAATACCAGTTATCACATGTACACAAAACAAGGAACAACAACGAAACCAAAAAGGGCAGCACGCACACGCATGCATTCAACTGTCAATCATTGAACTGTCCCTTAAAACAACTCATGGCACCGACGCTGCGCAGCTTGCAAAAAGCCCCAAAGCAAGTTCCACCCAAGACAGGAGGCATCCATACGTGTGTGCTTGTGAGACTTGTAACAATTTCGCATGACGTGGTGACCGGTTTATACTCTAGCTACTCTTCTTGTTCCTCCGCAACAGCTGGAAGTACATCCGTCGGGCGAGGAGGGCCAGCCCATCCTGCTCTCCAACACTCCCAGGCTGGAGCGAAAACTCGTGAGCTCTGCCCTCTAGAGTTCACTCAGAAACACTGCAGGCTGAACCCCGAGTCAGGCTGCTTGACCATGACGACGGAAGATTCAGAGTCGAACTGTTCCAGCACCGCAAACCACTGTTAGCACGTGGGTTGTGGCCGCGTAGCTCAGCTGTCAAAGAGCGTCGGCACGACGATGGGTCGAGGGGTCGGATTGAACCCATGGTCAAGAATGAAGGGACTCACGGTGTCGCAAGACGCTTCGCACAAAAAAAGGCTTTCACCAAATGGTGTACTTAAAAAAAAAGAAGAAATTCTTGGATATGTATTGTCTCAAATTCATGTGTAACGTAATGCGTTTTTATAAAAGACAAATGGGTTTCATGCAGTTATATCATTAAAAGAAAATTATTTAAGAACTTCCAATACTTGCTATGAAACACACGGTTCTCTCAATTCACTTGAATACAGAAAACAAGAACTCACATATATAAACTTTATTCAACCCAGAATGTAACAAAAAACAACAACTGCAAGTAACTAAAACAATCAAAAGGCCTCCATTAGATTGGATCCATCTAGAGAGGAATAGACATGTTTGAAACAATGGAAGTGAGCCCAGCTGGCTAGAACCATACAACAAGAGAACGTCACATGGGAGCCAACAAGGAACCTTTACAAGAATGTCTTTAAACAGCGTGACACGTAAAAGTAAATACACACATTTCTAGGAAAAAGAGCACCGAAACATTAATTGTTTTTGTTTTCTTAAAAGGTCACATTAAGCTCGGAAAAAATAAACTTACCGAAACTCTTTCAAAATGAAAAAGTACTCTTTTTTTTTTTTTGAACGAACGCAATATCAACGTGTAGCCTTTAGACTCTTGTCGAATGCTTTGGAACGTGCGACAAACGGCTCGTTTGCGAAAATTTCTTCCGAAACGTGTTTTTTTTCTTCTTTTTTTTTCCGGAAAGTTCGGCAAATGCGTTCCGTCTGTGATTTGAGTGGACGTTTGGGGTGACTGGGGGCTGACTGGGGGTGACGGGAGGGGGCCCCCCCCCCCCCCCCTCAGCCTTCCCACGGGGGGCTGCGGCGTCCGTCGACATCCGTCTCCACGTGGTACAACATGTCCGCCAGCGTGTGCTCGATCACCGCGCCCCAGCCCATGTCGCTCATCTTGGAGAGAAAAAGACAAAAGACAAAATGGTGGGTCAAGCGAAAAAAGTCAACGTGGAGGAGCGAGGGGGCGGGCCTCCAGCAGAGAGCTTTGTCTTCTACTCACCGGCTGGTATTTGATGTCTTTAGGAGGGTGTTTGAAGTGGGGCCCGAAATTTACCGACACCTGGAAACAAAACACCGTCATTCGAACGTGAACGGGGGGAGTTGGGTTATACGCGGTCAGACAAAGACTCATGCGTCTAACTGAACCCGAGGCTTGCCGATCAGACACGTTGGACTAAGCGCCTCCACACCGAGCTACCGGGAGGACAGGATTGTCCAGTGGCCAGGGCGCGCTTCACTACCGAGAAACTGCGCCATAATGACTGCTTAATGCTTAAAATAATGAGGCCCCAATTACAGCAGGACCGACCGTGCAGCTCTTGTAGAGTGAGATGGCCGGGAAGTAGAGGCCCTCGAACAGGTTTTCATAGGCCACTCCCTGGCTCACGCCGTTCTTGTAGAAAATCATCTGATGAAGAGGAGTGAGGAAAAAAAAAGAAATCAATCAAACGCCGGCAACCGGGGCTTCATCGCAGAGTATGTCTGGGTCAAGACAAGACAGTACAACATCCAACGTGGTTCTGCTTGGGGTTGATGGAGGGTGGGGGTGGAGGTTATGGAGTTAGGGGGTGAAGATGATGGTGGGGGTAAGGGGTGGAGATGATGGAGATAAGGGGTGAAGATGATGGGGGGGGGGGAGGGGGGGTAAGGGGTGGAGATGATGGGGGTTAAGGGGTGGTGATGATGTGGGGGTAAGGGGTGGAGAAGATGGAGATAAGGGGTGGAGATGATGGAGGTAAGGGGTGGAGATGATGGGGGTTAAGGGGTGGTGATGATGTGGGGGTAAGGGGTGGAGAAGATGGAGGTAAGGGGTGGAGATGATAGAGGTAAGGGGTGGAGATGATGGAGGTAAGGGGTGGAGATGATGGGGGGGTAGAGATGATGGGAGGGTGGAGATGATAGAGGTAGGGGTGGAGATGATGGAGGTAAGGGGTGGAGATGATAAGATGGTATCCGTAGAGATGAAGGGGGGGTCAGGGTGGATGGGTGCTTACTCGGCTGGGGGTGATGGTCTTCAAGCTCTTCTCGGCCTTGTCCACGTAGTCCTTCTCCTCAAAGTACAGGTAGCTCTTGAACTTGATCAGAGCCTGGAGGGCAGAGATGAGCATGCCGAGATGAAACACACCCGATCCAGACAACCGATGGCTCTGCGTTTCACCGACACACCATAGAGGCTCGGCGTTTCCCCTTGGTGCACTATTAATAGTGTGGTATTTTATCTAGACGCTCCGTTGTATTTTATCTAGATGCACTATGAATGGTGTGGTATTTTATCTAGATGCACTATGAAAAGTCTGGTATTTTATCTAGATATACTGTTAATAGTGTGGTATTTTATCTAGATGCACTATCAATAGTGTAGTATTTTATCTAGATGCACTATCAATAGTGTGGTATTTTATCTAGATGCACTATTAATAGTGTGGTATTTTATCTAGATGCACTATAAATAGTGCGGTACGTCAACTAGATGCAACATTCATCATCGATTTTTTAAGATTTATTTTTGAATGTTTAATTTGGGTTTCAAAACTAGATGCACTATTAACAGTTTATCATTTCAATTAGATACACTATTGATAGTGCAGTATGTTAACTAGATGCACTATAAATAGTGCGGTACGTCAACTAGATGCACTATTAATAGTGCGGTACGTCAACTAGATGCACTATTAATAGTGCGGTATATCAACTAGATGCACTATTAATAGTGCGGTACGTCAACTAGATGCACTATTAATAGTGCGGTATGTCAACTAGATGCACTATTAATAGTGTAGTATTTCAACTACGCAGACGACCATCCTCTTGATAGGTGCATAGGTTCTAATAATAGCTTGCTTCTCAGAGTATCGGCGCCATTACCAGCCTGGTTCTGGTACGACCGGTGCCCTCGACGTCTAGCCATGTCTAATCTCTGTACCATTACTAGCTCCGTTTCTCGTCCCCGGTCACCGGTCCTAACAGCGGTGGCACGCCGGTTGTTACCATCGATGGCTTGACTCGAGCGCGATGGATCGGTCCGTCTCCACGGGTACCAGAGAGACGCGACTTAAAAAAGGAGAACGCTGCCTTCCTCGAGTCATGACGCCCAACATTAGCATTAGCACTAGCATTAGCATTAGCTTCACACACGACCCCATGGGGTGGTGATGGGTGGTGGTGGTGGTGGTGGGGGGGGGTTGGCTACCTTGTCCTTGTAGGTGTCCGGCAGGGCCTTGGCGGTCTGGGTGCCGTCGGGCAGCTCGATGAAGAAGCCCAGCGTGTCTCCCTGGGCGTAGCCGGAGGAGTAGTGCTTGCCCATGGACTGGTGGAAGCGGGTTCCCTTCTTACTGCGCCAGGAGTAGCTGAACTTGTCGTAGCCCAGCGGCGCCTGCAGGTTACCTGGGTATTGGGGAGAGGAGGGGAGAGGTTAGTGTGTGTGTGTGTGTGTGTGTGTGTGTGTGTGTGTGTGTGTGTGTGTGTGTGTGTGTGTGTGTGTGTGTGTGTGTGTGTGTGTGTGTGTGTGTGTGTGTGTGTGTGTGTGTGTGCGTGCGTGCGTGCGTGCGTGCGTGCGTGCGTGCGTGCGTGCGTGCGTGTTTGTGTGTGTGTGCGTGTGTGTGTATGTGCTTGTCCGTGTGTGAGTGTGTGTGCTTGTCCGTGTGTGTGTGTGTGTGCGTGTGCTTGTGTGTATGTGTGCTTGTCCGTGTGTGAGTGTGTGTGCTTGTCCGTGTGTGTGTGTGTGCTTGTGTGTGTGTGTGTGTGTGTGTGTGTGTGTGCTTGTCCGTGTGTGCGTGTGTGTGGTGTCCATGTCCGTGTGTGTGTGTGTGTGTCCATATGTGCGCATGTGTGTGTGTGTGTGTGTGTGCTTGTCCGTGTGTGTGTGTGCTTGTCCGTGTGTGTGTGTGTGTGTGTGTGTGCGAGTGTGTGTGCTTGTCTGTGTGTGTGTGTGCTTGTCCGTGTGTGTGTGTGCGTGGTGTCCATGTCCGTGTGTGTGTGTGTGTGTCCATGTGTGCGTATGTGTGTGTGTGTCCATGTGTGCGTGTGTGTGTGTGTGCTGACCGAGCGGCTGCGACCAGCCCAGCCTGGCCGCCGTGTCCGGGGGCATCTCGTCCACCGACACCTCAAAGTACCAGGAGCCCTTGCGCACGCCGTGGGACGCGCGCACCATGGAGTAGCCCTTCTCGCCGGTCACCGTCAGCCGGTCGTCGGAGATCTTCAGCTGTGGCGCTGGGGAGAGACGGGACACATCACAGAAACACACCTCTACAGCATCTGCAAACTTTGGAGAGGCAGCCGGCGAGCAATGAACTTTTAACCAGATACTCCGGGAGTGTGCTGCTGCTTCTCCTAGTTGTTGTTGTTGATGTTGTTTGGTGTGTGCACTGCGGTGTTGGGTGTATGGGGTTGTGGTTGACTGGATGCTTTAGATGTAGATATTTTAGTCATTGTGTTGATTCCGACGTACACATTTGCATTATTGTCTGTTTATCGATGGTAATTTGTTGCTATATTTGAATATCAGAGATCTATCTTTCTGTTAAAAGTTAATTATTTACGATCAGCATTATTTGCACATATTTATTCAAGATAATGTGTTGTGCCTGCTGCTAGCTTATTTTGACTTGCAAGTGCTTATGTGTTTCCTTTCTGTTTCCATGTTGAAAGGTTTTTTACCTAATGACCTTACCAACATCATATGACTGCTAATGGCTAAAAATGCCGAAAGAACAGAAAAGACTAAATAAAAAGAGAAAAAAAAGAGGAAAACTGAAATCAACTGTCTTGTGTGGAGCCATTCCACTCCTAAACCTCCATGTAGAGGCTCACCCCTTTTCAAGTTGGGGGGGGAAAACTGCACAACAAAGCAACAACAAAAAAACTGTAGAACTTGACCGTATGTTCTGGTTGTGTTCAGAAGCGGCTCACCTCTGTCGTGCAGCGCCAGCAGCACCCTCTCGTACAGACAGGCCCGGTACAGGTCCCCCGGGATGGGCTTCCCCGCCCAGCAGTCCAGCTCCAGCTTCTCCGGGTCGGGGGCGTGGGGGTCCGGCTCGGCCAGGATGTAGCGGTACCCGTCCTTGTTGAAGGGGTGCTCCAGGGGGTAGCCGTGGGGGGGCAGGCGCTGGGCCGAGAACAGCGGGTCGCTGTCAGGGTAGGGAGGGGGGGGGGGGGGGGCGACCAGAGAGTTAAAGAGGGCTGCTGCCCCTTCGTGGGGAAACTGGGTGGCTAACTCCGCCAGTGGCTCACTCCGCTAAACTTGGTTGCTAACTCCGCTAAAATCGGTTGCCAACTCCACTAGTGGCTAACTCCGCCAGTGGCTAACTCCGCTAAACTTGGTTGCTAACTCCGCTAGTGGCTAACTCCGCTAGTGGCTAACACCGCTAAACTCTGTGGCTAACTCCACTAAAATCGGTTGCCAACTCCACTAGTGGCTAACTCCGCTAAACTCTGTGGCTAACTCCACTAAAATCGGTTGCCAACTCCACTAGTGGCTAACTCCGCTAAACTCGGTGGCTGACTCCGCTAGTGTCAATAGGTCAACCGCTTTTCATCTGTACAATTTACCACAAATAAGACCCCCTGACACAATGGCATACTGACTTCACACTATTATTTCCAGCTACATGGTTGAAATTGGCTTATGTAGTGGTGGTAACCTAGGTGTTTCCTTGTTTCCTACCTGCCTTATGTAGTGGTGATAACAGAAGGTGCTTGCCTGCTACAGAGGCTGTGTCCTTGCCTCCTTGCCTCCTACCTGCGTGTTCTCTTGGTGGCCCCTGTGGTCGCGCCCTCCTGCTGCTGCTGCTGCTTACGCTTGGCCCCGCGTCCTTTCCCGGGCCCAGGGGCCAAGGCTCCTGGGGGAGGGGGGCGGGGCCACAACCACCACAACAACAACAACAACGACAACGACAACAACAACACAAACAAAAACAGGTTTCAACACAGCTGCACGCGTGGCAAAAACACACCTCATGGCTAGCATTCAGACCGACAGGGAGACAGAGAGACAGACGGACGCGATAAGACGTCTTCATGAGACAGTGGTGGGCACCATGAGGGTGGTGGTGGTGGTGGTGGTGTTGTTGTTAAGTCGAAGACATTACTGGCAGAATGCCGGTACTTTGGCTCTTGTGTTCCCTTAGCGTTATCTCATTACCTCATCCGGTAGCCCCGTACCCCACTCCAGTCTTTCATGCGTCAAGAAGAAATTACAAATTAATTTGCTGCACAGCAAGCACAGGAGGAAGACGAGAGGAGCGAGGGGGTGAGGGGGTGTGGGGGCGGGGAGGGAGGGCGTGGTCTGGCTGCCCGTCAAGCAAAGGGTCAACGGGAACTGGACAGGAAGACGGTTAATATGCAGCCTCTGTATGCAGTGACGGTTTATATGCAGACTTTCTGACGCGAAAGGTCACAGAGACACACAAAGCACCTGAAGGAAGCTAAACAAGAGCTGACTGAATGAGGTCATACACAAACTGACTGAGATAAACTGCGCACAAACCAACTGAAATAAATTGCACTGCACAGACTGACTTAAAGACAAATCAACACCGCCAATCAACACTGACTGCCTGAAAGAGGCTGAACACAAGCTACCGTGAACTACCTTACTGAGGAACTACACTGAAACGGAGCGAAACGTGTGTTGCACCTTCTGAGAATGTCACACACAATCCCCTCGCATTACGGAAGTGCGATAAAAGACAACGACGGTCGAAAGTGTGGACCTGTGGCCACCTCTCAGCCAGTGTTGATCCAATAACAAGGAGGCCAGTCAAGCTCTGAGTAGTACATCACACCCTCAAGACCAGACCAATTCAATTTCAAGGACCAGACCATCAGGTCAGAGATCTTCTTCTAAACCACAAACATAGATCAAAACCACCCAGGATCCCTTGCCTAAAAAAAAATAAAATAAAATAAAATAAAATATTGGAGTAACTGTGCAGCTTAACGCTTCAAAAGGGGTTGGACAGGTGACTCCACGAGACGGTTCAGACAGGGGGAGCAGTGGGGAGGGAGGCGGCCACATGGCGCCCGACAATGCATGGCGGCACGGGGGGTCATTTGAGACAGGGCTGAGGGGGGAGGGTCTTGAAGCCCGCGAGCAGCAAGCAGAAGACGAGGGGACCAGGGGCCTCAGCAGGGGACATAATTGACCAATTAAATTAGAGGGGCGTGGGGGGATAGGGAGAGGGGCGGGGGGAAGCAGGGCTTAAGCACCAGACGTATGCAGAGAGCAAACAAGGGGGAGGTTACAGTGAGACTTGGATTGAGTTGCCCATAAGATCCCCGAGACCCGATTTTTAACACAATTGAGCCATCGTTCTGGAGGAGTTAACGGATGCTTCGAACCTCAGGGCCAACTTACATCCAGCAAGGGGGGGGGGGGGGGGGGAGGAGGGCGACAAAAAAATAAATAACAAGAACACAAAAAAAAAAAAAAAAAAACGCCAAAATACCACATATTCACCTGAGAAAGCAGATCCACCTGGAAAACACAGAACTTCCAGTGTCAATCAGATTGCATGTTCAACTCTAGAATCTGTATGCCTTCTTAGATCTTTGGCCAGCATAAGCGATGTTACGAACACACCTTCTGGTCACTCATGTTGTCATTAAAAACTGTTGATGTTTTTTAGGGGTTTTGTATTGGGACAGCCGGTCCAAGCATGATCGTTTTGCCGAGCCTACCGTTGAGTCCGGCCGCGGTGGGGGCAGCGGTGGTCTGCTTCTGTGTGTCGTAGGACGGTCCGATGGTTCCCAGGTCCTGTGTTCACAGAGACGTTCACATGGATAAATAAAAGGGGGCATCGGTCTCCAAGCACCTTATATTTTTGTACATAATTGTCCACTGCACCTTATATATATATATATATTAATATTCTTTATCTTGCACTACAATTATTATTATTATTTTTTTTTTCTTTCATTTTTTTATGCATTTCTTTTTTTACATTGCATTTTATTAGTTAATTCTTTGCATTGTTACTGTGTGTAGTGCTGCTGCTACGCTGTAATTTCCCAGCTTGGGATCAATATAGTATTTCTATCTATCTATCTATCTATCTATCTATCTATCTATCTTTAGCAGACGCTTTTGTCTAAAGCAACTTACAATCAGTACATTTGTGGGGTTCGACATGTGGACAGTTGGAGGAGGAGGGGGGATCAAACCGCCGACCCTACGGTGAGTGGACGACCCGCTCTGTCCACCCGCTCCACCCACTGAGCTACTGCCGCCCCCGCACGTGGATCAGAGCAGCACAGACACCCCCGTCAAGCTGCTTCACGGGTTGACGAGGGGATCGATCGATGATTGTGTCTCGTCTCTTGATTGCTAAATTACTAAACGAGCACGTGGGTGACGACAGGGATATTCCGATTGTTGTGTTTTGTTATTTGTAAGTGATGCAGCAAAAACTGCGCCTTGCGGGCCATGAAAGGCGCGCTCTGGCGTCAGCTACCCCAGTCACGAGGGGGTCATCGGCGGCTGGGTCACAGGGCTGCTTTGTAAGACGGATGATGAACCCCGACAGTGAGAGCTGCCTGGTGGGTACCTGGTCTAACAGGCCGAACTTGGGGTACTCCTCCTCGGGGTCTTTGCTGCCAGGGTCCGGGTGCTCCTTCACCAGAAACACGTCCCGCTCTTTACTCTGGAAAACACACAGCGTTCAGGTGTCGCACCAGAAGATGGTCAGTGCTGCGCCGCATACAGCGGCAAGGCTGACGACGGACAGGGAGGACCAAGTCACACCGTGGCTGGAGGGGAGGTAAACGAGCGCCTTACCATGGTCTTCACGATGTTGTTGGGCCAGGTCAGCTTGCCCGGCCGCTGCCTCGTGGTCATGCACTCCCAGTTCTTGTCGATGAACGGTATTATGTCCTAAGAAACCCAAGAGGAGCAATTCACCTTCATGGAGTCCAGAGTAACGGTCCTCACATTGGACATCAAAGAGAAGGGGCCATTAGACGAAATCAATCCAAGTGAATGAATGTAGACTATTACTTGCAAGGAAATTATATTGAGTTTAGTACTGGATCAAGCATTCGTCTTATCTACATTCAGACAAGAACATGATGGGCTGGGGTGTCCACCCACCTTGTCTTTGGAGAACATGGTCTTCGGATGTTCCTCCTGGGTCCTGGATCTCCACGTTAGGTTGGCCAGGGCCGTCAGGCACATCTCCTTTAGGTCTGCGGCACAAAACAACACATTCATTCATATGCACACAAGTACACAAGTGTACAAAAATGTACTGTTACCTTTTTAGTACCATTTAGTAGAATTTTATCTTAAGTAACTTCTAAAGTTATGTTATGTTATGTCCCCCACCCCCCAGTCTGAGTCTTGTCTGCTCCTTGTCTATTTGTTTCACGTGTGTAACACCAAGGACCATGCTGGAAATAAGTTTTGTACTTTTGCATGTCATCCTTTGGATTTACTGTATTTTTATTGTCTTAATCCATAAAAAAATCAAATCAAATCAAAAAAGGGGGAATGCTGATATAGGTAATTCGGGAAAAAGTAGAGTTAGGGCATTTTGCTAAAGG
>JAXIVH010000025.1:2059900-2064900 GCA_036785325.1 Urophycis tenuis | reverse complement strand
CCGTTGGTGCACCTAGGCCCACCAAACACACGCTACGTCACCCGTTGGTGCACCTAGGCCCACCAAACACACGCTACGTCACCTGTTGGTGCACCTAGGCCCACCAAACACACGCTACGTCACACGTTGGTGCACCTAGGCCCACCAAACACACGCTACGTCACCCGTTGGTGCACCTAGGCCCACCAAAAACATGCTACGTCACCCGTTGGTGCACCTAGGCCCACCAAACACACGCTACGTCACCCCGTTGGTGCACCTAGGCCCACCAAACACACGCTACGTCACCCCGTTGGTGCACCTAGGCCCACCAAACACACGCTACGTCACCCGTTGGTGCACCTAGGCCCACCAAACACACGCTACGTCACCCGTTGGTGCACCTAGGCCCACCAAACACACGCTACGTCACCCCGTTGGTGCACCTAGGCCCACCAAACACACGCTACGTCACCCCGTTGGTGCACCTAGGCCCACCAAACACACGCTACGTCACCCGTTGGTGCACCTAGGCCCACCAAACACACGCTACGTCACCCCGTTGGTGCACCTAGGCCCACCAAACACACGCTACGTCACCCGTTGGTACACCTAGGCCCACCAAACACACGCTACGTCACCCGTTGGTGCACCTAGGCCCACCAAACACACGCTACGTCACCCGTTGGTGCACCTAGGCCCACCAAACACACGCTACGTCACCCGGTGGTGCACCTAGGCCCACCAAACACACGCTACGTCACCCCGTTGGTGCACCTAGGCCCACCAAACACACCCTACGTCACCCGTTGGTGCACCTAGGCCCACCAAACACACGCTACGTCACCCGTTGGTGCACCTAGGCCCACCAAACACACGCTACGTCACCCGTTGGTGCACCTAGGCCCACCAAACACACGCTACGTCACCCGTTGGTACACCTAGGCCCACCAAACACACGCTACATCACCCGTTGGTGCACCTAGGCCCACCAAACACACGCTACGTCACCCGTTGGTGCACCTAGGCCCACCAAACACACGCTACGTCACCCGGTGGTGCACCTAGGCCCACCAAACACACGCCACGTCACCCGTTTGTGCACCTAGGCCCACCAAACACACCCTACCTCACCTGTTGGTGCACCTAGGCCCACCAAACACACGCTACGTCACCCGTTGGTGCACCTAGGCCCACCAAACACACGCTACGTCACCCGTTGGTGCACCTAGGCCCACCAAACACACGCTACGTCACCCGTTGGTGCACCTAGGCCCACCAAACACACGCTACGTCACCTGTTGGTGCACCTAGGCCCACCAAACACACGCTACGTCACACGTTGGTGCACCTAGGCCCACCAAACACACGCTACGTCACCCGTTGGTGCACCTAGGCCCACCAAAAACATGCTACGTCACCCGTTGGTGCACCTAGGCCCACCAAACACACGCTACGTCACCCCGTTGGTGCACCTAGGCCCACCAAACACACGCTACGTCACCCCGTTGGTGCACCTAGGCCCACCAAACACACGCTACGTCACCCGTTGGTGCACCTAGGCCCACCAAACACACGCTACGTCACCCGTTGGTGCACCTAGGCCCACCAAACACACGCTACGTCACCCCGTTGGTGCACCTAGGCCCACCAAACACACGCTACGTCACCCCGTTGGTGCACCTAGGCCCACCAAACACACGCTACGTCACCCGTTGGTGCACCTAGGCCCACCAAACACACGCTACGTCACCCCGTTGGTGCACCTAGGCCCACCAAACACACGCTACGTCACCCGTTGGTACACCTAGGCCCACCAAACACACGCTACGTCACCCGTTGGTGCACCTAGGCCCACCAAACACACGCTACGTCACCCGTTGGTGCACCTAGGCCCACCAAACACACGCTACGTCACCCGGTGGTGCACCTAGGCCCACCAAACACACGCTACGTCACCCCGTTGGTGCACCTAGGCCCACCAAACACACCCTACGTCACCCGTTGGTGCACCTAGGCCCACCAAACACACGCTACGTCACCCGTTGGTGCACCTAGGCCCACCAAACACACGCTACGTCACCCCGTTGGTGCACCTAGGCCCACCAAACACACGCTACGTCACCCCGTTGGTGCACCTAGGCCCACCAAACACACGCTACGTCACCCCGTTGGTGCACCTAGGCCCACCAAACACAAGCCACCATTCCCAAACTTCACGCCCCGGCTGGTTGATGATCCAACTCTATTTCCCCGCGCTGCGGCTGAACAAAGAGCCGGGTCGACGGGGTCAGGCCTACTGGGGGACATCTGCTAATTGTCCCGATGGGCCGCCCTCACTTGCCATTTCAATACCAGTTGCTCCCTAGGTAGTCTGTGACAGCTGCCTGCCCACACCTCCCTCTGCCTCCATGGCTCTGTTCAGGGACACCCCCCCCTCCCCACCACCACCACCTCCACCACCACCACCTCCACCACCTCCACCACCACATCCAAGTGACTGCCATGAGTAATGGGTAATCCATGATACAACGATAGGATGCAACCATGTCGAGGATGGTCACAATATAGTTATAGCCAAGAGCTTCATTTAAACCACTGTGTAGTAGTAGCCTAGAAACAATGTGAATAAAACCATATTCAGAATTGTAAGTTATTTGGCACAGAGGGGTTTAAAATGGAATTATTTACTTTGACTCTGAGATAGCTCTTAGTCATTGTTTCTTTATTCTTTATATGCATTCAATCTACTGTCTAGTCCATGACAAGCACAGATCAATGGAGATTGTTTTTTCACTATGGGTGCAATGTAAAGTAATGCAATTACATTTCTGTAACACACAAGACCACTAATCAAACGTTTTTCCACTTTTACAGAGAAATGCCTTTAAGTTTACGTTGAAACCAAACGTGTAACGGTTTTTTTTTCTTTCCGCCAAGCCCCTCCTTGAAAGTAGCCTATGGTTAATATTACTCACTGAAACCAAGGCGTTTAGCGCCAATGATAGGACGCGTAATGATACTCTTAGTAACTGCAGCCAATGCTAAACTTCTAAAACGGGGTTCCAATTAAACTAAGTACCTTGTATGGACGCTGCATTACAAGCCAAATGGCGCAAACCACGAGGGATCGGAGTCGCCATTTAACTTTTGAGGAGTCGATCAATTAGCATAACAACGACGGTTCACGTGTCCTACGAGCGTAAAATCTCAGGTTTGCAAATAATGACAAGGGAAAGGACAATAAGGAACACGGCCTTTAAAGAAAAGGGAACACTTTAACCAGATGCCCGGCAATAAATGACAAGTTAAGTGTGTCCCCGGCTGAGCGCCCGCATTATCATTTTTAAGTGTGCATGCGGGGGGGTCCCCCGTGCACGGAGCGTGTGTGCATCCTTTGTATTGCGCATAATTCGCGTAACATTTCGAATGAATTGTAAATGGTGCGCGTTAGCGGCGTGTGCGGGACGCGTAGCGTATAAAAGCCGCGGGTCAGAGAAGCGCGTCCAGTTTGCGATCGCATGAAAGGGGGCCGCACGGCGTTAACATGCAGCAGGATCAGGTAACTCACAGCAGGATCAAATTCTCTGTTAACGATATTTTGGACCCCACCAAATTCACACGAAAACAAGATGTGAAGATAATTTCACAAAGCGAAGTTGGAAGGAGCACAGGTAAGGTTGGGCCTATTTTTGGCCAGATTAATGGATACTTTTTTGTATTGGGCCTCTAATAGGAATATTGCACCTGTGTCTAATTGACTTAGGTTAATGGATAATAAATGAGATATTGCCAAAATCTAAATGTAGTTTTATTTTGTTTCCGTTTTGTCCGTGTTTTTAAACTTTTCTCATTTCTAACAATTTTAGACTCTCCCGATACTGAACCACCAAAAGAGACGCAGTGCCCCGATTCCGATGAAGGCTCCAGCACAGAGGACGCAGTCCGCGCCTGTTCCCTGAGCCCTCCCCCAAGGCGTCCCCGTCCCCCCACGAGTCCAAAGAGTCCCAAGAGTAGGCGGGTCCGCACCGCGTTCACCATGGACCAGCTCCGGATCCTGGAGTACAGTTTCCGGAACTCCCACTACCTGTCCGTGCTCGAGCGTCACGCGATCGCCTCGGCCCTGCGCCTATCAGAGACCCAGGTGAAGATCTGGTTCCAGAACCGACGCACCAAGTGGAAAAAAGAGCGTGAGGGAAAAGTACCCGCGGAGGAGCACCTCCATCTCGTGGCGGAGGAGAGCCTGCTGCAGCAGCAGCAGCAGCGCTACGGGACTCCCTCCCCATACAACCCAAGCGTGTACACGCCCTACAGGCCGAAACACTTGCATTGCCAACCGCATTCGCAAATACCGTTCTTTCCGCCGGTGTATTGGACGCCGTATCACACCCACGCCTGACTGAAATCATTCCTCTGTGTTTTATTTTGAATGTATTCATTAGGCCTGTCGAATGTACTTATGAAGGTCTCATAGACTATTTAATTATTGGCTGGGTTGCTACTTAATTCGTTGACATTTTTAAAGTATTTTGATGTTAAAGCAGTTAATAAATTATTTTTTATATAAATATTTTGTACGTCCAAAAAAAGTGAGTATTTTGTTAAATTAAAGCATAAATTAAGACCTAATATAAATGTGTGTGTCTATTTTTCTCATTTGATTCATCTTTATCGTGTCCTGTTTACAGTAGCCCTAGTCTGGCCAGATTGAACGCAGCCGCTGACGAAGGAAAACCGCACGCATAACTTAACCATTAATATTCATGCATTCAGTCATCTTCCAGACAGCGAGCGTCGTGTGTGCGACGCACATGGGCCACAGACGGACACGGACATGTGTTGAAAACATGATCCTGTCTCTCGTTTCCATCTACCTGATTGTCCTTTGTCTCTCTCCCTCGCCCTCGGCTTCTAAATGAATGCTTATTTCCATCATTGCTCAAATAAAGTTCGAATATAATGATAGAAATATCCCACAGCTGTTAAATTGGATAACACACTACAAAAACAACTAATATACC
>JAXIVH010000025.1:2009900-2049900 GCA_036785325.1 Urophycis tenuis | reverse complement strand
CACCCCCCCCCCCCCCCCTCTGACTCCTTTAGGGAGGCAGGAGAGTGGTGGGATTGGAAAAGGGCAAAAGTTGTAGGAGCCATATATTGTGTATGCTGTTCCGCCATCGGGGTTTGATTTGTTGGGTCTGCTTGCCACGGTGATATGTGAGGTTTGGGTCACATGGGTGACCCCCCGTAGATGACAGCCGTAGGTTATAACAGGGGCTGAATCACCTGCACTGGGGAGGAGAGAGGCGAGTTAGGTAGTCGTAATTTTTGTTGACCGCTTTTTGTTTGTAGTTTGATTGCTTTAATACCTACGCAAACAGTGTACACGTTTCCATCGTATGTGCGCGTGCATGTATTCGGAAAGCCACCAGTGATTTTTTGTGTGTTATTAAACTCATTGAAACTTACCTGGAATCACCGTGCTTCAGTAAGCATCAGCGTGTCATCCAAATGTACAGGATCTATTCTCAGCCTCTCAAGCGACATTAAAGGAATTGGAGTCGCAACAAAAGTGAAAAGGATTTTCGAATTCACGTCATCAACGAAAAATACAGTATGTGTTGTTTTTTTTTTGCAGTGAGGATTTCGTGTCGTCCTTCTACGTGGCGTTCAGTAACGACAGCCGTGATTGGACGGTCCTCCACGACGGCTACGCCGAATGGGTCAGTAAGCGAGGGAGGCCGGGTGTCCTTGACTCTCGGCCCAAAAGGCACTGGGTTCAAAACCCCCCAGTGACTGCGGTCGACCCTCATGCTGGTACCTGCTCCTCAGCGACTGACGTCTGAACTCAGTCACCGTGGAAACATCTCATCCGGTGTTCCCCCCCCTGCCTCTTAGATGTTCTACGGCAACGTGGACAAGGACACGCCCGTCATGGCCCAGTTTGATGTCCCCGTGGTGTCCCGCTACATCCGGATCCTTCCACAGAGCTGGAACGGCAGCCTGTGTCTCCGCTTGGAGGTCCTGGCCTGTCAGCTACCCAGTCAGTACCACGCAAACATCACCCCGTTGGTCCCATTCAGCCCGTCGGGCTTGTTAACGACTGTGTGTTTTTCCACTGTTTGCCATAATTGGTCGAGAATGGCGTTAACACTGAGGGGGATATACAGGCGCGCAGGAAGACATTTTCGGCAGGGGGTGCGGGGCAGGGGGGGGGGGGAGACCTCCGTCTCCTTTCAAAAAAAAAAAAAACACTCGCCCTCCCCTACATGAAGAACAGATGAGCTGACAGTGCGCAGAAACTATATCGCAACAAGCGAACTCCAAAGACCAGCGATGAAAAAATAATCGAAATATCTGTGTAAATGCGTGCATACAAACTGAAATGTTATTTGCCTAGTGCAGTCAATGTAAATTGCATATTATTAGCAATATATCCATTATCAAATTGTCTGTTAAAAAGAGCTTTATGCGCCAGGATCAGTGGTAGATTACAATGCTTATTTTAAAGACCCACTCCGGCCATTGATCGACCCCTGACATTTTCGTTTTATTTAAAAAAGGAGCACATTCGAACATTTTTGACCCAACTAATAAAAAATTGTATAGCTTTTACACAGAAGGTGTTCAAACCTTCTTCATGGTTTCAGGCAAGGGGTTGTTCTTGCCCAAGCCGCATTATCTGCGGCTGGTTTGTACTTGTGCGTAGGGATTGCGGTCATACATACGGGTTACTAGCGAGTTTATAAAAAGTTTATAGAAATGAAGGCAAAAGTTATGTGTATATATATATGTTGTCCATATGTAGTCCAAGCATTTATCAAGGCTGTGTTTACACCGTGGCGGTGTTTACGAGTGGAAACCGGAAAAGCGATCTCCAGTTAATGTAGTTCGCGGACCAATCACAGCCAAAAGCCGTTGCGTTGGGGTATAGGACACTACGTTGGGGTTGCTTCGCCTCGACGCGCGTCTAGGATTTTGGGAGGTGCACGTCAAGGACGTAAAGGGTTCGTAAAGGGTCCGTAAAGGGTGCGGAACCCCCCAGCGTTGCCTCGACGCGGAAGCATAAACGAAGCATACCCAGCCCATATTAACCCAGCCTTCACAGTTGCCTGCGCTGGCGCAGGGGGCGGGTCTTACCTGAAAGTCAGTTTTTGATTGGTTCCACATCTTCATGACGACATGAGGACAGGAAAAACGGAGTGTTTTTGTGACTTGCGGAGGTTCAGTGACATTTCAAACCAGAAATCCTCATGAATCGTTTTACGACATATTTCGATCGTACTATGTGTTGAAATACATATATATCACTAGTAGGAAATGTTAAAAGGGTAAAAAAGTCAAATTTTGCCGGAGTGGGTCTTTAAAGCTTCGCCAACAGGGGGTGCTGCAGCACCTGCCGCACCCCCACTTCCCGCGCCACTGGGGATATATACGTATATTTACCATGCAAATATATACAAATAATATATGCTATGGAGGACACTTTTATCCAAATCCTGCAAGCCTAACTTACGTAACTTACCTTAACTAGCATTCTTGCAACTAGACAGCACTATTGTGCAAAACACCTGAAAACAACACAGAGACAATGTTTGGACAATACCGAACGCACGTAAGCAGCAGTGAACCTCAGATTGACATGGCGGCCATGTTGCTTCTTCCCACAGACAGATACCAGACGGAGAACGAGGTCAACGCCTCGGACGCTCTGGACTTCAGACACCACAACTACAAGGAGATGAGACAGGTGAGTGACGGTGGACCCCATTCACGCTGCGTTCATACAATTCATACAAAATGGGAAGAAATGTTAAGTAGACGCTGGTGTCGGTTCACAATGGGCCATATTCCCCTTAGCAGCCATCTTGCCGCTAATTGGTAGCTTGACGTAACTGACCAAATTCCAGCTGATCTCCAATGATAAACCAAAAAAAAATTCCTGCTGAATCCCCCGTCCTCCACCTTGTTTGATGAAGATGATGAAGTTGATCAACGAGGAGTGCCCGAACATCACCAGGATCTACAACGTGGGCAAGAGCTTCCATGGCCTGAAGATGTACGCCATGGAGATCTCCGACAACCCCGGGGAGCACGAGAGAGGTGACCGGGAAAAAGGAACCCTATTGGCAAAATTCCGACGCCGTCAGCGTTTGCGTTTATAGCCGTATAGATTTTTACTCTCCATGACACCGCATTATGAATCACTGTCCATCGCCAATGTAATGTGGAAAAGCTGTGCAGAATCTTCCCCAAAGTGTTGAAAAGAATCCCAAATCTAATACCACACACACACACGTTCTCCTGAGTGTCCCGCACTAAGCCCCTCCCAACCCGCTCACCGCGTAATTGACGCCAGGTGAACCCGAGTTCCGCTACACCGCCGGTCTCCACGGCAACGAGGCGCTGGGCCGCGAGCTCCTGCTGCTGCTGATGCAGTTCCTGTGCAAGAAGTACAACGAGGACGACACCCGGGTGCGCCGCCTGGTGGACAGCGTGAGGATACACCTGGTGCCCTCGCTGAACCCGGACGCCTACGAGCTGGCCTTTGAGATGGTAAAACGAGTCACGAGTGACGCTCACGATGCTGACCAATGACTTGAATGTGTGGATCGCGACATTATTGTCTTTCTCAGCCTTCTCGGGGTAATCTCTGAGCCACAACATTTATGAATGGACGGCCAACAAGGGAACACATTTTAGATTATTAGTGAGGGAACCACAACGCAGTCCTGATTTACTCAACTGGTAGAGCGGTTACCGTGCCAGGGTTCCGGGTTCGAATCCCGCGTGGACCACCCGCCCGAAAACTGTAAATACTTGCGGTATTCGTAACCACCGACTGATACAGTTTCCTTTTCTCAGTTGAATTATACCCTCATGTATGTTTTACATTCAGGCACTTTATAATTGCTCTATGTAACTTGGTGCTTGGCACCAGAGATGTTGTACACTAGTAATGGTTAACCTAGCAATTGGAATGCTTGAAACTTGTTCTGGTGACTTTCTTACTGTATTAACAGCAAGTTAATACCGTAGTGTTTCACCTTCTTATGACAAATGCACTTATTGTAAGTCGCTTTGGATAAAAGCATCTGCTAAATGCCCTGAATGGAAATGTCAATTAATTGCCTTTTGCCGTGACCTTTGCCCCCAGGGTTCGGAGATGGGGAACTGGGCGCTGGGCCACTGGACCGAGGAAGGGTACGACGTCTTCCAGAACTTCCCGGACCTCAACAGCGTTCTCTGGGGGGCGGAGGACCGGGGCTGGGTGCCCCGCATGGTGCCCAACCATCACATCCCCATCCCCGAGAACTTCCTCAACGGCTCGGTGAGTTCACCCCACAGGGCGGGACGGCACCGGGTTCGATTCCCTGGTCAATCTTCGCTGTCGGCTTGTGCGGGAATCATTGCACAAGATGCCCGAGCCCCAACCTGCTCCTTAAGAGACTGTATCTGAATACAATAGGCCGCTCTGGATGACTGCACCTGTTGGATTACTACTGTAAATAGTGAATAGTTAGTTGTTTTGCAGACTTATTGAAGATGGACTTTGAACAGACTGTATTGCTAAGTATAACCGGTACAGTGCAATACTCCCAATTCACTCCCAGTGTTACTCTACACCAGTGTTTAAATTTTGGTATAGAATAATTTGCAGTACAGAATACTATAAAAACGTAATAAACACTAGACCTAATAATACAATTGAAGAATACAACATAGAACACATACATCCATACAGATGATATAAAACAGTAATCGCCGAATAATAAAGTATGAAGGGACGACGATCCACTCGTTCCACCTCAACCTGCCTACATTTTCTTCACTGTGCAGTGTGTGAGTGTGACTATGCAGTGCGTGAGTGTCGCTGTGCAGTGCGTGAGTGTCACTCTACAGTACGTGAGTGTCACTGTACAGTGTGTGAGTGTCACTGCGCAGTGCGTGTGTGTCACTGCGCAGTGCATGAGGGTCACTATGCAGTGTGTGAGTGTCACTGCGCAGTGCGTGAGTGTAACTGCAGTGCGTGAGTGTCCCTGTACAGGGGAAATGACCGCAGTGACGGACCGGACGTGTTTTTCCCCCCCGCAGGTTGCCGTGGAGACCAAAGCCATCATCTCCTGGATGGAGCGCAGCCCCTTCGTCCTGGGGGCCAACCTGCAGGGGGGGGAGAAGATGGTGGCTTACCCCTTCGACATGCAGCGCCCTCCCAAACAAGTAAGGAGGGCCCCGCGGCCGTGCAAACACTGTGCATTATAAGGTTATGGAAGGTGGAACCAAGTCATGGGTGTACCACTGACACACACATCTCCTGACCAAATGGTCAGCTTAATGGGGAGTACCATGTATAACATTTCACAAATGTTATACATGTTACTGGGCCACCCTGCTCTGCAGCAGTGTTTAACCCCTTCTTGGCCACTCCCCTCTCATTCGTCAACCCCCTCTCCTCTCGGACCCCTCCCCCCTCTCGGACCCCTCCCCCCTCTCGAACCCCTCCCCCCTCTTGGACCCCCCCCCCCCCCCCCTCTCGGACCCCTCCCCCAGGACAGCGGCACCCAGGGCTTGCGGCACGGCCAGAGGCCCGGGGTGGAGCGTGAGATGAACGAGGAGACGTGGGCGCGGCTCCAGCGGCAGAACGAGGGCGCGCTGCGGGAGACCCCCGACGACACCATGTTCCGCTGGCTGGCCATGGCGTACGCCCACAGCCACCTGACCATGACGGAGAGCTACAGGGGGTCCTGCCACGCCGACGACATCACCGGCGGCCAGGGCATCGTCAACCGCGCCAGCTGGAAGCCCGTCGTCGGGAGTAAGCGCCGAGGCTCCGCCGCACCGGACCAGTTCTCAGCGGTTCTCGATGGCGAGAACCGCTTTTTTTTTTTTTTTTTCATCTACACTGCGGTGCCAAATTGTGGATCACAGTATAAAGTCACCCCCACATTAACTCTTGAGCACATATCCTGTGTTTTGTATAATACTGAAGTATAATAACCTTTTAAAAAGTAACAAAGCTTTAAAAAGTGACTTAAAAAGTAACTTTTGAAAAAGTATCAGAGTTTAAAAAGTGACTTAAAAAGTAACAAAGCTCTAAAAAGTAACGTTAAAAATAACAACGCTTTAAAAAGTAACTTTTAAAAAGTAGAGCAAGTATAAACATGTTTGGGGGTTGGTTCAATTAGAATCAAAGCTAAGCTGGCTCAACAGCTCCACTCATAATGTACTAATGGGTGGTCCATAACATCTAGGTGGGCCTCGCGTTCAAATCAAAAGGCTGTCACACACATGTCCACAAGAGTGGCCGACACAGGAGGACGAAAGGAAAACACAACACTGTTTAACTCCTGGGTTCTAGATCACATTCTCAGGAAATTAGATAAGAAACCCAAAGTCCTTGAAGTACAGTACAGTAAACAAATACAAAATGAGAGATGACTCAGCTCATTTCCTCCCTCCTTCCTCTTTGGGATTGTAATGTAAGACGGCAATAATATAGATATCGCCTTGGAGACAACATTTGTACTTCCATCAGAGAACTGAAAGTGCAGGTTGTACTGGAAGTTGGGTATGACAAAACAAATACAGCATGAAAGATTATGTGAATCACGATATTGAAAGTAGGCTAGTCAGCCAGAACGTACCTCTGTGTGTGTGTGTGTGTGTGTGTGTGTGTGTGTGTGTGTGTGTGTGTTCACCTGTCCCTTCTCCATTGCGCAGGCATGAATGACTTCAGCTACCTGCACACCAACTGCTTTGAGCTCACCATCTTCCTGGGCTGTGACAAGTTTCCTCACGAGAGTGAGCTCTCTAAAGAGTGGGAGAACAACCGCGAGGCTCTGCTGTCCTTCATAGAGCAGGTGAAAACAACGCCTTGTTTCAGAACGTTTACCGTAGAAGATAACAATTTTGTGTGGGTAATGGGAACCCCCCCCCCCCCTCCCACAGCAGCATGGGAAGGACAGTGTAGTGGGAATGATGGTGTTTGACTCCCAGCCGAAAACGTTTTGGGTTCAAACCCTAATGTCCACATTGGGGGTTATATGCCATATGAGCAATATGGCCCTCCTCCTAAATGACAGGTACATGTATATGAAACATCTAATCAATGTATGTCGCTCTACTGGCTCACCATTGGCTCCATGGCCCACCCCCACCAGGTGCACCGCGGGATTAAGGGTCTTGTCAGAGACACCGAGGGCAACCCATTAGCCAACGCCACCATATCCGTGGAGGGAATAAGGCACGACATCAAAACAGGTACTTTAAAACGTTACGAGTTATACGTTTATCGTGTGGTTAAATGTATTTAATTTTACCGTAATTTTTGAAGGTGTGAAATGCCGCGTGGTGCAACCAAAGCCCATTCAAACGCGATAGCTTGACACTGCTTGGACTACAAACAGAAACCAGGGAGTTTACAATCCCAAAGTCGTGTCCCTTGCCAACATATGCTGCATTCATATGCAGATATCGGTTATTAGACTATAACCATATCCGGCCTCAGCTCTACGTCCCAGTGGATGTATGTAAATCCCGGGGCACAAGTCAGTAGTGGTTTCCTCGTGGGTATGAATCATAAGTTTGTTTCTTTCCAATTAAATTCTGACAGAAAAAATACACTGTACAAAATCCATCCCCCACTAACAACATACAAATACCAGAATGAGACCCATCCCAGACCTCTCTCCTGTCACCTGACCCGTTTCAGCCGCGGCCGGCGACTACTGGCGCCTGCTGAACCCCGGGGAGTACCGGGTCACGGCGCGGGCCGACGGCTACTCGCCGCAGACCCGCCTGTGCATGGTGGGCTACGAGCCGGGCGCCACCTCCTGCAGCTTCAACCTGGTCAAGTCCAACTGGAACCGCATCCAGCAGATCATGGCCCTGAACGGCAAGACCCTGAAAGGCATCGCCACCGCCCCGAAAAGGACCAGCCCAGTCGTCGCTGGCGGCACCGCGGCCGGGCCCAACGAAGCCAGCGGCCCCGGCGCCGGGACGGCGGGGGCGGGCTGGAGCCCGGAGGACGCCGAGCGACTGCGGCGCCGGCGGATAATGCGCATGAGACAGATGCGCCTGAGGATGCGAAACAGCCGGACGGGGACGACGACCGCTACCACGACGACCACCACCACCACCACCACCACCACCAAGCCCCCGACGACGACCACGCAGCAGAGCGTGGTCAGCACCACGCCCTGGTACCCCATGTACGGCTGGTTCACCGAGAGCCCGTTTGACGGCGTGGTGTTCGAACCCGCCGCCACCCAGGACTACCCGTTTGAGTACAGCGTGGACGACTGAGACGCCGCGCCCGTCCAGCGCCAGCTCAGACCAAGGTGTCTCCGCGGCGCGGGAAGGTGTTGCCAAAGCATTTGTTGCCTCACCCGTCAGCCCATGACGTGGTTCCATTGTGCATCTCTATGGTACATATACAAGAAAGAATTGTTTAAGTTGATAGCCATATGACTTTTTTGTATCTTTTTTTTATGTTTATACAAAATTGACCTGAAAAAAAACGGTTTCTGCTGAGCAGAGACTATGGAATAAAAATGTACTGGGTCAGCATCAAGACTGCTTATTTTGTAAACAGGAGACTGGTCGGTAATCATGTTGATTCATAAATGTATGCCAATGTGAGAGCGCTAAAGGTCAACTCAATACAGCATTCACCACCACTGACACAAAGTTTAGCACAAATAACCAGCAAATAACAAAGGTTTATTTTATAATATACACATCAAATATACAATTTTGTTATGTTTCCACCCCAAATGTGGCGGTTTGGAGTAAACATTTGTTACAAAAAAAAAAAAAAAAAAGACTGACAAACATTTAAAAGCCTCCATATATGGTCACATCAGTCCAAATATGGTCAAGCCACTGTCCATATATGGTCACATCATAGTCCAAATATGGTCAAGCCACTGTCATATATGGTCACATCATAGTCCAAATATGGTCAAGCCACTGTCTATTTATGGTCACATCCAAGTCCATGTGGTCACGTCATAGCCCACATATGGACGCATCATGGACCATATAAGGCAAAGTCATGGCCCTTCTATGGGCATGCCACAATATTGCCAACCCACTGATCTCCAGGTTGGTTCAATACCAGCGGTCCAATGAAAGGGGTCCGTGTGACTGACTGATGTGTGTCAAGGTTAGGTGGAGGCCTTGGCCTTGGCCTTGGCATTGGCCTTGGGCTTGCGTGCTTTGCTTCCCTTTCCTGAACTGCGGAAACTCTTCAGAGGGTTGTTTGCTCTGTTGCTTTTCTGGGGTGAGGGAGAGAGAGAGAGAGAGAGAGAGAGGGGGGGGGGGGTTGAAGCACTTGGCACTAAAGCACATGACTTGCACCTCAAATATCCTCCCAGCTGGGGATGGGATCCACACGTTACAACAAAACAACAAACAACAAAATATTTAAAGAGAGATTGTTGCAGATTGTTTCACTACTGTGTTTACTGTGTTCTGTTGTGGTGCTGCACTGCATCTTTAATGTACAATTAGTCAAGGGCACTGAAAGCGAGCATTATTCCAGAATCGTATTTATAGTATGGCTGTCAAGGGTCACGTTTGTATTTTCATTAATCGATAGACTGCAGCAGTCCTTGTTTGTACTGAAACTCCCTCCCCCGAGCACTGATCATCATTTTATTTTTGGAAGAGGCTCACAAATGGATCGAGGCGAGACTGATCTGCAGAGCGTAACAGAATGTGTACTGAATGTGTACTGGGTGATCTTAAGTCTTATATATACAGTATATATATATATATAAACAATAGGGTGTCCGACATGCGCCCTTACTTTGAAAGTGGGCTTGGAGAGGGCAAGGATCTTCTTCCTCCTCCTCCTGGCCGTCATGGACAAGGGGTCTATCACCCCCCGCAGCACCTCAGGGACTGCACGGCCGCCACGGAAACGGAGGTGGGGAAACAATAGAGAATAAACTCCCCCTCATACGCTGAAAGCACTTTGATACTTTTTGGCTACTTTTGAGTGAAGGTTAGAGACACCAGGGTGCCCTTGCACGACCCCACACTGGCATCAGGACACGGGGTGTGGGTGTGTCTCACCGAGGTAGTCCGGGATGTTCTTCATGTGGGGCTTCACCACGGCGGGGTGCAGGTCTTTGTCGTGTCGCAGCAGCTGCAGATCCCTGGGGTTGTCCTCGAAATAGGTCTGGGAAACGCAGGAGGAGGAGGAGGAGGAGGAAGGAGAAACAACGTCAACAAATGGAACTGAACTGAACTTAACTTTCCTTTAAGACAAAGAAAACAAAAGGTACGATAAGCACGATTTCCGCATGCAAGCCCGCTCAAGTCTCAAAATAAATACACAATACAATACATCAAAACCACAACCCACCCTTCAGAGCCGCCGCAATTCCTCTCGATCCCTGTAGCCTCAGACTTAGCGTCTACGCTTCAGAATGCGTTTCAGAGCGCATTTCACACCATAAAATGATGAATATTGTACCAATACTTTAACAAGCTGTTCTTGACTCCACTAAAAAAGTCGCTTTAAATCACCTGTTAAACGACTCACTAGCAATATTGTCCGGTCAGTGTTACCAGGTGGGAAATGTTACCGCATCGCACCAGAGGCTTAAGGTTATCACATTTTGAGTAAACGTATTGTAATTCTTTTCATAACCAAGAGAACATGCATACATGTGAAATTCCAGAAAACTCAGGACTCCTCCTTTATTGAAGACTAACGGGCCCACCTTCAGCTTCTCGGAGTTGAGCAGTTCCTGCTTGATCTCCCTCAGCCGGGCCTCCTTCACCGCCTGCTTGGTCACCGAGCGCATGGCGTCCTGGGAAAGACACGACAGCAACGCTGACTCCCGTCCGTGTCGGACGAGAAACATCGGGAGATGCGAACCTCAAAAGCAAAAGTCCCCAAAAACCAAAACCAAAACCTCACCCGACACCTGTAGCGGAATCCCTCGATCTGCTCCATCTTGAACTCGTAGGGGTTCAGCATGCATTCACCGTTCTCTGGAAAGGAGAGAGAGAGATGGAGTATGGAGCTCTGAAACACCTCCATCTTTACAGCAGTGGAGCAGGGTTGGATCTCTTTAATGGTACTGTGGACGGGCAGCGCTACACGGACGCCATGGGAACGTAACCATGAGACGACCACTCTGTCCACACGGACAACAAGGACCACGTCCTGCATGTGTGGACAGAGCTTGGGCTTCTGGACTTGAATAAGGCCATCTTTAAAAATATTTCTGTTTGCAGTAAAAAAAAAAAAAAAAAAGCGTCGGTAGGTAGATCTATACTTTTTTTTTTCTCCAAAATTCAAAGTTGAAAAAAAAAAGTACAATTTTGGTCACGGTGAATACATCGGTATGAATTTAAACGAATTTCACATCGTGACGTCACTGACTGGGTCTCCAACCCGTAAAAGTTTAGTGGTCTCCTTGACATCAGTCGACAGACACGTCACGTTATAGCGGTGTCAAGATATTTCAATGCATTTTTTTTGTGTAGGACCTATTGCTACGGTGCCTGAACCCGTATAACTTTGAATGGTGACCGCAAACATTTTCTTTACTGCAGCCGCCGCCATCATAAGAGACAAGCGCGAACCATTGATGAAATGAAGAAAATATAAAAGAAAGAACGTAGCCTACGTGTGTATTTATTAAATTCACGATACTTAGTAAAATATAATTAATAGGGTTTTATTATAGTTGCATTTGTTGTTTGAAGAGTAAAAAAAAGCGGATGGTCTTAACGTAAGTTTACAACCGACAAGTCGGTCGGACTAAAAGGGAAAAAATATATATATTTGGGTCGGTCCTAAATTGACAGGGTCGGTCTGGTTACGGCAAACCCAAATATTTTTAAGGATGGCGTAATATTCCTTTTCCAGCCAAATATTGTAGCAATTTACTGTAGCGGGTGGGTCGACAGTAGCTCAGTGGGCAGAGCGGGTGGACAGAGCGGGGCGTCCACCAACCGTAGGGTCGGCGGTTGAATCCCCTCAATCCCTCCTCCTCCAACTGTCCACATGTCGAACCCCAAAAATGCACTGATTGTGAGTCACTTTGGACAAAAGCGTCTGCTGAACGCCCCCTGTACCCTTTATTGTAGCTGCAGTAAAACGACTGTAAAACTCTCCAGTTTCCAGGCACCCTACCTTGCAGGAGCGACTCCTTCACCTCGTCGTGCGCGGACACCTCCGTGTGGGCGATGAAGGACAGAGCGGTGCCTTGGTTGTTGGCTCGCGCCGTTCTGCCAGACGAAAGAACGCAAGTCGGTGAAGGCCAGGGACCCCGGCTATACAAACACCTCGACACCCGCGACGCGGGCTTCTGCATCTACAGTTTCTAGATACGTTTACAATGCAACAACCGCCACCCCCCCCCCCCAACAGACAAATGGGCAGAAAATGTATAGCAAAAAATAAATAAAAATAACTGCAAGGATGCCCATGCTGAAATAACACACGGGTGGATGGAGCCCATTTTATGGATCACAGTTCGTCGCATGATCTGAACGAGTCACCACTTGAAGGGCGAGCGAGCGGCTTTAGAAGCTTTAGAAGCCTATGGAAGCCTCGCGGACCGACGTTGACCCACCTGCCGACCCGATGTATGTAGGAGTCCACCGACTTGGGGAAGTCAAAGTTGATGACGTTGGAGACGTTGTGGAAGTCCACGCCTCGGGACACGCCGTACTCCTTGTCCCTGGGAGTACAAAAACACGGCCCATCAGAGGACGCACCCAAGAAAAAAAAATACAGCAACAAATAACGAACGCATTGGAAAACACATTGTTGTATACTGGCAAGTTGTATACTAGCAATGGTTAACCTAGCAATTGAAATGCTTGAAACTTGTTCTGGTGACTTTCTTACTGTATTAGCAGCAATGAAATGTTTCACCTTCTTATGACAAATGTACTCTTTGTAAGTCGCTTTGGATAAAAGCGTCTGCTAAATGCCCCTGAATGTAAATGTGAATGAAACACTCACTTCGTCCCTTTGGTTTTCTGTTGCTTTTTCCCGCCCTTCACCGCCTTGGCGGCGGGGGCCGGCGCGGGCGTCTTGGGCGCGGACAGCGTGTGTTCGTCTGAGGCGATGATGTAGTCGTAGAACCCTTGGTTGAACTGCGAGATGATGTGACACCTGGTGGGAGGCGACGACAAGGACATTTACATTTGCCCACGCAACATGGTGGGGGGGGGGGGGGGGGGGGGGGGGGGGGACTCCTGAAGGACGGAAATTATTCACCGCTACACATGGATGTGACTTTCGCCTCGTGTTTGCAGCACGACTCAAAACAAACACCCGACACTCGATCAGCAGAAAGCAGCAGTCCCCCCCCCCCCACCCGTTCTCCAGCTCGGGCCTTCTTACCGGGAGTGGACGGGCAGCTCGGAGTTCAGCACGCAGGCGGGGACGCCCACCTGCTCCAGGAAGAGCTTCAGGCGGTAGCAGCGGTCGATGGAGTCCACGAAGAGCAGCGTTTTCCCGCGGACCAGGCGCAGCTTCAGCAGCGTGTACACCAGCAGGAACTTGTCCTCCTCCTCGCACAGGATGCTGTACTGCTGCAGCTGGCAGCTGGCAGGCAGCTGGGAGCCCTCCAGCTTCAGGATCACCTGCGCACAAAAAAAATCATCATCATCATCATCATCAGTCTGCAACGTCAGCTCTGCTTCCTGTGGGAAAAGATGGGGCACTTTTTTTCAGATCGGACCACTGGAGGAATTATGTCAAGGGTCCCGACCGTTCAGAGATTCTACAATTCGGGGCCGCAAGGCGAATGAGGTCCACAGGACGTGAACACGACACGTGGAAGCTCTGTGGGGTGTTCTTACTGGATTGTGCAGGATCATCTCTTTAAGGGACTGGACTTCCACAGAGAGGGTGGCGGACATCAGGAACGACTGGTAGATCTTCGGTAAATGGCTGTACATACGCGGTACAAAAAAAAAAAAAAAATGACATGAAGGCAATTCTAAATATACAGTTATACTCAAGTTAACAACTGGATTTGTGTTTTTACAAAAATTGCGGTCATGCTCATCATGTTCTTTGACTTAAATGTTTGATGTCTGAAAGGAGATGTAATTAATTGAGTCGAGTAGCATCACACACAGTCGATCACATTTTTCCACAACCATGTGAAGCAATACTCTCATATTCTCGAAAATAGCCAAGCGTGATGGGTGCCTGTTTACTTGCTTTTAGAATGGATGATTGCCTTTTTAACAACCCAATATACTTCCAGCTACCCAACGGGAGTAAAACGCTTGTTCCCAAATGATCCTGGGTAATGTAACCATGGCCCAAGGTAGATTTGTCTAACCCCCCGCACGCACATGCACAAACACAAACACTGACCACAGCAGGTTCTTGACGTCGGCCTCGAAGCCGAAGGAGAAGAGCAGGTCGGCCTCGTCCACCACCAGGACCTCCAGGTTCTGCAGCGCCAGGTTCTGGGCGTTGAGGTGGACCAGCACACGGGACGGAGTACCCACCACCACGTCGGGCTTCTCCATCAGTATGGGCCTGCCACACACACACACACGTTGCAAACACGGTACACACTGGAAATGTATGGATCTGCCTAGTTACTAATGTGTTTACACACACACACACACACACACACACACACACATACACACTCTCTCTCTCTCTCTCATGGTCGTAGGAGGTGCTCTGGATGAAACCATCCACTCATGAATGTTGATTAAAAACATTTAGACATTAAACAACAGCGCTGCTAACACTAAGCCTTCTAATGGACGAGGAGAAGCTCCCAGAAACCAGAGGGAGGAACCCTCTGGTGAATCACCTCTAAACTTAAAACACATCTTCATTCAAACTAGTTAACATGTATGTAGTCACTGAACACAATTACAAAATGAAGCCATCGAGAAGGCCTGGAACTGGACGTAATCATTAGAAATGTTTATTTGCCAAATAGTTTGAATTTGACTTGGTGGTCGGTGCATGACAATAAACAATGTAAGAAAATGGTGTAAGATATAAAGACATTGTATAATATAAAATAAAATCTACAAAGTTTTTCAAAGTTAACATCATCGCTCTAGTTGCAAAATGACCACATAAGCAGAATCTCTTGGTATCACTTTGTGAATCAGATGAACAATATGACAGGTAAACCACCAGGCCAGTGGTTTAGCAGTCATCAGGACTCACCTCTGGGCTGACACATCTGCCTTCCCGGAGATGTCCACCACTCTGACATCCCTGGCGCAGTACCGGGTCAGCTGATCCAGCATGACGTGCACCTGCTGACCCAGTTCCTTGGTGGGCACCAGGATCACCGCCCTCACATCCTGCTCACGGACGGTCTGAGGCCATTAAAAATAAGAGTTCATGGTGCAGAATGTTTATTTTTATTTATTTTTTTCCATCCTGCCTGCTGTACCTTGTACACACTGTTGCTGTTTGGACATTATTTCTTGGTTGATTATACAATGTCTGTTGACCTGATCGTCAAGAGTGTGCTTAGCGTCTGACAGCACCTTTGTCGATTCTGTTTCTGATTAACAATTTGCCTCAAACAAAAATTCCAACATTGAAATGTGGCAATAGCCAATACATTGTTTGGCCTCTTCAAACTGAAATCGTCTTTTTGTGGTTGACATACCTGCTTGGAGGCGAGGATGTGCTGAATGAGAGGCACGGCATAGGCGGCAGTTTTACCGGATCCAGTTCGTGCCCGAGCCAGAATGTCTTTCCCCTCCAGAGCCAAAGGGATCGCCTTCTCCTGGATCAGAGTCGGCTGAGCCCAGCCGAGGTCTGCAATGGCCTGGATGACAATAGCATCATTTGAGGAAGTCAGTGTTGAATACATGTTCAGTGTGACCGTAAGTAAGTCATAGTGACTTGAATTAGGAAAATAGTTCTAGTAGCTTCTAAAGTAGCGTCATATAGAGCCTAGGAAACAAAACGTAACAACGGGATGTATACATTCCAAATGGTATACATTGAGTATACGTTGAAAGTCACAACCGTGCGTTAATTACAATTGTTTAAAAACTAAGTTTACAAGTGTGTGGACCGCATTAGACCACGATTATTCCCACCACAGATGCCAAAACAATGAAGTTTTGCAGTCACGAGGAGGCGTATTTAACATTCTATGCGCAACCAAAAGGCACATAAACCCTGGTAGCTTTACTGGGGATCGATTGTGACCCGACAACAAAGAAAAAGGTTCTAGTACTTTTAAAAGCCGGTCATCTATGCCCATTTCATGGAACTGTAACGTCTCCTCTTCCATCGTCCCTGTTGTCTACACGTGTGTCGCATAGAGCTCACGGTAAGTCGCGTGTGTATTACATCACCAAGCACGCTGTCACGGAAACTACGGAACATCAATAGGGTCATGTTTACATTTGTAGTAAAAGTATGTCGACCAATACTTCGACTGGATTCGATTGATTCAATTGTAAATAGTGCGTGCAGCATTTTCAAAAACCTCAGATTTCACAATGTGAAAATAGAAATAAATTAAGAGACTACACCCCCGACACACACGCGCGCACACACACGCACACACGCACGCACGCACGCACACACACACATGTTTTATTTCTGCAAATGAACCAGAAAAACGTAATACCATAGATAGCCAGTAGATAGACTCGTAACTCCAACGTGAGTCGATTCATTTTCTTCGGGTTCCAAAAATAGTGACCCGGGTCAAATTGTTCTTAGATCCCGCATTGTAAAGCGTGGGATGCATAGCTGCATATCAATGAAGTTGAATTTGGGATTTAGAAATAGAAATAGAAATACTTTATTAATCCCAAGATGGGAAATTGCAAAAAATAAAATATAATAAAAAATATATAAAAAATGTATATAACCAAGGAATAAATAAGTAAGCAAGTAAGTAAGTTAATAAATAAATAATGATTTTATTTTATTTATTTAGTCATCGTGTACCCTAATCCTCTAGATTATATGTCCCTTTTATGGAAAGTATGCTTGTTATTGCACATAAATGATGTCTGATCGTTGTACTGTTTGCCCCTTTCTACTGTAGTTTGTACTACACTTTTCTGCTGCTGTGACAAGGAAATTTCCCCACTGTGGGATGAATAAAGTATAATCTAATCTAATCTAATCTAAATATGTAAACTTGTAAATGTATATCTGAACTCAGAACTCAGAACCTTTTCTCAGAACTTTATTGCCAAGTAGGTTTGCACCTACGAGGAATTTGTGGTTTATGTGAATTCTAACTCTTGAGCCTCTTATGGGAGTGACTCTGGGAGTGATATATATATATATATATATAAAATATTTTTTAATATGTTTTATATATTTAATATATATATTTTTTATATATATAATTTTGCCATTTTATCTGGTAGGCTTGAGATCCAGTGTTACAACACCAGATTGCAGACCTTTGACTACCACCTTTGTCACTTGAAAACGTTTTTCCTGTAATTTATTTAATCTCTGTCCTGTTCTTTTTTTTCATTCCAAGTTCATTCCCATTTTGTTTCTCTAAATGCTTGAATAATTAGACATTTTAAAACTCTTATTTGCAATGAAGACATGTGTGTCAACAACATGAACAGTTCTGAACAAACAGTTCTTATTTTGTACTTCTAATTTTACTCACTAAACATATCAAATGAACTACAACTGTGTCTTTGAAAGTAGCCTAAAATTGTCTTCTGCTCTTAAATTCAACAAGTGACTTGTTATTAATGTGTTTAATATCTGTGATATTCCCAAAAAATGTGTGATAAGAGGGTTGAGTATTCTTGGAGAACTGATGACTGATGACTGAAATGACTGATGACCTAAGTGATGAAGGGTTGTGTGTGCATGTGTCCACACCTATTGTCACACATTTTAACTGGCCTTCAAACCTTTACTTTGAAAGAAAAAAACAATTCAATGACAGCCTTGAATGCATCGCTGTCCCTTCACATTTGTTGTTCCAGAACAAGAGAAAATATAAGCGTGCGTCAAAGCTTCCCTCTTATTTGAATGTCCCCATCAGCATTCAGGAAGGAAAGCATGTGACATGTGACATTGTGAGATTGAACCCCAGCCACTTTTAAAACAAATGACACACTCATTGCCCAATATGATCAGGAATAAGAGAGATTTCACAGACAAGTCAGATGGACCCGGCTTTCTGTAGCCCTGTGTCCCTTAATATGTATGAAGCCATCATGTGTACTTCCAATGAGAGTAGATCTCTTCATTACCCAAATTGATTAAAGCTGATGCAGAAAGATGTGGTGGTTACGGAGGGGGGGGGGGGGGGGGGGGGGTTAGGCCAGGCCATCAAATGCAGAGAGAAGCCATCAGATACACTGTCGCTGACATTTGCACATGTAGGTCGAGAGACTACACCACTATCTGTGGCTTCTGTTTCCGCTCACAAGGGCTTTGGAAGTGACCTCATGTTAGATGTCTTTGAGACAGTTTGAGTTTGCTGCAGCTCTACACAGAGTGCCTATAAATAACTATTGTCAATGGATTCGATTTTTCATCTTGCATACAAAATGGCAAGTCACGCACCTTGAACATCGTCGAAGTCGCACTGTGTAAGACTGAGTCTGATTCTGAGACTGAGACTGATTCCCTGTTAATAAGTGGAAGACGTTAAAAAAAACCCCAGGATAACAGTGTTCTCTTCATCATACTGGGTGACGCAAACCAGCTTCTGGCTGGGTGGCGTGAGTGGGGGTGTTTTGGGAGCATCGATGGTAAGATTCTGGTTAGCAAAGAGAGAGGTACGGGCTGGCCTGCACTCACGCCACCCAGCCAAACGCTGGTTTGCGTCACCCAGTATGATGAACAGAACTCTGTTATTCCTCCTACTGTTTATACTGTTTATATCATTTGTATATATTCGCGACCCCTTTTTGTTTAGATTTTTTGTATTCTTATTTTTATATATTTATATTTATATTTTGCATGCGTGTCTAGCACCAGGGATCGAGGGAAACGGCATTTCGGTTTTTGTGTATGTCCTGTACATTCATGAAAACTGACAATAAAGTTTACTTGACTTGACTTGACTTTTGTATTTGTGGAATACTGTGCATCAGTTACAGGATGTGATTTTGATAGCATTACCGTCGACAACTGTCAATCAGCACTCACTACAAATACTGTGTGTCCAGGTAATTAGAGTTGCTTAAAATGCCTATGCTATGAGCTAGTTGAACACATTGCGACTTTTACAGTACATCTCATCAGCTCCAAAGACAGACTCCCGGTTGAGTTCTTTAGCCTTCAGGGTATTTTTGATGCATTTTGGGGCCCTCATTACCGCCACTAACACGGGAGGGTCCTATTATTTGTCCCTGTGAGTTATCGCACGGGGCTGGTTCGTCTAGGTAAGGGTTCAAGCTGAAAGTCGACACCGGCCTTCACCAGCTGCATCAAGCACAGTCTGCCCCACCGGTTGTGCTGACATGGCAACTGATATATTCAACATCCCCGTGGCTGCATACGACCGTGTACATGCTGTATATATATATATGGCCCGATATGAGGCTGGGACCCGGTACGTGCGTCTTGGTTATCCCTGTGTGGCCTCCAAGAGTCCTGTTTGGACTACAGCAGGAACAGACGCTAACAAGTAGGAACAGAATCTGAACCCGGCTCCATGTCCCGCTGACCTGGTCTCTTTGTAACTTAGGCACTTAGTCAGAGATGTTGTATACTAGCAAGGGTTAACCTAGCAATTGAAATGCTTGAAACGTGTTCTGGTGACTTTCTTACTGTATTAGCAGCAATGAAATGTTTCACCTTCTTATGACAAATGTACTCTTTGTAAGTCGCTTTGGATAAAAGCGTCTGCTAAATGCCCTAAATGTAAATGTACATGTAACTGAATCTTGGTTGGACCAACATTTTTTGGGGGGAATTATGAATGCAGTCTCCCTCTCGATTTTTATCAATATTTTTTTCACAGATCACCAAAACACTCACCAGACTTTATGGATGATGACAGAACTATGGCCTATCAACTACATATACTGTATTGACTGTCTAGCCAATGTCGGCAATCTTAACACTCCTAATGTGAACTCCAAGTGTCTCCAAGTGCCAAATCTCAGAATGTCACAGACCCACCCCAATGCAAGTGGCACATGCAGGCATCTATGATGTCCAATAGAGTTAATATTTCTAAAATTGTCATCACTGATCAATCCCCCCTAGGCGGGTTCCTAAAGTTGACTTATCTATCTCTTGGTGGCCCGTTGGCTCAGAGGTTGCTGAAGCCTCGCAACAAGAAGGTCCTGGGTTTGACCCTGGTATCGATTTTTGTACGTTCTCCCCGTGTTTACGTGGATTTCCTCCAGGTGCTCCTGTTTCCTCCCACATGGCAAAAACATGAAAACTCCCGCCCTGCCCATAAGCAAGGCAAGGGCACCACGCCTGGGGCTGGCTCCCTGGTGGGAGGCGTGCCCTGTGAGGCAGGCTACGCTCCTCGTACCGGTCGATGGGCCAAAGAAAAGACAACGATTTTCACCCACGGGGAGTCCGAAAAAAAAAAAAAGTACATCGTTTTCATATATGTATCATTTTCCAATCCTGTTTCCTCACCGCTGACCCGACGGCGACCCGGGCCACCAAACCAGCCTTTAGCTAGCTTACCGGATGCCTCCGCGGCCTCCCCCACGAAAGGGCCAGGTGGGAAAGAAGATGAAGCCCACACACCTCACGGCCACATCCACCTTCGCTCGCACAACAGCGTGACGTCACGCAGCCGGGGACCCCGCACACAAACGCAGGAAACCTGGGCCATGCATCAAGACTCGGACCTTGACACAAACACCTCGCGCGGCCGCCGTCGGGGCCCCCGCGGGAGCGGCTCCTGAGACCGCAGGAAGGAGACCCGGGAGCCAAACGGCCCTCCTGGCACGCGAGCGGTCGCGTCACGCGCACAATCAAAGCCGCTCGTGACGACAGCAAATGTGAAGTTGAGAGTCCCCCGCGCAGCAGGAGGAAGCGTGACCGCCCCCGCGCGCTACGCGGGACCCCAAATAAAAAAAAAGGGTCGTCAAGTTATTTACGAGAGAACCAATGGATTATGGGAGATGAATTGCAACCACGTTCTCACATTTTCTGATCAGCTGAGTGTGTGTGTGTGAGTGTGTGTTGTGTGTTTGTGAGACTGCATGTGTGTGTGTGTATGTGTGTGTGTGTGTGTGTGTGTGTTTGTGAGACGGTGTGTGTGTGTGTGTGTGTGTGTGTGTGTGTGTGTGTTTGTGAGACTGCATGTGTGTGTGTGTGTGTGTGTGTGTGTGTTTGTGAGACGGTGTGTGTGTGTGTGTGTGTGTGTGTGTGTGTGTGTGTGTGTGTTTGTGAGACTGCATGTGTGTGTGTGTGTGGGGGGGGGGTCTGGGGTTTGTGTGTGAGTGTGTGTGTGCATTTGCGTGCGTGTGTGAGCGTGCATGCCCTCCGGTTAAAAAGCATGCATGCCGTCGTACGTCTGCTGATATCACGATGCCACCTTTAATCCGTTACCATGAAATTGTTGCTGCCAATCCTGCACCACCACGGCAGACTTTACCGCGAGGTCTCTGCTGAAACTCGCTCCAACCTCACCAATATTCCCACTTGATTCTAAGAAGTCGCCTGCATTTGAATTTGTATGTGGTGGTAACGACTTCAGGGCAGGCCCTAATCGATGCGTAGGCGGACCAGCCCTTTATGGAGTTGACTGACATTCCAATAACAACCTGTTTCTTTGTCTTATGACGGCAATACGACCCTTGCAAAGAATATGCGACTAGTATGTAGGCTTATTCATTGAAAGCCAGTTCCAGTCAGCATGAAGGAGATATGCAAAATAGTCGCCGTAATTAGAAACCAGGGATAGTATTTATTAGCCCATTGGGCCTACCGAAGAAAATAGCCCCAAATAAACAAACAGATGAATGCATAGCCTATGATATTAATTGTGGTGTGGCAGTAGCTCAGTGGATACAGCGGGTGGACAGAGCGGGTCGTCCACTAACCGTAGGGTCGCTCAGTGGTTCGATCCCCTTGATCCTCCTCCTCCAACCGTCCCCATGTCGCACCCCACAAATGTACTGATTGTAAGTCGCTTTGGACAAAAATGTCTGCTAAGCCCATTTATCATTTAATTAGAAACCAGGGATAATATGTTTTAGCCTATTAGGCCTACCTAAGACAATAGGTAAATATGGTGAGACTACAGACAGAAAGGACCGACACCACAGTAGGTAGTTAAATAAACAAAGAGATGAATTAATGCATAGCCTATGATATTCATTCATTCGCTTGTTTATTGAGGGTTATTTATTATTTTTTATGTATTAATTCGGTCTTTAGTGCTTCACTCATTCATTCATTCGTGCTTTTTGGGTTGTGTTAAACGCCAATCAAAAGTGCTCTACAAACAGCCTAAGACAACGAAACTCAGGAGGCCCAGCCTACTTCTTTTGGTTTGAGTTTTTTTGATGAATGTACCATCCCACACTGTGGGTCAGTGGGCCCTCAAGGCAACAAACTCATGATGCCAGTCTATAAGAAGAACCCAAGGCGCAAGCTCTCTCCAGCCTAGCGTCATTAGGGCGCCACACATGTTAGTCTATATATTTAAGACAGCATCATCTTTGTTAATAGACACAGTTGACAGTTAGCTGCAATTATGGCTATTGATAAATCCAAGGTTGCGATCGTATTCATGGTATTTGGGAGTCTGACCTTTTTATTTGGAATCATCGTTACATTTGCAGGACCAAAGATTATTGATGACCAAATAATAAAGGTAAGAAAAGTCCGATAGATATTCAAATATCTGCAGTAGACTATAGCCTATTGGGCGTCTCGTTTACAAGTAGCGGCTGCGCGCAAAGCCAGGGCGCTTTCATGAACTACTGAGACAGCAGCCGATGGTATTACATTGCATCTTTCCTTGAAAAGACTGATAATCGAATGATAAAAAAACGCTATTTCCAGTGCTGAATGTGTTGGTTTGTCTTTTTTGTGGTTGCAATGGTTTCGTGGGGTAATGTTTGTTTGAAGTGTCATCCTGTTATAAAGGGTAAAGTGTAAAGCGGTGACTTATAAAAACCCAGTGGACGACGCGCTCCGTCCACCCGCTCCGTCCACCCGCTCTACCCACTGAGCTAACGCCGCCCCACACCTACTAGAATGTATGGTATCACCGAATGGAAGGCTGTCATTTGACTGCCATAAATGAATGGCAGAGTTTACCATCTTAATATTCTAAGAGGAAAGGAAAAAACTTCAGCTGACCGAGGAAAGGAAACAAACATTAGGCCTACATATATTAGGGAAAAACGTTTAATAGCGTTTAACTTTTGATTTTCAATTAGTTCATTGTTGAACCCGTCCATGTAGGCCTAACTTTGAAAACATTCATCCAATCAAGGTAATCGCGCAGGTCATCTCAACAGTCATCATGGAAAGGTTCAATAATTAGCCTGCTTTACGTTACGACATTCGCAAGACAGTATATAACTTTGAAACAAATAAGTAAAAAGTAAGTAGTCTAGATTATTTGCTTGCTCCAATCATGCCACAGTTAATGTTTTGTGCGCCCCCCCCCCCCCCCGCCCCCCTTCTACACCGATGACAGAAAGAAAATAGTTTGCACTATGAGGACACATTACCTGATCCTTATGTTATTCCTGAAAATGAATTGATATTGGATAGCCTGTACATTGATGCCACATTGCAATGCATGTGACATACAAATCATGAAGTTGTGACTCCAATCCGCCCTTTTAAAGACATGGACCTATGACTGTAATGGCTTAATAAAGAGGGTGAACCCTGGTATCCATCGCTTTCGCGATTGGCGCAGTTACCCGCACAGCAAAATTCTTGCCATCTAGAGGGTTTTTAGATTTTGAGCACCAGCTTTACCAGGTAAAAAAATTATGGCATTTTGAGTCAAAATTATCTTACGTGCCTAAATCGAAGCCCACTGTTTGAACAAATTAAAAAAAAAATGGTGATGCAGCTAGGCTATGTGATGCGTGGAAAGGATATTTTTTTTGGACTCACTTTAATAAAGCTGTTCAATAACCTAAAAGCCATACTAGTAATCTATAACAACACGAGTAAAAGCCGTCAACATCTACATGGAAACTGCTTGCGAGTCACGTTCATCACCATAACATGCATACTCGTCAGGAAAAGCGACACGTGACAAGAGATGTGTAAACACCGACATAGGATCCATATTTATTGTGCATAGGAACTATGCATAATCTAGATATTTTGCTATCCTGATCGTGTCGGGAATTTAAATGAAATGAGATGGCGTTGACTGATTACAACTACAGATACTACAATAGCCTACACAATTATCAAAGTATCGCACATAATGGGACTGCTGCTATATATAGCCTAGGCATATATATTTGTTGTCTCGATCGCCATTACGTGGAAAACCCACAAAGCAGATACAGAATATGACTTTGACTAATATGAGTATTGCTTTTTAAAACATTGTGTAAACTTCATATAATTTCCCCGTTTGTGTTTTGACTACATTTCCCATACACCGCAACAGGGGCGTGGCCTCCAAAATATAAACACATATGTGCGGCGGCTCGACCATAATGGGCTCACGCAACAAGAGATTTAATTTATAGGTTATCAGTTTATGGTTGGACTTTACGATATCTCGTGGCTTTTGTGTACTTATCGGGACAGACATGATAGCATTTACACTTTAGCCTGTTGGTTGGATAGGGATAAGGACAGCTTCAGAGAATGAACCATTTGCACTACTCGGGCACAGGTATTGCTCAGTCGTCTTTGGGAGATCTTGATTTACATTCGTGATGGCCATTAATAAATCTAAGGTAACAATTGGATTCGTGGTCGCGGGGATTCTCACCGTCTCTTTCGGAATAGTGCTCGTATTTGTTGGACCGATGGTTATTGATGACCAAATAGTGAAGGTAAGTGATAACAGTGACACGTCTGAGTAATTGTTTGACAACTTGTCACGAGTCTTTCTGCACGGTTGTCTCTGCTCTAACTGCCAATGTGTACTTAACCCTTTTCTATACCCTATTTTGCACATCTGCCAACAAATGTGCAAAATGACTGTTAACACGTAGAGTACGCGACACCATCACCACACACGAACAGCATCGCTCCTGCACACTTCATGGACAACAAAGAGCTGAAGGGACAACAAAGAGGGCGTCTAAGTCTGTGTGTAGATGACAGCGTTCCTTGTATTCAATGTGTACCCCGCAGAACACCGTGATAGACCCGCAGAATGAGATGTCCTACACCATGTGGAAGGACATCCCTGTCCCCTTCTTCATGTCCGTGTACTTCTTCAACGTTCTCAACCCCAAGGAGATCCTGCTGGGCGAGAAGCCCATGGTGGAGCAGAGGGGGCCCTACGTCTACAGGTGCGGTAACTGCCTACTGTAGGGTCGGTCATTTCTGTCTGTAGTGTCTGTCCTTTCTGTCTGTAGTGTCACCATATTTGCACTAACATGATCTCGAATGCGCTCAAAACACATTTTTAATTTGACCACTTGAAAGACAAGCGGAAATGTGTGGGGACAGTACTGGTATAATGCAAAAAAGAGAATATAACAAAGAGAAAATAAGAGAAAAAAGAGAATATAACAAGACAAAATAAACGTGTGTGCACATAAATACACGTCTGAATTCTGCAGAGTAAAACTGAATTATTTTGATTATATGCTTGTTATGAATTGTATATGCTTTTTATTAACTTAATTCACCTATGTTTGAAAAGATTCACCTCACTGGCTAAATGGTTCTGATTATTGCTGCTCTGTAGTGTAGTTTAATTGGCTGATGGTTTGGAACACGATGTCCTCTCTGGATGGTATTCATGGGCTGAACTATTAACCCATAAAGTTCTGCTGGAGCTGGTTCCTATGCACTTAAATCAGCTTCTGAGAGACTCTGAAGCTGATTTAAGAGCACACATGTTTGGGTCAAAATCCCAAACATGTGTGTGTGTGTGTGCACGCCTTATCCTTTTCTAGTGCCATATTTTAGTTAGTGTTTATCACCTATCTTTTTATGGCAGACATGTCACACGCATGTCACGGCCTATGTAGTAGGGAAATTCTAGTCTTTGAAGTTAAATGACATCCACAAAGATTTAAATCAAAGCTACATTTCATATTAATACAAAGTATTTCTAATAAATATATCATTAAATGGAAATGGAACAAAAGCAGGTGTTTAATATATCGCACCTAAATCGTTTTTTTTGTTTTTTTTGTTTTTGTTTTTGTAATCACCCTTCACTCATCACTCATCCACTGTGCCTCACTTGAAATCATCTGCTCATTTGCACAATAATGTTTACATTCACAAAGAGTTTACTTTTCTAAATTTCATATTTCTATTTTATTGTACAGTTATTATATTCTATTTAGATTTTTATACAGTATTTATATATTCTTTCGGCATCCAGTGGGGGCAGCAGTAAGAATTTCATTGTACAGGGAAACGTGTTTCTTTACTGCACATATGACATTAAAAAGCTTTGAATCTTTGAATCTTGAATTGAATCTTCTTAGGAAGCGCTGTCAGAAGGACAACATCACCTTCCACCCAAACTACACGGTGTCCTACCGGGAGTACCGCCAGTACTTCTTTGAGCCCAGCATGTCGGCGGGCAACGAGTCCGACGTGGTCACCATCCCCAACATGTTGGTGCTGGTGAGGAAAACAACCTCAGCTAGCCCGTAGCTACACCATGCAATGCTACAAAGACAAAAATAACCTCAGCTAGCCCGTAGCTACACCATGCAATGCTACAAAGACAAAAATAACCTCAGCTAGCCCGTAGCTACACCATGCAATGCTACAAAGACAAAAATAACCTCAGCTAGCCCGTAGCTACACCATGCAATGCTACAAAGACAAAAATAACCTCAGCTAGCCCGTAGCTACACCATGCAATGCTACAAAGACAAAAATAACCTCAGCTAGCCCGTAGCTACACCACGCAATGCTACAAAGACAAAAATAACCTCAGCTAGCCCGTAGGTACAATAATCAATGCTACAAAGACAACAATAACTTCAGCTAGCCCGTAGCTACAACAATCAATGCTACAAAGACCAAAATAACCTCAGATGGGCTATAGCTACACCGATCAACGCTACAAAGACAAAAATAACTTTGGCTAGGTCGTAGCTACCCCAGCCAATGCTACAAAGACAAAAATAACTTCAGCTAGCCCGTTGGTGCACCAACAGATGCCAGAGAGACTAATTACATCAGCTAGCTCGTAGCTACAACAACCGACACAGAGAGATGAAGAACGCAACATTTTAGCTCAACTGGTAGAGCAAGATCAGAAGATTGGCAGAATTATGGGTTCGAATTTGGGGCAGAATGTTCTGTACACACTCAAGGCATCTTATTAAGTTTGGCTCAAAAAGTCTTCCAAATGCAATACAAGGAGCTTAAGCAGGGAACCGACATGACGGATAACCGAAAATGAGCTCAAAAGACCAGGATCCCCAGAAAGAAATAAGGGGAATCAGACATTGCTCCATCCCAATCCTCCTCTCCTCACGGTGTCTTCAGGGCGCGGCGGTGATGATGGAGAACATGCCGTTCGCTGTGCGCATGATGATCAGCGCCACCTTCAAGACCTTCAAGGAGGGCCCGTTTCTGACCAAGACGGTGGGGGAGCTGATGTGGGGCTACGACAGCGGCCTGGTGGACTTCCTCAATAAGTATCTGCCCGGCATGCTTCCCACCAAGGGCAAGTTTGGGCTGTTCTCCGAGGTGAGTGACGGCGGGACAGTAGAACGGGCCAGGGAGAGAGAGGAGTGGAGGCCTCTGCCAGACCTCCAGAACATACCTGCATAATGAAATGCAGCTTGTGACTCGTTCGTCAGGAAAACGAATGCACAAAACGATGCGTTTTGTGAGACGTGTAATGCGGTTAAGAAAGTGTACAATAAAAAGTAAAAATAGATAATTCAGAAATATCCAAACTTTTTATATATATATATATATATATATATCAGAAACATTATGAATGCAAAATCCAAATACATTTACAATCCTTTTGTAATATCCTCTCGTCTTTTTGTAGTTCAACAACTCAAACACTGGTCTGTTCAATATCCACACCGGCAAAGATGACATCAGCAAAGTTCACAAAGTCGACTCTTGGAACGGTCTTACTAAGGTAAGACGTGCATGGAGGAATGCATATGGAAACTAAATGTATTTTTCCAGCCTACACAGCCAACTTTTATTCAAATTGTCATTGTAATGGCACCTAAAGCTAGGGTAATCACTTCCAGAGTCCTGATTTTCTTCCAGAGCTGATTTTCGCGTGTGTCCAGCCAAAAACAAATCCCCCAGGCCTCGCTCCATAACCACCCCCACTAAATCACGTGCCTCGCTCGCTAGCTGTAGCGATTGGTGTGCCTGCACAGTGCGGGCAGATAGCCGGGTCCCTACGGAGACAGATTGTTCATCCAGTCTCATCCGGGCTGAACACAAAGGCAGCCGCAGATACTGGATTTTGTTCTGTTTTCAGTTTTCGTTGTCAGTTTTTCTGTTTATTTATTGTTTGCGGTCGGGGTGTAAACAGAATTTCAACAAATATGACCCCCCCCCCCCCCCCCCCCCCCCCCCCTCTATAGCTGACTAACTGGGGGACCCCCCAGTGCAACATGATCAATGGAACAGCTGGCCAGATGTGGCCCCCCTTCATGACGCCAAAGTCCACGTTGCCCTTTTACAGTCCTGACGCCTGCCGGTACGACGCCCCGCTGCTCCTCTGCTCTGCTTTTTCTTCGTTCACTTCTTTATTCATCTTGTAGCTCATGTTTCTTTGTTCTTTCCCCAATGTCTGTTGTCGTTTCGGTCCTATCCTTCTATCGGATTGTTCCTCCGCACGTGACCTCTCTCTCTCTCTCCCTCTCCCTCTCCCTCTCCCTCCCCCACTCCTATTCCTACCCCCGCGTGTCTGCAGGTCGATGGAGCTGGTGTACCAGCGGCCCGGGGTCATGCAGGGCATTCCTCTCTACCGCTACGTGGCCCCGAAGACTCTGTTTGCCAACGGGTCGGACTACGCTCCCAACGATGGATTCTGCCCCTGCAGGCAGTCGGGCATCCTCAACGTCAGCAGCTGTCGCCACAGTGAGTGTCGCTCGGCGTGTTGCTGATGCTGGGACCACGGCTGATTGGATGACGCTCATGTTCCGTCAAAGGACTTTAACTTGTGGGGCTGCAAAGCAAGGCCGCGCTATTGTTATTCTGTGTGTCATGTTCGGTAATGATCTCCTCCTACAGTTCTGGAGGCATCAACACCCCGAACACCAATTGGACATATCAGTGCAGTGACCGATTAGATTAGATTAGATTCAACCGTTATTGTCATTGTGCAGAAGTACAAGTGCAGAGACAACAAAATGTAGTTTTGTTCTATTCTAATGATGTTAAAAATACATATATTTTTAGATCAATTTGAGTGATATTATTATTTAACATGGAACGTGAATGGGGGCAAAAGCGAAAAAAATGAACCAGTCCAAACGCGAACACCTGGGAGTTGTCAAAGCAGACACACATCCAGTATGTACACCAGCAGTCAGGAGGTCTCTGGACGGTTTGTTAGCGCTGTGACCACAGGCGGCACTATAACGCACAGTCAAACCTGAACTAACACTTCTGAAACTTGCTATCTGGGCGCTATATATGACAAGCTTTTTATTTTATTTTATTTTTTTAGCAATTTTGCGTTTGAATATTGTGCTCATATGATTATATGCAAATAAGCCTCCGTTGTTATTCAATCACCAGTCAGCTTCAGAGTGGGCTTCCTATAACCTGGTGGGCCTATCTAGGACGACCCTCTTGGGTAACGTGGAAAGAAAAACAAACGACCCATAATGATGTCATGTGTTTGCGACCCGCCCCAGACTCCCCTGTGTTCATCTCCCACCCCCACTTCTACAACGCTGACCCCGTCCTGCTGGACTTTGTCCAGGGACTGAGCCCCAACGAGGACCAGCACGGCCTCTTCATAGACATTCACCCCGTGAGTAAACCCTTGTGTCTTCTGCTGCTCAAGGCTCGGGGACTGTGGCTGTGAGGAGGCCTCACGGCAACGCTGCATACAGCGTGTGTGTGTGTGTGCGTGTGTGTGTGCGTGTGCGTGTGCATGTGTGCGTGTGCGTCTGCGTGTGTGTGCGTATGTGTGCGTGTGTATGTGTGTGCGTGTGTGTGTGTGTGTGCGTCTGTGTGTATGCGTGCGTGTGTGCGTGTGTACGTGTGTACGTGTGTGTGTGTGTGTGTGTGTGCGTGTGCGTGCGTGCGTGTGTGTGTGTGTGTGTGTGTGTGTGCGTGTGCGTGTGCATGTGTGGGGGTGGGGGGTCTAACCCAGAACCTTACACAGCTTGGAGCACAGCACCCTAGCAACACCTAGCAACGGCATGGCAAATGTTGTCGGGGGTGCATTTCAGGGGGTAAAGTGGTGATATTAGATTCAAAAGGGAATTTTTGGAAAGAAAGACTTTTTTTGGAGTTCATTTCATCACAGAGTGATGACTTCCTCTGATGTTGTCACTCTGTGATGAAATGAACTCTCTTAATTGCGTAGAGCACACTGCTGATTAATCTAGGAGATGGCTATCCTGTCCCATTGTGCTGGAGCTGTAGAACAACAAGCTAGCGAATCAACAGATAGGATTGTTGACCAACGATCAACAACCTCATTCACTCGCTGAGGTTCTCCCTGAGCTTGTGAACTAGAGTTTATAAAATCTTAAGATTAACTTCGCAGGTCAGTCTGTTTTTAAGATACTGTCGTTGGTTCAGTATTATTTTAAGTCTAAGACTTTAGTATGGACGTCTGACGTCTGTCATTTTGAAAGGTGGCAAAAGAGAAACGTAAACATGTAACAACATATGATGTGTCAATTTAGATATTTACAATTGAGCACGATAAGATTGTCTATCTCTTTCAGTGATGTAATCTCATGCGGTACCCTTTGTCCTGTTGGAAAACCGTTCTTGATGATCAAAGTCTAATATTGGTTTTTTTTTTTTTTTGTGTCACTACCTCTTTAAAAAGCCATACACTGATAAAGCAGATTGTGCCACGGCATTATTTCTCCCCAAGCAACCGGAATGCGTAACGGTTATGTAAATAATTATGATATCTTTTCAGTTTTTCCCGTGCAAAAAAATAAACCTTTTTGCCGGTGCGTCTTTTTTTTCTTTTTTTTTTAACATTGTTCTAAAGATGAATCTTCTAGATCGACCGTAATTCTGACACCGTTACTGTGTGGACCTGCTCTGTGATGCAGCGTCCATCACCGTGTTCAGCTGCCGCTGGCGTGCTGATCTTGTGTTTTTTAAGGACACTCATCGCCGCCGAGGGGTAAAGCGTGCGGCGCTATAAATATGTACCATGTGAAGATGAGTTGTTTGCGCGGCATAAGGACAAAGGAAGCGCGAGCGGGGTTTTGAGTGGATCAAACGTAAGGATTTCCTTCTTTTGTGATCTTCGACTTTGGAGCTTGGAAGTTTTGGCCAAGCCGACCCTGTTCCAACCCTCTTAACGGAGTCGAGAATGCTTTTAATGTTTCCGCCGTTCACCGCGTGGCGTTTCCCTTATTGTTTTAACAGCGCGTATCCTCTTGTTTTGGACCTTATCCCCCCCCCTCAGATGACGGGCGTCCCACTGAATGTGTCCATACGTCTGCAGCTCAACCTGTTCATGAAGAGGGTCTCGGGAATCACGTAAGCATCTGTACCGAACTGTGACCGCGGCGAACCGTCGACCGACGCCCCCAACCCCACCCCACCCCCCCCCCACCCCCCCACCCCACGTGTATTCTCTGTGCAGCACTTCATCTCTCAGTCCGATGCGTTTCCTGCTTCCATAACGGCCTCCAGTGCCGTTTACACATCCTCGGGAGGTTGACCCAAGGTATTTTGGTGCTCCGTTCCCAGGGAAACCGGACGGATAGCGGACGTGGTGATGCCCATGATCTGGTTCGAGGAGGTGAGCCGAGCTCCGTTTCCGTGACGTCGGCATACCCTTGCGCAGCGGCCCCCTAAAACGTGTTTGTGGCGCTCGACCATTGTTGTTTAAGTTAATGTTAGTCCTGTTTACCTTTTCTCTACCATGAAGTCATGTAGCAGATGCTTGTATCCAAGGTGAACCTCTAGATGTCGTGTCAGCAGGAGGGTGGGGGGGGGGGGGGCGGGGGGGGGCGGGGTCAGGACGTCTGGGCTCCCGGAGCCCACAGGCTCAACTGCAGACATTGGGGTTCGAACCCAGAGTCCGACACCCTTCCCTCATCATCATAGTCAAACAGTAGTCACAGTCCTGTGTTGTCGGTACCCTTCTCCCTGCCCTCCCTCTTTTGATCGTATGTCCATTTCCTCAGAGTGGGTTCATTGACGGGCCCATCCTGGACACCTTCCACACCAACCTGGTGGTGTTGCCGGCGGTGATGGAGTACACGCAGTACATTTTCATCATCCTGGGCCTGCTCACCATCATGGTGACCCTGCTGCTGCACAAGCGCTTCAAGGTAGGCGATTGTACTGCCGCGCTGCTGCTGCTGCTGCCCCCATGCATGTGTTGTGCCTGTGCACGCTTCACCAGGGAGTCAGGGGCAGTGGTCGCCACCACTGAACTAACTCAGGCCGTGCTCGAGCCATGCGCCTCCCTGTCTGGCTGTCCATTCTATTATCTAGTCATTTTGCAGACGCTTCTGTCCTTCAGTCCAATGTCAATTATTTTAGATCTGGGTTAGACAGTACAGAGCCAGGACATTAAGGAGCAGGTAGGGTTAGACAGTACGGAGCCAGGACATTACGGAGCAGGTAGGGGTTAGACAGTACAGAGCCAGGACATTACGGAGCATGTAGGGGTTAGACAGTACAGAGCCAGGACATTACGGAGCAGGTAGGGGTTAGACAGTACAGAGCCAGGACATTACGGAGCAGGTAGGGGTTAGACAGTACAGAGCCAGGACATTACGGAGCATGTAGGGGTTAGACAGTACAGAGACGGGTCATTAAGGAGCAGGAAGGGGTTAAACAGTACAGAGACGGGTCATTAAGGAGCAGGAAGGGGTTAAACAGTACAGAGACGGGTCATTAAGGAGCAGGAAGGGGTTAAACAGTACAGAGACGGGTCATTAAGGAGCAGGAAGGGGTTAAGGCATCTTGCTCAGGGACGCCTACAGGGGAGACTTACAGGTTACACCACAGACGTCAGTCTCAGAGTGCTAACCCTGGCTCTATTATGTCCCATAGTTTATTTAATACGATTATCAACACGTTTCGGTTAATTTGTATTCAGAGCATCTGTAGACCGCAGGTTTTTTGTACACTAAACCTCTGCCGCTGACTTTTAAATATGAGTAAATATATGTATATTTTTTTAAATCTACTTGTTAGACATAAAAGACCTGTTTGGAAAACATGTAAAGTATTTGTCAGTGACTCTAGATTGGGTTGCGTTCTTATCTGAGGATGAGCACAGCCCCCCGCCCCCCCTGTAGGCACACTTCCAGGTAGTTATGTGGCAGAGAACACGGCAGCATGGTTTCTTGGCAGAGCCTTGTCACTTTTTGCAACTTTTCCCAGCTCAACAGAAGTGTGTGCACATGCACGCATGTCATGTTGCCCGGGGTGCACTGTGGTCGTTAATCAGAGGACCATAAACAGCCCAGTTTAGGGTTAATGAATTTATGGGCTCATGATCCACTCCCCTGACACGTTTCTCCTTTACGGCTCGTATCTTCGCAAACAACTCGGCATTCTAAGAATCGTCATTATGTAAATTGGTTGATAAGATAAATGGTGGTTCCACTAATGGCGTTATCTGTGAGAGGATAAGGATTTCAGGTGTCCGTGTGTCCTGTTTGGTGTCTTGCAGAGCACTGAGATGAGCGTTAACCTGGCTGACGCGGCGACAACAAGCCTCCCGGTGCGATGAGTGTTTAGTTTGAGAGGCGTAATGCCTTGGTGGGCTCCAATCAGTCTGCATGCGGGTCTGGGTGAATCGGGGCGGGGTTCCACAATGCAGGCCGTGGTGGTAGTCGCGTGGCGATGGGGATGGGTTTCCCCCGGTTTTGCATTGTTTGTAGCCGTCCACCAATGAGTTAGTCTGGCACTGTGGTGAAACGAGTGGTGAACTGATTGGTGCCGATTGGAGTCTGAATGTGACTTTTTTTTTTTGCATACCCACATCAAACATCATTTTAATCTTTTTTTTTTTTCTTTTAATGTTTTAGTAATTTCACTTGCATGAACTAGAAATTGTAACAGCATGACCGTACCCATCAGCATGCAAACAAATTCACAATGATCAATTTTATACTTTTATACCTTTTTCAAACTACAAACTAATCACTATGATAACCCAAGCTGAAATTGGAAAGCTTTTTTTCAGCTGCTCTCACAGCTTGATGCAATTGCCAATAAGTTCTTTGAAAAAAGAAATCCTGCTTGGCTTATGAAGACAGTTTGGTCTTTCCTTATTGGCTGATTATGAAGAGTGTGGTCATCTTTTAGGTGTCAGAGAAAGGACTTGTAAACGGCAAATTGACCAAGAAAAACTGAGGGATGAGTGTACCTGATGAAGGTATGTGGGTGATGCACGCACACACGCATGCATGCATTCACACCTCGTTTGTTTTTCAGAATTTTAGCGAATGGAAAACTATCAGGAATTGTTGGCAAATGATTGATCTTATTTTGCTCAAATATTATCCAGTCAACAAAAGTAAAGAAAATTTAATTTAAAATAATTAATAATAATTAATTTAGCACAATCTTCCTTCCACAAAATTCTGCAATAACTTAATTTCAAATATGACTGATAGATAAACTCATCGACATAAAAGTTAACAACTACGTACAATTTTCCAAATGGACACTGACCCTTACACTTTAAAGGGATACACAATCACATTAACCTTGGGCTTTAAGTGGGCAATGGCTCGAATTATACCGTACACTAATTCATATTGTTAGAATAAAAATTATGACACTGCCACTTTAAGAGCTTAATTCCTCTGTGTAATAAATGGTGGTATTGAAATTGACTGAAAATAATTCCACAACAACATCATTGTTTTCTTTATACGACCATCCCAGGAGCAATCAGAGAAGGCACTGTGTCACTTTAAGGCGTTGGCGGGTGTGTCTGTGGGGACCAATGAAGTTCTAGAAACTAAACGAGAATGAAAACTTCTCCCTCGGTTAACTGGATCGGAATTCGCTGTGTTGTTCTGGCAAGCAGTTTAACAAACAAAAAGTATCTTATGTCCTCGAATATCTTATGTCCTTGAACAACGATTGAAATTAAAAGGTACATTTTAGGTTGTAGATAAAAGATGTTTATATTATACATATTTCAGTTTTGGCATCGGATGGACACTCCCACTTGTGATGTCACAAAGGGATGTGTTGTGACATCACAACACATGTGTTGTGTGTTGTCTTGGCTTGTCATTCGAAAATAGGGGATCATTCATGCATTGATGTTTATAAAACTAAACTAAACAACAAATGCCAATTGACTAAGCAATACAACATTTAATCTCACAAATAAACTAAAGGTGAGGGCATATCCTTTAAAAGGTTTGAACATGGAAAACATCCAGACCTTAAAACTGTTTAAAAGATGCACCTGTGTATTTGATGTTTATTCATTTTTATTATTTTTTTCACCCGGTCTATTCTAAAGCTTGAAAACACTTAAACCTGGAGAATTTATGACCGTCGCTCGGCATCTCAAATAGATGACACACTGATGGTTTTATCATGACTCCTATTGATTGATTAGATTGCATTCATGTTGGTTTTTTTCCAGGGGAGCCACCATACCAGAGAGGTTTGTTGTCATTTGTGATGCGTGAATAAAGATTTTTTTTAATGCAACAATGGAATGCCACTGACAGCTTTGGAATTCCCTGATCTGTCGCATTTTTTCGGGTTCAACCTGGTCGGGACCAGGTCGAACCCGATCCTCGACTTTGAATGGCATCGAATTGATGCTACCCTTTGTGACATCACAAGGCAAGTGTCCCCACTAGCTGGAGTGACCGACTGGTGGGCTGCGTCAACTGTCTGCTATCATGCAACCGATCGCCTGTGATGTAACAAAGGGATACATTTTGAATGGCTTGCAGCGGCTTATCAGCTGTTTAAACGTAGTTAAGACTCTCAACATGTAGAGTCATACACTCAGTTTGACACTTAAAACGGCAAATAATGGCAAACATGGGTACAAATGATAAACATTACACGACCCACACATTTAGCATTTAGGGCATTTAGCAGACGCTTTTTTTTGTCCAAAGCCACGTACAATAAGTACATTTGTCGTGCACTACTGTGCTGTTTTGATTCATTTATTTGTTTTACTCAAACTCTTTTTCCGGCCCTGAAACAGAAACCCAATGACAGCACTGGTGCTTGCGGCGGAGACGCCCTGGGACCACCGAGCGAGAAGACCCCCCTGCTTCACCACGACGGGGAATAACACAGACACACACACACACACACACACACACACACACACACGCACATGCACACTCTGCACAATCGGACTCAACCATGGCCCGGCATCACTGCCCTGATACGATATTCCAGGAAGTGTTGTCTGCGTGGGATCTTTTATTTTTATTTTTTACAAAGACTTTCTTTTTTGCTGTTATACATATATATATATATATATATATATAAACTGAGCTGATGACTGTCAGTGTTAGCCCAAACATGAATACTTTTGGTGCTGATTAATTTGTCCTGTTTTCCAACCCTGTCTCAACCAGCAGTGTTGAGACTCGCTGTGGCGGTCCTGCAATGAGGCACTGTGTGGGAATGTTGTTGTCTGTTGTTGTACACCAGGGCAAGGTCTCCCAGTGTGTGTGTGTGTGTGTGTGTGTGTGTGTGTGTGTGTGTGTGTGTGTGTGTGTGTGTGTGTGTGTGTGTGTGTGTGTGTGTGTGTGTGTGTGTGTGTGTGTGTGTGTGTGTGTGTGTGTGTGTGTGTGTGTGTGTGTGTGTGTGTGTGTGCGCGCGCGCGATGTCCCCTTGCTACTTGTCGCCTCTCACTTCTCACGATTTGTATTATCGTTGGCGATGCCGTATGTACCCCACTTTGTAACTGATACCTCAGGTGGACTCGTGACTTTAGACCACTTCTTATGACCACTACTGGATGGCGTTCAACAGGCTGCCATGAACCCCCGGTTGAGCCTGCGTGTGATTGGATGGTGAGTGAGTCCTAGAGTCCTGGGAGTCCTCTGTCCGTAGGGCTTTGTTGGAGATGCAGCGTCGGTATTGGAGTCATTCTGCCGCGTCACAGTCTGAATGTGCTTCATGATGTTCATGTGATCGGATGGAGGCACGCTGAAGTAAAGGACTTTCTTCAACAACTGATGGACGGCTGATCTCTGGCTTCATTTCCGTGTCTACCGTTGGCGTCGTCGGGGTCTTTCTAATGATGCCGTTGCCTCAGTGTATTAAATCAAATGAGGTCATTCTATACATTGACATTTTGACAAGGGTCACATACATACTACAGCAATGGCAATAGTAGCAAGGTGAGCCTGGAATTTGAACAGTTCTGTTCTGTTATAGGTAGCCTAAACAAGGCCATAGTATGATACAGAGCTAGATAACCCTGGGCCAAGGCAACACATGTTTATGGTTGGACGAAAAAGCCAACAATGATTGAGAGAGCAGAAAATATGAAAACAACCAAGTGGAGGTTTGCCCGGGCCCTCCCTTAGTCCTTGGTGGATAAACTGCAGGATAATAACCGTAGCCCAAGTAATAGGATATTGGACAACACAGTGCTCATAAGTGGACTAACGGATGGTGGCTTTCCCTCAACATGATCAAATATCCCAACCCCGGACAGTTTGTATTGAATTGATGACTTAATTAACCTGAAAAAATAATATAAGCTGATCTGACAACCTCACAGGGCCGTTTATTGGACCCAGCCTGTCCCTATTCGGCTTGATAAATCACACACAATGCTTTAAAAAAGAAATACAATTCATAGATGTGTTGTTTTCATAACCCGAACATTGGGAAATTTAGACAGGGTTTGTGAGGACTTGGGAGGTGTGAATGGTATGTGTGTTAATTTTAATTTGATAAACACTAAAAACAAAATAAACCCCTGCATGTTGGCCTAAGGAAGGGCACCTTCTGCTGATCTCGCCTCGGGCACCAAAAGGCTAGGGCCGGCCCTGCCGACGTTATGCATATGTGTCGCACATATGGTGCGTGTTGCATGTATCCATATGTACACGCGCATTTGCATTAAATGTACACTAAAATGTACGTCTCTCTAACATCTTATTGTATCATTATAAACATGTACTGTATATAAACATGTATTCTGACGCTCTACTGTGCCAACGTGTACAATGTGCCGTGTGAGATTTTCTGCCCATAAAAACACGTAACACATTGAGGTCATTCTCATGTACATATGTCATGAGATAATAGAAACGCATGAAAAACGCATGAATATAAACAAAAATGGATGTGAAAATTGGAAAAATAGTTGGAAGTTGGAAAACGTTCAATAGACTTGTACTATAGTTCCTTTGGCAAATATAGCTCCTACTGCTCTCTACTGGTGGAAAGTATACCGCAATGGAATTACACAACACGTAGAGTGAGTTTCACACCATTCACATAAAATACTACTTAAATTCATTCATAATGAATATTAACAATATACATAATATTACCAAAAACCTGGGCCAACTGCTTGAATACATGACGCACAAAGGTTGTAATGTGCTTAATTTAGATCTGTGTCTGTTGTGTCATACTATTAAATAATGTGGTCTCACCCAGGGGCGATTCTAGGTTCTGTCTTTTGGGGGGTTCAGCCCATAGGTTCAGCCCCCATGAGCCACAGGGCGGGGCAGGTATTGCGGATTTTGAATACCGTCAATGTGATTTCCTGCATTCGGCTGCATTTAACCTGGTGGAGATCATAAAATTATTCTGGTATTCTGGTGGGGGGTGAATCTATCTATATCTATCAATCCAACAATTTTTTAACAGTCTAGATGGTAGAATATTATATTTGAGGATGAAACGATAGGGTGGGCTAGGGCAAGTTTTGTGTGGGCCCACCAAAACAGGTCTAGTTTCACCTTCCCTCTGAATTGTGTCCATCTGCCTGTCCTGGGGCCACTGAGGCCAAAGTTTTGTTAGCTCTGTAAATGTTAGAGTCTGTAGAGGCCTTTCTGTACATGGCTAGCGACACCAGGAGCTGCTCTACACAATGAGCAGAACTGTTGTGAACAGTCTGGTTCATTATCAAATCAGGCTTTAATTGTGTCCTTCAAACACTTTTACACAAACACTCTGTCACTACCCCCCCCCCCCCCCCCCTCTTTCTCTCTCTCTCTCTCTCTCTCTCTCTCTCTCTCTCTCTCTCTCTCTCTCTCTCTCTCTCTCTCTCTCTCTCTCTCTCTCTCTCTCTCTGTTTCATTCAGTCTCATTCCTTCAATAGTCCTAATCACTTCCCTCTGTCAATCAATGTTGCTGTCCCACAATGACACACACACACACACACACACACACACACACACACACACACACACACACACACACACACACACACACACACACACACACACTGACTGTTGTATGTGTGTTTTGTTTGCCTGGGCTGTTGGGATCATTGTTGATTTGTGAGCCCAGAGCAGCGTTTGTAGAGCAGCATTTCTTCCTTCTGTCATTCAGACCTGCTATCACTCTGATTAGCTTCTAGAACGTGTTGCACACGTACATTCATCTCCACTCACACTCACCTTGCAAGTCAGGTAAGACGCAAAGCTAAAACTTTATTCTTGTTTTTAAATAGGCCTATGCATTGATGGTGCTTTAGATATTGGTCAATGTGAGGTCTTATTAGATTCCAACTCAAAGGGATGCATTTGGACTAGCTGCAAAATTATGAAACAGAGATAAAAAGATATTTCATTCATTTTCATAGTTTATTATATTATTGCTTTACTCATGTTTGGTTATGTAT
>JAXIVH010000025.1:2007825-2009700 GCA_036785325.1 Urophycis tenuis | reverse complement strand
AACCTCATGTTGAGGTACTCAGAACTAACCTCATTTTGAGGGTACTCAGAACTAACCTCATGTTGAGGTACTCAGAACTACTCATGTTGAGGTAGTTCTGTAGAACCAGGGCCTGGGTGGGACCTCTTTTCAGCCTGGGAGTTTTGGGCCCAGACTGGCCCACTTTTTTCAGTGGTGGAAGAATTTGAATAAATGAACAGCGCAAAACTCTTACTATCCCTTTTTTTTAATTGGATATCAATATATGACGGTTGCCAAATGTAAAATCCAAAAAAAGTCACTTGAACCATGTCTACTGCTTTGGCTAACCTACACATGTCATGCTCGAGTTTACATGCTGATTTTCCAAATTATATTTGTGATTCGTTATGGCTTATCAAAATAAACTAGGCTAATGATGAATTGGTTTAAGCTTTTAAATGCTTAAGCAGCTAAATTATTTATGTTGCTAATTATCATTTGATCCACATCTCTCTTTACCGGCTTGTGCCTGTCCTCTGAACAGGTCAGTCATTTTGACACATTTGGCAACATCTTCCTCCAGCACCCTTCTTTTTTTTTTAAACCTGGCCTTTTCGGCTTCTCCTGGCCTTTTTCTGCTCTCCATAACCAACGACACCGGTCGTGCTTCTGTCCTCTCATCTGTTACCGGTACCGCTAAATAAAAGACCAACCATGGACCCAACCAACTCAGATATTAGGGAGGGGAGAAGTACCTTAGATTGTATAATCCATATTACATATACTGCGATGCTGGGGCTGAAATGTCAGACGAATGAAGAACGTCCTACTTTAGGAGATGATAAATTAATGGTCAAAGTTATTTTCCCCACTCAAGCGGCCCAAAAGACATTTGAAAATGGACCGGCCCACCGGGAAACCTCCCGAACCTCCCGATGGCCACCACGGGCCTGCTCAGAACTAACCTCATGTTTGGAGTACTAACCTCACTTTGAAGTTCTAAGTTCTAAGAACTCAACCTAAGTTCATGTTCATGTATTTGTCTGAACACTCATACATTGTTCAAACAAACGTCTGCGCTGTGTTGTAGGTGGGGTTATGTAGGTGGGGTTACGGAGGTGGGGTTATGTAGGTGGGTTACGTAGGCCGGTGTGTGTTAAAGCTCCACCACAGATTTCTGTGTGAGATGGCAAGATGGCTGACGAAGCACAAGACGAACATCTGATTGACCCTCTTCTTCCTCTCTCCCTCCTCCTCCTCCTCCTCCTCCTCCTCCTCCTCCTCCTCCTCCTCCTCCTCTCCTCACACTGGTCCTCCCTTTCCTCAGGATGGACCACCAGGACTGGCAGAGAGGAAGAAGCAGGACCCACCATCACTATGACGACGATGACGGTGACAATCTGCTTTACGCCTTTTCTGTCCATCTGTCCATCGTCCCTCTCTGGCTATGTGTCCATCCGTCCCTCCCTGTGCATCATCCTGTCCTGTTGTATTCAAGCGTTAGTGTATGTTAAGACGCCTGGTCGCGGCAGTTGCTCAGTCGGTAGGTAGTAGTAGAGTGGGTGAACAGAGCGGGTCGTCCACTAAACATAGGGTCGGCGGTTCGATCCCCTCGATCCCCACTTCCAAAAACTGCATGTCGAAGTGTCCTTGAGCAAGACGCTGAACCCCAACTTGCTCCCCGGGGCTGCTGAACACAGCAGCCCCACTGCGTCCTACGAACCATAGGATGGCTCAAATGCATGAGATACAAAATTCCATTTCCATATCTAGAAAAATACTGAGAAGGACCGCTAAAGAGCGGAAGGTCCTCTCTCTGTTTCCAACGTAACACTGGAGCGCTTCACTCTGAGCACTTTGGCGGTGAACTCACTGGCGGGACCCTCCGCCGCCCCGCAGACCCCCAGCCGCTGT
>JAXIVH010000025.1:1992825-2002825 GCA_036785325.1 Urophycis tenuis | reverse complement strand
GAGGACCTGCCTGCAGACCGGCAGCATCCTCCTGGACCTTGAGGGCTTCTCCCTGCCCCAGATCGTGGGTGGGTTCAGCAAGAGTACCGACGGAGCGCAGCGGAGCACCAAGCCCCTCCTGTCAGAGCCCTGACCTGTTGAACCTGTTTGCCTTCCCAGACGAGATCGTGGATCGGCAGGTGGCGGAAGGTCTGATCGGTCCCGAGATGAAGGACAAGATCAGCTTCGTGTTGCTACGGAAACACCGACACCAGACCAAGAAGCCCATGCACCGCTCGCTGGCGGACATCGGGAAGCCCTCCAACGCTGCCGCGAGTAAGGGTTGTGTGTGTGTGTGTGTGTGTGTGTGTGTTCTGTGTGTGCGTGTGTGTGTGTGTGTATGTGTGTTCTGTGTGTGCGTCTGTGTGTGTGTGTGTGTGTCTGTGTGTGTGTATGTGTGTTCTGTGTGTGCGTGTGTGTGTGTATGTGTGTTCTGTGTGTGCTTGTGTGTGTGCATGTGTGTGTGTGTCTGTGTGTGTGTGCGTGTGTGTCTGTGTTTGTGTGTGTGTGTATGTGTGTTCTATGTGTGTGTGTGTGTGTGTGTGTGTTCTTGTGTGTATGTGTGTGTCTGTGTGTTCTGTGTGTGTGTGTGTGTGTGTGTGTGTTCCGGGTGTGTGTGTATGGGTGTGTGTGCTTGTGTGTGTGTATGTGTGTGTGTGTGTGTGTGTGTGTGTGTGTGTGTGTGTATGTATTTTGTGTGCGTGTGTGTGTGTGTGTGCGTGTATGTGTGTTCTGTGTGTGTGTGTGTGTATGTGTGTTCTGTGTGTGTGTGTGTGTGTGTGTGTGTGTGTGTGTGTGTGTTTGTATGTGTGTTCTGTGTTCTGTGTCTGTGTGTGTGTGTACAATTCACTCATCCGTTTTCTTCTCATGTTTCCTATTCTGTTGTTTTTGCATTCGAATTCAGTATCCACTAATCTAATGACTAATTCTCTCTCTAACCTTTAACCATTTTTCAACGTCACACTTCACTGTGCGTATCTGTGTCGTTTCCACTCCTCCTGCTCCCCCGCGGGGTGGAGCTCCACCGGGTGCTTTTCTGCCTAAACTCTCCCGTTGTTCCCCCTCTGTACTCTCGCCACCGCCGCCCGCCGCCGCCGTCACGCAGCCCGCAGTCCTCAGACTAACCTGAGCCGTAGCACCAGCACCACCTCGGGCATCCACCGCTCCTCCGAGGACCTGCGGACACGCCACTCAAGCAGCCTCAGCCGCTTGCGTGAGTCCACACGTGGAGCGTGCGCGCGTGTTGTACCCCGTCACACACACACACGCGTGCACACATACAAGCATGCACATACATGCACACACACACGCGCACATGCACGCATGCACATGCGCACACAGACGTGCCCACATGCACACACACACGCATGCACACACACACACACACACGCACGCACACACACACACACACACACACACACACACACACACACACACACCTTTACTCTTCTGGGAGTTCTGTACGCTGGACCTTTGGAGCCCACACACCTTCACAATTTGCCGTGTGCGTTTTTTGGAGTTCCATCTTCAACATGAAGACCCTCTGAGATGTTCTGGACGTTCCTGCGACGTTTGAGGTTCCTTCCGTCTTGCTCCCCCCCCCTCCCCCCCCCCATTGAATGAGAGTGATTATCGCTGCTATCTTTGAGCCACTCCTGGGATTTGATTTTGTTCTGTATTTTTCTATTGTGCGCGCTAATCCACTTTGAATTGAAGGGAAACGAGCCCTTATAGTCCCGGGGAACAATCGGTCACGCTGAACAACTTAACAATAACCCAATAATCTCAGTTTCACCCATTTGGATCAAAACAGCAGCTCAAAGCGTTAACGTTTGTGAAAGTGCAACACTGTAAGACGTATTCATGTGAACGCAAAAACTAACCCGTCCCAAATGAGTTGGTTCCAATCAAAATAACGTCATACTCACGTTCGAATGGGTGGACTGCAGTCAGGGGACGTTAAGGATGATGTTGTGTCTTTATTCACTGCCTTCCTTCTGTATTTGCACGTTTTCTGTGTTTGCAGATCATGCGCAGAGCCGGAGCATGAATGATATTTCAGACACACCCAGCACAGACCAGGTAACCGTCAGGTCCCTTCCTCCCCTGATGGGGCTTCATCCTAAAAGTCTGAAATAGCGTAGAATACAGCAATTAGACATCTGCTTGAGCATAGAATAGAGTATATATAGAGTATATCGAGAGAGGGAGAGGGAGGCCGAGAAAGCTCAAGAGAGTGGGTGGGAGAGAAAGAGGCAGAGAGAGAGAAATAGGGAGAGTCTAGCTGGCAGGTTGACTCCAAAAGCAGTATTAGGAGATTAGAGATTTTAACTAAGTACCAAACACTCGTCTCCCATGTGCTTCAAAATTAAGACGGGTTAGAGGAGTGGAGGTTGGGGAGGTGTGGGGGTGGAGGAGTGGAGGTTTTTTGGTTTAGGGGTGGAGGTTGGGTTGGTGTAAAGCTGGAGGTAGGGGTGGTGCAGGGGTGGAGGGTTGGGTGGTGTAGGTTGGGGTGGTGTAGGGGTGGAGGAGTGGAAGTTGGGGTGGAGTAAGGCTGGAGGTAGGGGTGGAGGGTTGGGTGGTGTAGGTTGGGGTTGTGCAGGGTTAGAGGAGTGGAGGTTGGGGTGGTGGAGGAGTGGAGGAGTGGAGGTTGGGGTGGAGTAGGGGTGGAGGAGTGTAGGTTGGGGTGGCGGAGTAAGGCTGGAGATAGGGTGGTACAGGGGTGGAGGGTTGGGCGGTGTAGGTTGGGGTGGTGCAGGGGTGGAGGAGCGTAGGTTGGGGTGGAGTAAGGCTGGAGGTAGGGGTGGTGCAGGGGTGGAGGGTTGGGCGGTGTAGGTTGGGGTGGTGCAGGGTTAGAGGAGTGGAGGTTGGGGTGGTGCAGGAGTGGAGGGTTAGGCGGTGTAGGTTGGCGTGGTGTAGGGGTGGAGGAGTGGAAGTTGAGGTGGAGTAAGGCTGGAGGTAGGGGTGGTGCAAGGGTGGAGGGTTGGGCGGTGTAGGTTGGGGTGGTGCAGGGTTAGAGGAGTGGAGGTTGGGGTGGTGGAGTAAGGCTGGAGGTAGGGGTGGTGCAGGGGTGGAGGGTTGGGCGTTGTAGGTTGGGGTGGTGCAGGGTTCGAGGAGTGGAGGTTGGGGTGGTGCAGGGGTGGAGCGTTGAACGGTGTAGGTTGGGGTGGTGCAGGGTTAGAGGAGTGGAGGTTGTGGTGATGGAGGAGTGAAGGAGTGGAGGTTGGGGTGGAGTAGGGGTGGAGGAGTGTAGGTTGGGGTGGCGGAGTAAGGCTGGAGATAGGGTGGTACAGGGGTGGAGGGTTGGGCGGTGTAGGTTGGGGTGGTGTAGGGGTGGAGGAGCGTAGGTTGGGGTGGTGCAGGGGTGGAGCGTTGGACGGTGTAGGTTGGGGTGGTGCAGGGTTAGAGGAGTGGAGGTTGTGGTGATGGAGGAGTGAAGGAGTGGAGGTTGGGGTGGAGTAGGGCTGGAGGGATGGTGGTTGGGTGACAGTCCGATTGTTGAAACTCACTGTGGCTGCATCCGAATACGCACACTTGACTACTATATAGTATGCATTTTGTAGTACGTGAAAAATATAGTACGTCCGAATGCTTAGTACGCATTGTGTAGTACGGAAATGGTTCCTGAATGCGTACTACCGCCACAGTGTACAACGGTAGGACACTACGCTATCCCACAATGCAGCAGAGTCAGGTAACCGAAGAAGAAGAACCCCGCGGAGAAAATTAAAATAAATAAAAGCAGCGATATCAAGAGCCATTCGCGCAGAAAGAGACATTTTAATTCACCTGTAACGACGACAAGACAGAAAACTATGAGGTTAATTATCGGAGGTGACTTTTTTAATTTTGCCGGCATCTGATCTGCCGCGCACAGAGGGGAAATACGTTATCTCCAAACATCCGGTAGCGTTTTCGGTGGTGTTCGGAAGCGTTCGGAGGCGTTCTACGTACGGCTGTAGCACGTATTACATTAACGGTCAAGTAGTAGACACTGAACAGAAATAGTATATACTGAGTATTCGGATGCAGCCTGTGTCTTTGCAACACAATCTGTAAGTGCGTCTGTGAAACGTGTCCCTCAGCTGAAGAACAAGTTCATGAAGAAGATCCCGCGGGACGCCGAGGCCTCCAACGTCCTGATTGGCGAGGTGGACTTCCTGGACAAACCGTTTGTGGCCTTCGTGCGGCTGGCTCAGGCCACGACCCTGGGGGGCCTGACGGAGGTCCCCGTTCCAACCAGGCCAGTGGTTTTAATGCTCCTTGATACTCGAGGCTGTTTTCTTGCTGTTCTGTTGGTTACTTCTGAACCAGTTCCAGCCAAAGCCCTCGTGGGCTCGGCGGTCAGAACAGCTCGGGGGTAGCAGGAAAGTTCTGGAGAGATCCAGAGAGGTCAGGACCACATACAGTGCTGAAGAGTTTGTACGATGTTTAATTAAATACAGATAAACACAATGTTTCGTATTTGGATTAGGACTACTTCTACTAATACTAATACTACTGCTACTACTACTACTACTACTACTACTACTACTACTACTACTACTACTACTACTACTACTACTACTACTACTACCACGACTACTACTACTACTACTACTACTACTACTACTACTACTACTACTACTACTACTACTACTACTACTACTACTGCTACCACTACTGCCACTACTACTACTACCACTACTACTACTACTACTACTATCAATACTACTACTACTACTACTACTACTACTACTACTACTACTACTACTACTATCACTACTGCTACTACTACTACTACTACTACTACTACTACTACTACTACTACTACTACCAATAATATAACCCGTGCATTGACAGGTTTCTGTTTGTCCTGCTGGGTCCTCGCGGCAAAACCAAATCCTACAACGAGATCGGCCGAGCCATCGCAACCCTCATGGTGGACGATGTGAGTGAGACACACACAGACACACACACACACACACACACCCACACACACACACACCCACACACACACACACACACACACACACACACACACAGCGGGCCGTCCTGTTTGAGACCGTGCGTGTTTCCTCTCAGCTGTTCAGCGACGTGGCGTACAAGGCCAGGGACCGCGATGACCTCATCGCGGGCGTGGATGAGTTCCTGGACGAGGTCATCGTCCTCCCCCCGGGGGAATGGGACCCCAAGATACGCATTGAGCCACCCAAGAAGGTCCCCTCCGCGGAGATGAGGTCAACCATTGTTCTGGTTCATCGGCGGGTTCCTGATGTCCATGTGACACACATTGTGATGCTTTGATTGCATGTACCGTTGGTTTGATTGACATATTCAGACTATTTATATTTATACATTCAGATTGTTAATTGGCATAATCTGATTGACATTTGGATAATTTATATATTCACATTTGTTTATTAACTCATTTTGCATTGTTTGACTGATATATTGTTTGATTTACAAATTCTAATTTTCTTAAGTTATTCCAGTGTTTGCGCCGGGCGTCTCAATCATTACGTTCCGTCCCATCCTCTCAGAGTTCCAATTTCCCCCCACTTCCTGTCCACACAGGAAGTCCGTGCTGAATGTCAACGAGCTGGGCCAGATGAACGGCTCGGCCGGAGGAGGCGGAGGCGGAGGGGGAGAGGACGACGAGATGCCCGCTCCTCATGAGCTGGGAGAGGAGCTGGCCTTCACTGGGAGGTGTGGCCTTAGCTTGAGCACTTAGCCGGGTTTTGCACTTAAGGTGCTTTGGTTCAGGGTTTTTAAAGTCTCACAAGTACTCACCTACCCGACTTAGGTTTTACATCCAAAGTCAAATTAAAGTCAAAGTCAAAGTAGCTTTATTGTCAATTCCTTCACATGGCAAGACATACAAAGGAATCGAGAGGACGTTTCTCACCCTCCCACGGTGAAACAGATAAAGTGCACAGGCACAACAGGCAGGACAAGACATTCCTACTAGTACTAAAAAGTAAACATACAATTCCAACAGATAAGATAAAAAAAGATAATAGCTTTTTGACAGCCTGGAGGATGTGGCTGGGGGGAGTGAGGGGAGAGAATTTAACTTCCTGACAGCTTTGTGTATGAAGCTTTTGGTGTTTCTGGTGGTGCTATCACGGAGGCTCCTATACCTTCTACCCTAAGGCAGGAGGCTGATCAGACTGGCTGAACAGTATGTATCCTTCAAGGAAGGGAGTGGGGCACCAATGATCTTACCAGCTGTGTTCACTATGCATTGCAGTGTTTTCCTGCTGTGTTCAGTGCAGCTACCGCCCCATACAGTGACACAGCTGGACAGGATGCTTTCAATGGTGCCCCGGTAGAACTTTTTCAGAATGGGTATGGGAGCCTTTGCTCGCTTTAGCTTGCGGAGGAAGTAGAGGCGCCACTGGGCTTTCTTCACCAGTCTTGCAGTGTTGGTGGTCCAGGAGAGGTGCTCACTGACGTGCACCCTCAGGAATTTGGTGCTGCTCACTCTCTCCACAGCAGCACCATCGATGGTCAGTGGTGAGTGTTCAGTGTGGCCTATCCGGAAGTCAACCACAATCTCCTTGGTTTTGCTGACATTCAGCAGGAGGTTGTTGTGTCTGCACCACTCGGTCAAAAGGTTGACCTCCTCCCTGTAGTGGGTCTCATTGTTCTTGGTGATCAGACCCACCAGAGTTGTATCGTCCACAAACTTCACCATGTGATTGAAGCTGTAGGTTGGTGTGCAGTCGTGAGTCAGCAGGGTGAAGAGCAGGGGACTGAGCACACAGCCTTGGGGGGCCCCTGTGGTGAGTGTGATGCTGCTCGAGGTGTTGTTGCCGAGTCGTACTGCTTGTGGCCTCTCACTGAGGAAGTCCAGTATCCAGTTCCAAAGGGAGATGTTGAGCCCCAACTGGTCCAGTTTACAGATGAGTTGTTGTGGGATTATGGTATTGAAAGCTGAAAGTCTATGAAAAGCATTCTCACATATGAGTCTGCTTTTTACAGGTGGGTGAGGGCTGGGTGGAGAGCAGAGGAGATTGCGTCCTCTCTGGAACATTTGGCTCGGTATGCAAACTGAAAGGGGTCCAGGGTGGGGGGGGGGGGGGGGGGATGGACTTGATGTGAGACATGACTAGCCGTTAAAAGCACTTCATGATGATGGGGGTCAGTGCAACAGGGCGATCGTCATTGAAGCAGGATGGAGCAGGTTTCTTTGGCACAGGTATGATGATGGAGGTCTTGAAATGTGATGGAACAGCAGCTTGACTCAGAGAGGTGTTAAAGATATCCATGAAGATATCCTTAAGCTCCTCTGCGCAGTCCCACAGCACACAGCCTGGAATGTTGTCTGGGCCTGTTGCTTTGCGGGGGTTGATAGTGGAGAGTGCCCTCTTCACACTGGCAGTGGACAGGCACATAGCCTGATCTTGGGGGTGGGTGGAGTTTTCTGTGGGCTTGTGTTGTTTGTTGGTTTGAAAGAAAGAAGAAAGAAAGAAGTTGTTGAGGTTGCTGAGCAGAGCGATGTTGTCAACGCAGGTCTGTGGCACGAGCTTGTAGTCCATTATGGTCTGAATACCCTGCCACAGGCTCCGTGTGTCTCTGCTGTCCTTAAGATGGCCGGTAATCTTTTTTGTGTAGTCCTTTTGTTGTCCTTTTTTTGTCCTTTTTTGTCTTTTTTGTAGTAAGTCTGATGGCAGAAGGTCCTCAAATTCTGGTCGAACGAGGAGTTTTGCTTTCTTCAGCTTCAAATTTGTTTCTAACCAATCATGTTGGTGGGGGATCTGTAGAAGTGTGTCACATTGAATGGGTCTCTACTGGAAACAAACTGACCAGTGGAACCACAACAAACGTGACATGGCTGACCGTTAATCTGGGGTCCAGATGGGAACTGACAACCAAAACACGAGGCTGATCTTCCCATTGTAGTGTCCCTCCTTGGCCCACAGCGGACACAGACTCAGACAGCACTGGTGAACTAAACTCTTCCCTGGTGGGAAGACCAGCCAAGATGCCTGTAATCATACATTGGCCTAAATAAGTATGATAAATTATTGGAACTGGTGCGTACCCATTGCTTCCATGTGTTACCAATGAAGATATGCCAATCCGTCAACAAGACATCAACACATCCCAACAGCATGTACCAACGCCCCTGTTACGGTCATGCCTGTGCCAGGTTCTGTGGAGGCTTGTGGCTGGACATCAAGAGGAAGGCACCGTGGTTCTGCAGTGACCTCTATGAGGGCTTCCACGTCCAGTCCATCTCCACCGTGCTCTTCATCTACCTGGGATGCATCACCAACGCCATCACCTTTGGAGGGCTGCTGGGAGACGCCACGGACAATTACCAGGTAATTCAGGGAGATAAGGTAATATGAGAGGTGAGGTGAAGTGAGGTGAGGCAGAAGTGGAGATAAGGTGAAGGGAAGATATACAATATAGGAGGTGAGGTGAGGTGAGGTAGGATTGGAGATAAGGTGAAGGGAGGATATATAGGAGGTGAGGTGAGGTGAGGTAGTGTAGCAGGTGAAATGTCATGTGTATCATGACTGGACTGTCTCCTATTTGTTTCCCAGTTTTAACAGATTCTCCCTGTCTGTCTCTCTGTCTGTCTGTCTGTCTGTTTGACTGTCTGTCTGTCTGTCTTTCCCACAGGGTGTGATGGAGAGCTTCCTGGGCACAGCTCTAGCCGGGACAGTCTTCTGTGTGTTCGGAGGCCAGCCTCTCATCATCCTGAGCTCCACCGGACCCATCCTCATCTTCGAGAAACTACTCTACGACTTTAGCAAGTAAGATTGGACCTGTGGCGCCCCCTTGAAGTCAGGATACTTACTACACAAGGGAAACGACTCTATCCATACCTACAGTGTGTGCAGCACAGCTGAGGTAAAGCACCCGTATGTTACCACCAGCTGTGATGTTAGTTTGCCATTACAAGCCATTTCAGAGTTTGTGACATCACAAACGGCAGTGTCCATGTGTGACGCGTGAGAGACTGATCAGCCTGGCTCAGTTTGGACAGTCCACTGGGTTGATTTGGGATGTGATGTTCCTTTAGGGTAAATTCTGAAGTAGCCATTAAGAGCGAACGAATATCACACGTTGTGCTAAAATCAATTTGATTGCTTTTATCGGGACAGAGGATTGCGTAGTAGTGGCAAGGGTGTTTCCAGGACAGGGTTTGACCCACAATGTCTCCCTAATCCACCGCACCCAAGATGTCCTCATCCTCGCCTGCTGCTTAATGACTCCTATCTGAAATCGCTGTCAGTCACCTTTGGACCAAAGCGTCTACTCAATGACGAAACAGCACCATGGTAGGAGTAGTCATACCAATACATACATGCTTCTTGGTCCTCATATAGCAAGGGTGAATTGACTGACTCGACCAAATGATACTTCATCGGCGGTAGGATAAATATCGGCTGTATTTATCATAAGATTCGCTGTTGGCCTCGCAATGTCGGCCAATATTATGCAGCTTCAACATTTGCTGTGTACACTCGCACACTCGGCCTGTCAGGGTTCCATCGACGTCAATTCATAACCAAACGTCCTGACTGACCCCTGCTGGTACAGACAGCAGCGGTAGTACTTGTAGTGGTGATAACACTCCCCCCTGCAGGCCGGCTCACCCCACGGTGTCTCCCCCCGCCTCCCCCCTGGTGTCCCACAGGAGCAACAGCATTGACTACATGGAGCTGCGGCTCTGGATCGGCCTGCACTCCTGCCTGCAGTGCTTCATCCTGGTGGCCACGGACGCCAGCTACATCATCAAGTACATGACCCGCTTCACCGAGGAGGGCTTCTCCAGCCTCATCTCCTTCATCTTCATCTCCGACGCCATCAAGAAGATGGTGGGTGGCGCCGCGCCGTTGCCACGCCGGAATATGAATAAGAATATGAATATGAACATATGAATATGAATATGAATATGACTATGACGCTCAAGTCAAGTCAAAGCCCAACTCGCTGGACCCTTTGTCTTATTCTGCAACAT
>JAXIVH010000025.1:1905325-1987825 GCA_036785325.1 Urophycis tenuis | reverse complement strand
AGAAGGGATTCTTCTGGAATGGTCAGTGACATCTTTATTCCAGAATGTTCCGTAAAATTACTTTTCTAGAATGTTCAATAAAACTACTATTCTGTAATTTTTCCCGTAAAACTACTATTCTAGAATGTTCAGTAAAACTACTTGTCTAGAATGTTCAGTAGAACTACTATTCTTGAATGTTCAGTAGGACTATTATTCTAGAATGTTCGGTAATGTTCAGTAGAACTACTATTCTTGAATGTTCAGTAGGACTATTATTCTAGAATGTTCGGTAAGATGATTATATCAGAATGTCCTATAACATGATTATTCTAGAATGTTCAGTAAGATGAATATGGTAAAATGCCCCTGTAACATGATCCTGTTTTTAATTCAATTTGTTCCATTGCTATTATAATTTTGTATTCCTATTTCCTTATTGCGTTAGTTATCCCTTAATAACTATTATTAATGATGAACAAATTACTATGCATTTGTATGATCAAATTGTGTTCACTTCCCCCAAACTTTAGCGAGCAGAGGTTGACGGGCATTCTGGTGTTCGTTCTGACCGGAGTCTCTGTCTTCCTGGCTCCTGTCCTCCAGGTCAGTAGTTTGAAGTACAGGCCGGCTGTTTACGTAAAGCACGGACCATTTCCTGCACTGTGAGGGCTCTCCTCTCCTCTTCACGGTGTATTTAACTGAAACGCTGCGTTGTCTCTTCAGTACATCCCGATGCCTGTTCTCTACGGAGTCTTCCTCTACATGGGCGTGGCTTCCTTGAGTGGCATTCAGGTAGGCGTTGCCACGGATAACGGTGTCCCCTGTCTGCACCCATAGATTCTAGAAACGCCGGTTTGCAATTAGTTTATCGAATCAACCCACCGTTGCTCATAAAAGGCCCTAACGGTATTACACTGTAGACAACTGCAAGCCACCATGCCATGCACTTTATATTGGTAGTTCAGTCTGGTTTTGTTTAGGTTTAGGACATGAAGAGTACCCGGGTATCATTTTGGCATAACCTAACACAAAGTGTCCGAACGCAGACCATGGTCATTACGTCTTGAACTAACAGCACTACACTACCACCATTGCTAGATCTTAATGCGTAGAGCGAAGATTCCTCACAACGGTGTGTGTCAGATTTCACTTTGAGCCAAAACACTTGAACAAATCCTCATCTCCTGCATATGGTGTCTCTACTAGAGTTGCAGTACTCAAGACCGGTCTCAAGACACTTTCCGTGGTCTTGGTCTTGTCTCGGACTCGACTGTATTTGGTCTCGGTCTTGTCTTGGTCTCGGACATAGAGGTCTCCAGGGGGTTTGTGCATAAACCCAGCAGCGAGCTCATGCTCATCACAAAGCCTTATATATGATGCAGCACTCGTACACTACGCGCCAAATATGTTACAATGTATATAGTTTCCTAACGGCTGCGCCATTGTTCACTTATTGGTGTAACTTAAACACTGGTCTGTTTTGTTTTCCGGTCTAGACTTGGTCTCGGTCTTGACTTGGTCGGTTTTGGTCTTGGTCTTGGTCTTGTCTTGGTCTCGACTTGGTCTTGGTCTTGACTTGGTCACTCTTGGTCTTGGTCTTGGTAGTGTCTGGTCTCGGTTTAGGCGGTCTTGACTGCGACTCTAGTCTCTACGAACACAAGTGTTAACTGTGCATGCATGTCCTCCTCCTCCTCCTCCTCCTCCTCCTCCTCCTTCTCTATGGCGCCGGTCCTCCAGTTCTGGGAGCGGATCAAGCTGTACCTCATGCCCGCCAAGCACCAGCCGGACTTCTCCTTCCTGCGCCACGTGCCCCTCAGGCGGGTCCACCTCTTCACACTGGTCCAGATCGTCTGCCTCGCCGTCCTCTGGACCCTCAAGTCCACCTTCCTGGCCATCATCTTCCCCGTCATGGTGAGCGTGTCGTCACGGCAACCGCGACCATACGTTTAGGGCTCTCGGAAGACCCGATGGAGCGAGAGAGAGAGAGAGAGAGAGAGAGAGAGAGAGAGAGAGAGAGAGAGAGAGAGAGGGGGGGGGGGGGGGGGGGGCTCTAAGGAATAATGGTAATTAAATTATACTGAATCTAACCAATATTGAATAAAAGAAAACAGAGCATGAGGTGTGAAGATGTGGGATCTTGGTGTCCCTGTAGATCCTGGGTCTGACGGTTCTGGTGTCCCTGTAGATCCTGGGTCTGACGGTTCTGGTGGTTCTGGTGTCTCTGTAGATCCTGGGTCTGACGATTCTGGTGGTTCTGGTGTCTCTGTAGATCCTGGGTCTGACGGTTCTGGTGGTTCTGGTGTCTCTGTAGATCCTGGGTCTGAAGGCTCTGGTGTCCCTGTAGATCCTGGGTCTGACGGTTCTGGTGTTTCTGTAGATCCTGGGTCTGAAGGCTCTGGTGGTTCTGGTGTCCCTGTAGATCCTGGGTCTGACGGTTCTGGTGGTTCTGGTGTCTCTGTAGATCCTGGGTCTGACGGTTCTGGTGGTTCTGGTGTCTCTGTAGATCCTGGGTCTGACGGTTCTGGTGGTTCTGGTGTCTCTGTAGATCCTGGGTCTGACGGTTCTGGTGGTTCTGGTGTCCCTGTAGATCCTGGGTCTGAAGGCTCTGGTGTCCCTGTGGATCCTGGGTCTGAAGGCTCTGGTGTCCCTGTAGATCCTGGGTCTGACGGTTCTGGTGGTTGGTGTGCCTGTAGATCCTGGGTCTGACGGTTCTGGTGGTTCTGGTGTCTCTGTAGATCCTGGGTCTGACGGTTCTGGTGGTTCTGTAGATCCTGGGTCTGACGGTTCTGGTGTCCCTGTAGATCCTGGGTCTGACGGCTCTGGTGGTTCTGGTGTCCCTGTAGATCCTGGGTCTGAAGGCTCTGGTGTTTCTGTAGATCCTGGGTCTGACGGTTCTGGTGGTTCTGGTGTCCCTGTAGATCCTGGGTCTGACGGTTCTGGTGGTTCTGGTGTCCCTGTAGATCCTGGGTCTGACGGTTCTGGTGGTTCTGGTGTCCCTGTAGATCCTGGGTCTGACGGTTCTGGTGGTTCTGGTGTCCCTGTAGATCCTGGGTCTGATGTTGGTGCGGAAGCTCATGGACTTCATGTTCTCCCAACACGACCTGGCCTGGCTGGACGACGTGCTGCCGGAGAAGGAGAAGAAGAAGAAGGAGGACGACAGCGACAAGACGAAGGGCAAGAGACGGCCGGCAGAGCCCGAGAGTGACGAAGAGGTGAGGGAGACGCATGGGCACGCACACACACACACACACACACACACACACACACATGCTTATACTCACACACACATTCATAAACATATATACACGTACATACACATATGCATCCACATACACATACACATATGCACGCACACCACGCACGCACACACACACACACACACACACACACACACACACACACACACACACACACACACACACACACACACATGCTTATACTCACACACACATTCATAAACATATATACACATACATACACATATGCATCCACATACACATACACATATGCACACACACCACGCACGCGCACACACACACACACACACACACACACACACACACACACACACATACACACAAAAATCTAAACACTTCTAAAGCCTCACTTTGTGGCCATTAATCAAAATGTATTCATTCATGAATGGTACGATATGCACACTTCGCTCCATCTGTTGTGACCGTTTTGTCCTCTGTCTGTTATCTCTGACTAATAAAGTTTTCCTCTTTGTCCCACAGTGCTGCTGAAAAGGCACTGTATAACACCTACTACTACTTACTGCCTGTCTGACATCCCTCCCTCTCTCCATGTATTCACCTGCTGTTCTTCACCTGTTCAGTCATCACCTCATTCCATCCACTTCTCCTTCTCCCCACCTGTTCCATTATGACCTCACTCATCCACCTCCTCCATTATGACCTCACTGATCCACTACTTCCATTATGACCTCACTCATCCAACTCTTCCATTATGACGTCACTCATCCACCTCCTCCATCATGACCTCACTGATCCACTACTTCCATTATGACCTCACTCATCCACCTCTTATGTTATGACCTCATTCTTCACCTCTTATGTTATGACCTCATTCTTCCACCTCTTCTGTTATAACCTCACTCGTCCACCTCTTATGTTATGACCTCACTCGTCCACCATTATGACCTCACGCAAGGTTTCTTCACTGCATGTGGTTCCTCTGTCTGTCTGTCTGTCTCAGTCGAAGACCTCCCATCCACCTCTTGCTCCTCCTCCTGTGAAGATCCCCATGGAAACCATAGCCCCACCCCCTCACCCAGACCCCGCCCCCGCCAACCCTTCGACCCCAACCCAACCCCCCCAATAAGAGTGAGTAGGCTGCACCGTTCCCAGTTGTCTGTTGGGGTGTCTCTCTGTTCACCAGAGACGGAGTGTGACAGAAGTGACATGCAATTGGTTACTTACAGATTTTTATAGATATGTAGATGAGATGTACACCAGGATAAATTACTACTTCCTATAGCAATGTGAACGGTAATGCTAACCGCTAATGTGTTAGCAGTCCTGGGCAACTATCGACGAGCTAGCCTTGCTACTCTGTACGCATGTAATCACATTACTGCCCTCAGCGCAAGGTTTGACTTTGTCTTCTCTGTGCGCGTGTTGTCCGTCCGTGTCTACTCATGATCACAGTGTTGTTTTGTGTACTTTTCGTTTAGTCTTCTTCTTTCTTCTTGTAAACAGGAAGTGCTCCCTCACTCGACCCTGATCTCCACCACTCCCGACTCAGACCACAGGTACTGTGTGTTGAAGCTCCACGTGCCCTACAACCACATCCTGTCTGCCCCCATAGACAGAGCTGTCCACCGGGACGCAACCACCACACCTAGACATCATATACACGTTAGCTAGTTAGAGAGAGAGAGGCAGAGAGACAGAGAGACAGAGAGAGACAGAGAGAGAGAGAGAGAGCTAACAGATTAGTCACACCATGAGAGAGGTAGAGAGAGGTAGAGAGACGGAGAGAGAGAGAGAGAGAGCGAGAGCTAACACATTAGTCACACCATGAGAGAGGGAGAGAGAAAGAGAGAGAGAGAGAGAGAGAGAGAGAGAGAGAGGTACAACATGCCTTGCTGAAATGTTTAATAGGATGTTATTATAATATTGAATTAATATCAATCTTACAACACACATAACATTGACATTATACACAAATATTATTTAATTTGTATTTTGTAATCTTAATAGGGTTTTTGTTTTGTTTTGTTGTAAAGGTTTTCAAATTATTACGTTCATCTGTTAATTATATGGCTTCCTGGCATTAATGTCTTATTAAATAGAGCTGTGATTATATACTGTAGACCATGTAAATAGTATCTTAGGATGAAAGGAAGAAAAGTTACAGTGACTGCATCAAAACTGTTTTCCGGGAGCGCAAACACAGAGTTAATTAAACTGCATCTCTAGTGGCCAAGTGCTGTTTATTATAATCCTCAGTGTTTATGGGAGTGTTTAAGGGTGTTTAGGTCTTGTTGTCAATTAATTAGCACCCCTTAACGCGCCACAAGGGCACCCTGTCACAGTTTAGCTCAGAGATTCCGAGGGAAGTGCACTGATATTCTGGTGAAAGTGTCACAATGTCTGTCTGTGATGAATGACAGATCCAGGCTGATGCTTGAGTCAGGTTGACTCCTGAAGGCCTGCTGGTTACAGCCAATCTGTGCTCAGTTGTTCCCAAGTCCTCAACCATGTTATCAACCTCTGGAATTACATTTTGGTTGTTTCTTTTAAAGTACCAAATGTCCTTTTCTTATTCCTTGCCACAAAGAATACAAATATTAATATAAATATACAATCGCCAATATGCGTTATGTAGCAAAGATGAGGATAAAAATTTACATTTAGAGTTGGTTAGTTGGTAATGTCTTCTAAAAGTGGACGTACTGAAACTGCATATTTTGCTTATTGCTAGTTTGACTGATATATTGACCCGCCCCTTATTTTATGACCCAAATGCTCCCATACACGTGTTGGGGCCCCTCAAGGCTGGCTTCGCAGCAGCTATCTCCCTTCCTCTTCCTCTCCTTCCTCTTCCTTGAGGAACCTAAAACATAGTCTTAACACAGAGGAGATCGTCCCACATTCAGCCCTCCTCACAAATCAAGTTTATAGAAGAAAAGGACACCAGCTATTACACTTTCAAAACTGTTAGAAAGAAGACAGTCAATCCCTCTGGACCTCCACTGTCCTCCCCCACCACCCCCACCTCCACCCCCCACCCCCGTCCCCCGCCCTCCATCCCTGAAGGGGGAGAGAAGTGGACTAGCGACGGATGGTCCGGTGGTTCTCCAACTGTGTTCACTAGTGTGGCCCCTCCTGAGATGTTGTTAGATATTGTGCAAGTCCCTTCATCAGCACAAAACAATTTGGGGAGCGAAAAATATTTCGATGAATATGACGAATGTATGTGCATATTATTGGGTGAACGTGAACATTAAATAGGCGGTGCAAATACCTTTGTGAAAAAATAGCAGAACTTTGTTCATTGGCATTCAGAAACACTTGCTATTTTACGTTTCCCAAGTAAAGGGTAAAGGGGCATTTAGCATACGCTTTTGTCCAAAGCGACTTACAATCAGTACATTTGTGGGGTTTGACATGAGGACAGTTGGTGGAGGGGGATCAAACCGCTGACCCTACGAGGGGATTGAACCGCCGACCCTACGGTTAGTGGATAACCCGCTCTGTCCACCTGCTCTACCCACTGAACTACTGCCGTCCAAAGTACCCCCTGCAATCCTCCAAAGTACCCCCAGGGGTACACAGACCCCCATTAGAGAACCACTGAGAACCACACAACTGACCTCCCCCCCCCCCCCCTTCTCTCCCTTCTCCTCCTCCCCCCCCCCCCCCCTTATCTTCCCCCTCACCAGCATCACGCTACGCTTGACGATCTGCCCCCCCTCACCCACCCACTCCCAGACCAACCCGGTCCACGTGATGGGGGGTGGGGCGCCCTGGGACCCCTGGCTCCTCCCACCTTCACCGCAGCCCTCCTCAGCATCGCCGCCGTCGTCGTCATGCCGACCGGCGCCCCAGACCGCACAGGTCAGCATCCGGGTGGAGCCAGAGCACCAGCCCTGCTACGGCTACCGGCAGATTCAGAGCGGTAGCCGTAGCGGTAGCCATAGCGGTAGCGGTAGCCATAGCGGTAGCGGTAGCCATAGCCAGGTCTCCAGGGTCGCCCTCCAGCCGACCTATGACCCGCCCCCTCCGCCCTCTCCCCGACCCGTCCACCCCACCGCAGGCTCTTCTTCTGCGGTGTTTTGGGACGAGACGCACGGCGTGCGTTCGGGCCCGCGCGACTCGTGCGACCAACACCCTTCTATGAGCCCTGTAATGTCAGAAGTATGCGCGTGTGCGTGCACGCACACGCACAGATTAATGTCGTTTGCCGTGGTTGTACTCGGTTGGAGGTTCGTCGTTTGTCGGCGCTAATCAAGCTAGTGCGCTAGTTCAATAGAAAGTGTAGAGTGTAGGATACGGACCAAAGTCACAGCTTCACAGGCCATGGTCAGCCACAATACATTAAGCAACTCAAAAATAAAATACTTGTATTTTTCCACCTAAATCTATGAAGGTCTCTCATGTGTCTGTTAACACCCAAATAATGTCTGTTAACACCCAAATAATGTGTTATTGAAAAGAAGAAAAAGAGCCATTGTAGACTTTTAGTAGTTATTGCATTTCCTACGGTCCTCCTTGGGCCTTTATAAAGAAACAACCAAACGTCACCCCAGTAACACAATGCATGAATCTGTCGGGACACACTGTCCACTTTGCTGATCTCGTTGTGTGTGTTGATTTTTTGTCATGCTGTGGTTTTATGTCACAAACAGAACGGATGGCTGTCTGAAATACTGTGAATGTAATGTGAAACACTGATGTAACACTTTGGCTTATTTAATAAAACTAGTTCTGATAGACTTCCAATAGGATGGGTTTGTTTTTCTTTCCGTTCGTGTGGAAGAGGAGGGCAGGGTGCCGGGCGGGGCTGGAAGGACCAGAAGGAGAAGGACCAGAACTAATGATTTACAGACTAAAAGGTTCCCTGGGAGCAGTGACAATGGGTGGATGGGCACGTTGTTATTCTTGAGAAAGTTCATAAAGTGATTGTGTAACTAATGAGTCATGGAGCACATGGCTGCAGCAGAAAAGTGACATAGTGCAGGTTTTAGTGATTAAAGGAAATATTTAGATATGGTTAGAGAGATATACACACAAACTGCAATTGCACACGCTAGATTTAAGGGTGCATGCTAGATTTTAGGCCTACAGCGTCAACAGCAACCGATTTTGGTTCAGAATTGTGGTTAAAATATCTCTGGCTATAACACAGTACTCCCATAGAGCACAAGCAATTTGATGCGTCGCAAAGAATAATCAAGTAAATATTCATAGCTGGGCCAAACCTTGGAACCATAAACCAAACCCTTAAACCTGATCTTAATAGGATAATTACCAAATACCAGTATGGTATATTTATGTATTGTAATTATGTGTTATGTAAGGTTATATATAGAGGAACGCTGTTGCAGTGAGAGCAAATGCACCATTATCTTTTGAGATCTTTCCAATGGAAAGAATGCATTGCATTCGATTTTAAACGTTACTTTTCATACTCACTATGTCAAGTTCCATTACATACCACTGAGTGGCAATAGTGCATATGATGTGACGCAAATCAACCCACGCACATTGGAAAGGATGAAAACAAGCATAACCGCGAAGAACCCGGGAGGAGAACCCACAAGAAGTCCTTCATAGGTGTAAAGAAAATGGGGTTTCAGGTGTCATGCGAGGAGAAAGAAAATGAGAGCAGGGCTTCAACAGTTTGCTCATAAAGCCACGCCGATCGCAAAAAAAAAAAGAGGAAGAAAGAAGAAAAGAATATTGGAGTGTGGAGAGACACAAAGACTGCTAGTCGCAAGACCCCTCACTCCTCCGCCTCCTCCCTCTCCTCCTCCCCCTCCTCCTCTTCTCCTCCGCTCACATCTGCGGCTGTGGGGATGGGGAGCCGATGCAGAAGTCAGAAGGCATTTGTGGAAGGACAGGAATCAAGCAAGACAAACTCCGGCTTTTGACTTTTCTTGTTGAGTTTTGCGGCAATTCTCGCTCTCTCTCTCTCTCTGTCTGTCTCTCTATCTCTCTTTCTCTCCCTCCCTCTCTCTTTCTCTCTTTCTCTCTCTCTCTCTCCCTCTCCATCTCCGAGGGAGGTGCGGTGGGGAGACAGTCTGAGGGATAATGTCCCGGGGCCGGTGCAGGCAGGTACAGCTCGGCGTGGAACTGGGACTACTGACGTGCTTGCTGGTGGCGGGCTGCGCGGTACAGAGCCTGCACGCGATGGAGAGGGAGGCGGGCTCCTCCTGCTACGGGGGATTTGACCTCTACTTTGTTCTGGACAAGTAAGCGTGCGGCCGTCGTTCTGCCTTGGTCCTCCTGCGGAGCAGTGTGGTCGCCGCTCTGCAGGACGCGACGCTTTGGTGCGTATAAACACCACAGACACGTGGCTACAAAGCATCGTCCAGGTTGAGGTCGGGACAAGTCACCAAAGAGGGCCGATGAGGAGTTTACTGCTACTCTTATGTATTAAAGTATATCGAATGCACGTTTTAGTGAAGCTTCGTGAGTACATCAGAACCGGTGCATATTCTTGGGTCGGATCAGAAGAAGCGGCTTAACACCGCCATGGCGGTGACTTGGCGTCATGACTGCATCATTTATTAAGCTGCATGGTTATCAATGAAAGCTTCATGCTTATGAATGACAGCTTCATGCTTATGAATGACAGCTTCATGCGTATGAATGATAGCTTCGTGTTTATAAATGATAGCTTTGCTGCTGGTTCTGTCAAAATGGGGAAGATGGTCAGAGAGGGAATGTCCCCTGAATAAGTAAATAAATGTGTCCTTCGATGCCACGTGGAGCCTGCTGCGCGCGCTGTGGAAGGTTGGAAACATACTTGCTGGTCCACTGCTGAACAAAAAGTGAATTAGAGTTTTGCTACTTAAGTATTCCACATGTGTCATCAAAACAGAAACACATGTTGTTTGTTTTCCACTTCAAGTCATAAGCAGTATTGCAATTCTGAACTCAATTTAACTTTTGAAGTGCTCAACAGACCTGGATTTATCACACTACATTTGCTTTTGGCAGTGATTCAGTCAGGATATTGTTTCATCAGTGTAAAAACAATCATTTGGCACAGCGTGAGTATCAACTAACAGTCACAATCAGTGGCCTTTGTGATGTCACAACTGGCACCGGAATTTCATTTCATTTTTGGCACATCTTTTGCGTCAACAATTTGCCAAAGCTTGTGTATCAAGTGACATTTGTGACATCACTACATCTCATTGTTGATGCAGTGCTGGAGAACGTGGCCAGGCGGAGCGCTTCAGGCCTCAGTGTTGATCCTTCGTGCGGAAACGCACGGCCTGGATCGTATCTTTATTATCCAAGAGACAGCTTTAAACTTTATTGAAAGGAAAGGTTTGGTCCTGCTGCGCATTATTCCATGATTCCATAATACTCCAGGTCAGGATATCTGATATGTTATTTTGTATGAATAAATAAATGGAATCAAACTCTCTACATAACTGGATATAACCTGATCCCCCCCGAATCACAAATACCCAAACTTAGCTTAGCCGTATATTTTATATATATCTAACCCTATCCCTAACCCATATATACATCATATCTTATCCTATCTTAAAATTCCCTAATATCATTTTTTTTATTTGCTTTGAAGTGCTGGCTTTGCTCTTTGTGGAATCTTAATTTAATTAATCTAAAGTATTACTCTTAGTCTTTACTGTTACTCTTAATCTTAACTATATATCTTAATCTTAATAATTATTCTTAATCCTAACTATTACTCTTAATTTAAACTAAACTCTAAAAAACTACATCTTAACTATTACTACTAGTCTAAAGAGTGACTCTTAATCTGAAATATTACTCTTAAATCGAACAATTAATCTTGACTAACTAGAGAAGAGATAATGATTCTCTGAAGCCATTTCTCTATTGTTGCCAGATGTTCCACAGAGAGGAGCTCTTGGCTCAGCGTCTCTCGTGAAAGTGGTGTGGCAGTGGGGCTGGAAACATGAGCAGCGAGCCGGACCAGAAATCACAGAGCAATCTCGTGATGTTTACCTGGAGAGACCGAGTATCGGATCGGTCTCTTTACCTGGATACAAAAACTGATAAAAAAAAACAACAACACTTTAATCAACCTCTCCTCTATGACGTCATCCTGTGGAGGTCCACAGGGACAGATGAGGAGCTGGTTTTCAACGTTTTTGACACATCCTCTTTGCCACCACTTTGATTTTCTTTAGATCAACAAGCGGTTGCAAGCGCAACGACTCCATCTGAAATCTAGAATCATTCTGGGAGAACTGAGGGTTGGGGTACTAAACTTTGTGAGCATTTTCTCCCAGCGGTATTCGGGTTTAAAGTGGTATGTTTTATTCAACGTGTGATTTGTCCTCCCAGATCTGGCAGTGTGCAGCACCACTGGAATGAGATCTATTACTTTGTGGACCATTTGGCTCACAAGTTCATCAGGTACGTTTTATGAACTCAGAGAAAGCTCATAAAAGCATAGATTAAAACGAAAAAAAAAAAGATTGAATTCCACTTGGACCTAAAAGCACATTAACACCCGAATACCATTCTCTACACACCGTGATTTACACGTTGACATGTTTGGACGCCCCTTCAGTCCTCAGCTCCGAATGTCCTTCATCGTTTTCTCCTCGGTGGGACGGACTCTGATGGAACTCACCGAGGACAGGCGAGGAAAAAAAAAAAATTCAAAAATAATTTTTTTTAAAAGAACAAAAAACAAAAAACTGTGTTTCTGTTGCACAAGTCGACTCTGACCGCGGTGCTGCTGCATGTGCTCTCGCGTGCCTGAACTGCAGGGAGCGGATCAGCAGCGGCCTGGAGGAGCTGCGGATGGTGCAGCCAGGCGGCGACACGGACATGGACAAAGGATTCAAACTGGTGAAACATCTAGGCTGTGTTTACGTTGTGTCGTGGTTTTTTTTGGCATGGGTGTGTTTTTTGTTGTTGTGGAAATCTCTCTCTCTCTCTCTCTCTCTCTCTCTCTCTCTCTCTCTCTCTCTCTCTCTCTCTCTCTCTCTCTCTCTCTCTCTCTCTCTCTCTCTCTCTCTCTCTCTCTCTCTCTCTCTCTCTCTCTCTCTCTCTCTCTCTCTCTCTCTCTCTCTCTCTCTCTCTCTCTCTCTCTCTCTCTCTCTCTCTCTCTCTCTCTCTCTCTCTCGTACGTCTCTGTCCGGCACATCTGCTGCTGCGGTAACACCCAAAATGCACAACATCTGGGAGGAATGAAGTGTACCGTGCTTTGGGGTCATCGTAGCTGGTCTCAGAGTCACCGGGGTGATAGTGTGTCTCGTCGCGATAGGAGGGTGTGTTCGCAGTGCTCGTGTTAGCAGTGATGCGTGTCATTCATAGCTGGTGAAGCAAAACCTTTGTGTGTTTTTACCTTCAGGCCAGCGAACAAATCTACTACGCAACAGGGGATGGTGAGAAGATCAGAGCTGTCCTTTTTCTTTGGTGTCTTAATGTCTGTGATACGCACGTGCATCAGCTAATTACCAGGATTTATAGTTTTGAGTGGCTCTGTGTTCAAGATCACTCCTCTATTGCTACTCATGGCATTCATCTACTAAGCCGACATGTCTGCTGTGTTTCCTCCAGGTTACCAACATGTCACTAACATGTCTGCTGTGTTTCCTCCAGGTTACTACTTTGTCACTAACATGTCTGCTGTGTTTCCTCCAGGATGCTAACATGTCACTGCCATGTCTCCTGTGTTTCCTCCAGGTTACCAACATGTCACCATGTCCGCTGTGTTTCCTCCAGGTTACCAACATGTCACTAACATGTCTGCTGTGTTTCCTCCAGGATGCTAACATGTCACTAACATGTCTGCTGTGTTTCCTCCAGGTTACCAACATGTCACTAACATGTCCGCTGTGTTTCCTCCAGGTTACCAACATGTCACTAACATGTCTGCTGTGTTTCCTCCAGGTTACTGACATGTCACTAACATGTCTGCTGTGTTTCCTCCAGGTTACTGACATGTCACTAACATGTCCGCTGTGTTTCCTCCAGGTTACCAACATGTCACTAACATGTCCGCTGTGTTTCCTCCAGGTTACTGACATGTCACTAACATGTCTGCTGTGTTTCCTCCAGGTTACCGACATGTCACTAACATGTCCGCTGTGTTTCCTCCAGGTTACCAACATGTCACTAACATGTCTGCTGTGTTTCCTCCAGGTTACTGACATGTCACTAACATGTCTGCTGTGTTTCCTCCAGGTTACCAACATGTCACTAACATGTCCGCTGTGTTTCCTCCAGGTTATTGACATGTCACTAACATGTCTGCTGTGTTTCCTCCAGGTTACCAACATGTCACTAACATGTCTGCTGTGTTTCCTCCAGGTTACTGACATGTCACTAACATGTCTGCTGTGTTTCCTCCAGGATGCTAACATGTCACTAACATGTCTGCTGTGTTTGCTCCAGGTTTCCGGACGGCCAGTGTCATCATCGCACTGACCGACGGCGAACTACGGGAGAATCAGTTTGACCTGGCAGAGAGAGAGGTGAAAACATGACAACAAAAACATACTACTAATGTGTGTATCTATGTACGTACATTCACTCAGTCTAAAGATCACAGAAGCAGTGATAATTTGCCATTAAGATCAAACCACCACCTTTACAGTAGTTCAAGGTGTAGCTCATCCACCGTATTTTCTTTTCTGTTAATCATACTTATTAGTTTGGCGTACGTTCTACATTAGCCCTGTGTTACCGTTGTGTGACTGATCTCTGAAGTCCTTCTGTCACCGTCAGGCCAGTAGAGCACGCCAGCTGGGTGCGACGGTCTACTGCGTGGGAGTCAAGGACTTCAATGAAACACAGGTAAAACCAATCGACCCGCCCCCCCCTAATCACCCGCCAATCAATGAGCAGCTGCCGATCCACTCACAGCCTGTTCACGTTGCACCACAAACGGTGCGTTGCAGCTGTGGACCATCGCCGACGGGAAGGACCACGTGTTCCCGGTGAACGACGGCTTCCAGGCGCTGCAGGGGATCATCGACTCGGTACGGCTCGGCCGCGCGCTCTGAACGCCGGGTACCGTGCTATGGAACCCGTGCGCGTTCTGTTGTTTTTTCCGCCACTGACGCTCGTGTCGTGTTCCCTTCGTTCCCCAAGATCCTGAAGAGGTCGTGCATCGAGATCCTGGCCGTGGAGCCGTCCAGCGTCTGTCAAGGAGGTAACGCGAGGGGCGTGGCGCAAAACACACACACACATTTCTGGACAACATTTGTGTCAGGTCATGGAAACTAGGGACACAAGTCTTCCCTGGAACATTTTGAGTTATTCACAGATCCTGAAAGTGTAGTTTCGAAGCTTTCCAACGATGTGTAACACATGGAAATCTGATAATATTTGGAGAAGTTGTGGCCATTTGAAAGTAGGCACATCACAAAAGCTAAAACTGACAAAAAGCCTCCTAAAGATTTGCAGTTGTCACCTCTCTATTGGCACACCCGATTTCAAACACAAAATACTTTTAAAGTAACAATACTGTTATCTGAAACATGGAGAGGCTTCTCTGTGATCTCAACTAACAGATTCTGCAAAAAAACGAAAATCACTCATTGTGAAAAAAATCACTTCTTTGTTAATTTGCACAAATGTGTTTGTGTTGGCGACTTGTGTCCTTGGATTCCATGACCCGACACATTTTTGGTTCCCGCCGCGGCGCCTGACAGCTGCTCCCTTGTGTGTCTCGCCGTCCGACAGAGTCATTCCAGGTGGTGGTGAAGGGGAATGGCTTCCTGCACGCACGCGACGTGCAGAAGGTCCTGTGCAGCTTCCGCATCAACGACACGGTCACGCTGAGTAAGTGGGGGGGGGGGGTAAACGCTCGGAGGTCAAAGGGTCACGCTGAGTAAGTGGGGGGGGAGGGGGGGGAGATGCTCAGGTTCAAGGGTCACGCTGAGTAAGTGGGGGGGTGATGCTCAGGGTCAAAGGGTCATGCTGAGTAAGTGGGGGGGGGGGGGACGCTCGGGGGTCATAGGTTCACGCTGAGTAAGTGGGGGGGTGATGCTCAGGGTCAAAGGGTCATGCTGAGTAAGTGAGGGGGGGGGGAGACGCTCGGGGGTCAAAGGGTCACGCTGAGTAAGTGGGGAGAAGCTGGGGGTCAAAGGGTCCACTCTTTTTGAAACGGGCCCACAGACAGAATCGTCAGACATTGGCTTCTACTCAAGCCGATTGATTGAAGTTCTGCCAACAGAACTTCTACTACCAACAGCAGTATAACATACATTCATATTGGATGTTATATTGTGTCTAAAGAACCTCAGAACAACGTCGAACAACAAACAACAATCACCCATCATTGGCCGCCAACATTGGCAACCGCCACCAGAACAAATCAGAATACACGCATCGGCCATTTTTCTTGCATCAAGAGACCATTTAATTTTTTTGAAGCCAGATGTGATCACATCCCGTCGCCTGGTTCAAAGCGGGCCGGCTGTGTGTTTGTGCAACAACCCAACAGAGTGAACCGCACGGCGGTTCTGATGAGCAAGCAGCAAACAACAGCACCAGGAGAACGAGCCCGGGGAGCTTCGTCTCTCCGCTGCGTCTGCTTCATATTTGCTCCGATCTGAAGCGCGGCGCCGGGGGGGGGGGAGGGGCCTAGACGGCACCGCCATACTTTTAACTGTTGGCAGTAAAAGCCGGCTTTCTGCTGAGAGGGCAGTTTAACAAGGCACAGGGAGTAGGAGCCCCCTCTCGCCACGCTGTGCCCCTCTCCTCCGTCTTCTTCTTAGTCCCGGGGATGGAATAAGCATTAGGGAGCGGGTGCCGCCAGAGCTCTGGAAAGGTCCGCCTGACATACCGAACCCGGGGCGGGAACGCGGCCCAGGAACGAGGTGCTGTGGGGGCGGCAGCAGCAGCAGCAGCAGCAGCAGCAGCAGTGTCAACAACACAACGGCCCCCGTGACAGCCAATGGGCGCACGGCGAGCCGGGACCGTGGGTTGCGTAACGTTTCACTCCCAAAGCTTTTCATCCGAGGTTTGTTATGGTAGGGGGAACGCTGAGGTTGGGGTGAGGGGTGGGGTGGGGGTGGGGGAGGCTGCGGTCCTCCAGTGGCTCATAAGGATATAAATCCACCATCCCCCCCCGTCCCCCCCCCCCACCATCTTAAAGCTTCCTCCCAGCCTCCCCTCAGCTGCTACATCACTCAGAGCTCCCCACGTGTCTCCAGACAGCAGAATAGGACGGCTGGCCGTGTGTAGCCGCCGTGCATCTGGATACTTGGACACTCCCACTTGTGATGTCACTAATGGGTAGAGTTTTGAAAAGGGCTTGCAATACGTTATCAATATCACAGTTGGTGTTAAATGATATTAAATGGTGTCTGTGTGTATATATATATACGTAACAGAGTTGGTGTTTGTTTCTGTCCCACAGTGAAGAGACCATTGGTGGTCCGAGACACATACCTGCTGTGTCCAGCTCCTGTCTTAGACGAGGAAGGGACGTAAGTCACAGTGCATTCTATTCCCTTCATTCAACGTGACAAATTAGCATTCAGCAAAGTAGTGTTCAGCATTGTGTTTACACTCCACATGTTGTGTTTAGACACTCTATATATTGTGTTTACACTCCACATGTTGTTGTTGACATTCTCGTGAAAGAGTTTTAAACTGTATTTATTTTGCCTTGGATTTTTAATTGCTGTTTGATATGTATGAATGCACTGTTAGGCTTGCTACTCAATTTTGCTGCACTGTGCAATAAAAGGAATTCTATTCTGTTCTATTTACAATGCAGACATTGTGTTTACACTCAACATGTGTTTACACTCCGGATGTTTGTCTCAATCTGTCCTGCCCATATGTGCTACATTTATAATGGTTTCATAAAAAGCTGACATGGAACTGAATGTTGAATAACTCAAATAAGGACCAGCTACTTGTAATGGTATAACAAACAATGAAATCTAATGGAAACCATAACCGGCAGACAATCAATGAGGTTATAGGAGCTGGAATGACAGACAACAAGGTCATAGTGGCATGAATGACAAACAACAAGGTCATAGTGGCATGAATGACAAACAGCAAGGTCATAGTGGCATGAATGACAACCAAGGAGGTCATAGTGGCATGAATGACAAACAATGAGGTCATAGTGGCATGAATGACAACCAAGGAGGTCATAGTGGCATGAATGACAAACAATGAGGTCATAGTGGCATGAATGTCAAACAACGAGGTCATAGTGGCATGAATGTCAAACAATGAGGTCATAGTGGCATGAATGTCAAACAATGAGGTCATAGTGGCATGAATGTCAAACAATGAGGTCATAGTGGCATGAATGTCAAACAATGAGGTCATAGTGGCTTGAATGTTAAACAATGAGGTCATAGTGGCATGAATGTCAAACAATGAGGTCATAGTGGCATGAATGTTAAACAATGAGGTCATAGTGGCATGAATGACAAACAACAAGGTCATAGTGGCATGAATGCCAAACGATGAGATCATAGTGGCATAAATGACAAACAACGAGTTCATAGTAGCATGAAGGACCATATGGGAGCAAAGGAAGCTAGAATGACAATCACTGAGGTGGCTAAAATGAAAACAAACAACAAGCTCTTTCCTTGTAGTTTTCCGAATTAGTGATTTTCACAGTTCAGTATCAAGCCCTGGTGCCCAGTCTTTTTGTATTGCTCAATATCAATGTGTGGCCTTTTGACCCTTGGCAGGACTGCTACTCTTCACGTCAGCATGAACAACGGCCTGAGCTTCATCTCCAGCTCTGTGACAACCACTGCGGTCAGCTGTGTGAGTAGGCCTACCTGCACACTAGTCAGTAGTCCGACTCTGTGTGCAACAACAGCACGAGGAGCAACACCACAACACTGGATCAACTTGACAGCAGGATCCCAATGGGGCAGATCATGGTTTTCCAAACGGATCCAGTCTAGCCTCAGGCCCTTTGTTTTTTGCAGACAGATGGAATTCATTCACACATTTGGGAGACGTTAATGTCTCCAGCATGTGATCCCATTGACAATTGAGATTGATTATAAGTTTGGTTATTTTAATGCTGAAATCAATTATCAAAGTTTGTCATGAATGTTTCTTTGGGTATTCATACCAGGGCTATGATGTAAGTGGTAAATATCACAGGCCTGGTTTATCCATACTTTTGTTCATCCTAAATATACCTTCTTATTTCCATGATACTCTCAACAACAACGTTTAGGGTTGATCATTGTCTTTGCTAAGCTTTAGGTGCTTTAAGGAAACAACCTTCTGAAGTCAGTGCAATGAGTTCAGTGTGTATCTTCTCACCTGCTAGTCTGATGGGACCTTCATAGCCATCGCCCTTCTGATTCTGATGCTCCTACTGATCCTGGCTCTGCTCTGGTGGTTCTGGCCTCTGTGCTGCACTGTGGTAGGTCGGCCATCTTCTGTTTTCTCCACTCCCAGGGGACTAAAACACAATAGCAATTCTTTCTTTATTTGTGCCAAAATCCCCGCCCAATCCCAACAAAAAGATGATTGTTATTTGTGATATATTGATGAGAGCAAGTTCATGAAGCGTGCCGCACCTCCAGTGTGATGTGATGAATGTGATGTTGCTGTTCCCAGATCATCCACGACCCCCCACCTCCGGTGATGGAGTACAGCTCAGTGAGTCACCGATCTTACTGGTTCCTCTCAGGATGATAGACTTGTTGGGGTAGACATGTAATAAATATTTGGGATATATTCAAAAAGGAAAACCACTTAATCTGAATCTGCCTAAAAAAAGGTTATCTTAGATTTTTCTTTCCCCTCCCTAAAACATTAGTTTTAATATTGTTTGCTGCAATTCCATTTTGACATCATAATGTCAAATATGCCAGAACAAAAGTTACCAGCAGTATACAGGCGAGTATTCCGGCTGTGCGGCGTTGGACTTCTACATGGTGTTAGCATGTCAGGCTATCCTGCGATATGATGTGCTGCTTTCTGTCGTAAAGGATGAAGAGGACGACGGGTACCCCAAGAAGAGATGGCCCACCGTGGACGCCTCGTACTATGGCGGCCGAGGGGTGGGGGGCATCAAGAGAATGGAGGTGGGGGTCACACGTCCGCGGTGTTGAATAACGGCCCACGTTTTGGTTACATGTCAGACATTTTGGTACAACACCCTCCTGGGTGGTTTGAGATGAAAAGGCGAGCCGAGAAAGAGGTTGTCTTCAAGAGAGGCTTTTCCAATCCAGTGCAGGATTTATCACTAGATAAGGAGTGAGACGTTCTTGGTAAGGAAGAAAGTGGAGTGAGTCCAACATGGAGTGATTTGAGAGAATTTAAAGAGGTCAGGCGTAAAGCTGGGAATAACAACCAGTGGAAAAAGCATCAGCAATAACTTAAGGAGAATTAAATTAGAAGCAAAGGACACAATGTCCTGAGTCTGAATGTCCCCGTCTTTTAGCAAAGATCCTGACCATGACAGTCATGGTGGATTAGATGACCGAGAAGCATCTTGTATTTGTCTCCAACTGAAATCAACTGAGTGTTAAAAGATTTAGTTTTTTTTTTTTTTTTAAACCAGATGGCTTGGTGTGTTGAGAAGGGTTTGTGGTGATGTGGTGGAGGAGGCTCTTCAACACAACAGGCCTATTTAAAGCCTGCTTATGAACAACATGTTTCTGAATTAAGGCCAGATAAATACAATAAATTATATTCGACTCGTTAACAGTTTACTCTGTGTGCAAAAAAAAAAGCATGAATGAAACCAAAACCAAAACCCCTGCTAACGGCGCAGCACAGTGTGGCTGTGTGAACACATGAATGACGTTGATGTTGCAAGATCTTAAATGAACCGCCTCCTCTTCTCCCTGGCCAGGTGTACTGGGGCGACAAAGGGTCCACGGAGGAGGGAGCTAAGCTGGAGAAGGCGAAGAACGCCCGCGTGGTGATGCCCGAGCAGGACTTTGAGTTTCCACAGACGCGGACCTTCAACAATGGCGTGCGCCGACCGGTCCGTCCTCAGAAATGGTATTCACCCATCAAGGTAAACGTGATGTATTGACGTCGCTGATTGTCATCCATTTTGTTCAGGCAGTCAATGAAGCTAGATGTGAGGGTAGTCCCGGCCAGCCACTACAAAATGTCCACTTGTGACGACGCCAATGGGAGTGCCCACCGGGCATGACGATGAATACACTACCAGGTTTTACAGCAGGTTATACAGTGGAGTTGTCTGTATAAGTATAATACACTCCGAGTTGTGATGTCACAAATGTGTGAAATGCCTTATCATGTATTTTGCTTAACTACTGCATCTAATGTATCGTTCTTTATTACATCATACACATCTTTATATACAAATGTCTCACTTTACACACATTAGGTACACCCAAAATAGCCAAGCTGCAACTCAGCACATAAAACAGAAACGGCCCCGAAGTTTCATCTGTTGTTCGATCAAACGAAATCCAAGAGCCTGACGGCCGGTGCCAGACATGAGGCCTCCAGCCTCAGAAACTGCTGAGCTGTAGAGGTTTTCACACACCACAGTCCTCCTCCTGGGAGAGTCCAGATAATGAATACAGAATCCGAAACAAACGTCAAGTCAAAAAGCAGTTTGAAGGATTTTTCAGGCTCCCCCCCCCCCCCCCCCGTCTCTCCGCTTTGGTTGTCTGACCTTGGCAACGGAGGACTCCTGTCAGCCAAGAACAGAAGAAAAAGGCTCAGAGGAGTGCCCAAAGTGGGCTGCCTAAGATGGTGGCGTCGTGCTCGATGAAGCATCCTGCTGCGATGTGTGTGCAATGAGTCGGGACGTGAACACAGAATTGCACATGAACACTCTGAATATGCACGGGATGCTCTTTTCAAAGCTTTCCAATCCTACCAGTGGAGCGCAATGCAATGGTTGGCCTCCCCAAGATCTCAATCCAATTCAGAGGCACTTTACAATTAGGCAGGACTTAGTTTATAGTTCATTTTATACAGTCTATATAAAACTAGTCTAGTTTATAGTGTGGTTTATAGAGTTGCCATTGGATGAATATTAATTTGTCCACATACCTGCACACCACACTTGCAAACCATACATACCATACATACCATATAACCCATACATACCATATAAACCATACATACCATGTAAACCATACATACCGTATAAACCATACATACCGTATAAACCATACATACCATCCCACCTAAACCAAATACAATGTATTAGTAGGTCAGCGTCTTGCATGCTTTTTTTTTTAAAGTGTTTCTGTTTCCCGTGTTCACGAGCCAACCATATGTTTCAAGGAAACGCTTCATAAAATTGGTTTGATAACACGCTAGTCAGCTGTAGAGGCTTGTCAGCTGTGGAGACAAACGAACACCAGACGTGCATCGAAAACGACCCGGCGCTGCGACGCTGTCGTTCTCTGGAGCCGGCGGAGCAGTTGCTAACCAAATACTTTCCTCTCTGAACCCGCGCCTGGCTCTTATGTAATGCCTCCCTATGGGCCACGTCTCTCTCTCTCTGCAGTACCCACCAGGTCTGGACCTGTGGAGCTTTTTTGCAATGCTAGCGAAGAGTAAACAAGCCCGGCAGAGTAGGATTGCTAGCCACTATGAAGTAGGGTGGCAGTAGCTCAGTGGGTAGAGCGGACGGACAGAGCGGGTGGTCCACTAACCGTAGGGTCGGTGGTTCAATCCCCTTTATCCCCCTCCTCCTCCAACTGTCCACATGTCGAACCCCACAAATGCACTGATTGTAAGTCGCTTTGGACAAAAGCGTCTGCTAAATGTCCCTTTAAGTCAAGCTCACGTATCCTGTATGCTGCAGTGTTTCAAATCCATGCATAAAACAAAGTCGTTTGCAACCGGCTGATGGTGTGTGTGTGTGTGTGTGTCTCCAGGGTAAGCTGGACGCGCTGGGCCACCTGCTGAGAAGGAGCTACACCCGGGTCTCTGTGATGCGACCGCACCCGGGAGACAAGGTGAGGAGCCCACGCAGTAAAGACCGCTAACGAGAAATTCCACCCACAACAGATGGCAACCAGACAACGGGTCTGACACGCACCGGCCACCTGTTGCTGTTTGTTAGTGTGTGATTGTGTGTTGGTATGCGTTGGTCTTTGTTAGTGTGTGTGTTGGGGTTTGTTGGTGTGTGATTGTGTGTTGGTATGCGTTGGTCTTTGTTAGCGTGTGTTGGTGTTTGTAAGTGTGGGTTGGTTGTGTGTGTTGGTGTGTGATTGTGTTGGTGTTTTTTAGTGTGTGTTGACTGTGTGTGTTGGGATTTGTTAGTGTGTGTTGGTATGCGTTGGTGTTTGCTAGTGTGTGTTCGGGTTTGTTAATGTGTGTTTTAGTGTGTGATTGTGTGTTGGTATGCATTGGTCTTTGTTAGCGTGTGTTGGTGTGTGATTGTGTTGGTGTTTTTTAGTGTGTGTTGACTGTGTGTGTTGGGGTTTGTTAGTGTGTGATTGTGTGTTGGTATGCGTTGGTCTTTGTTAGCGTGTGTTGGTGTGTGATTGTGTTGGTGTTTGTTAGTGTGTGTTGGCTGTGTGCGTGGGGGTTTGTTAGTGTGTGTTTTAGTGTGTGATTGTGTGTTGGTATGCGTTGGTCTTTGTTAGCGTGTGTTGGTGTTTGTTAGTGTGTGTTGGCTGTGTGCGTTGGGGTTTGTTGGTGTGTGATTGTGTGTGTTGGTTGGTTCAGAGCTGGGCCGTCTCTTTGCAGCGGGTTGCTGGTGTTTGTCAGCGCAGCGCCCAGCATGTTAACCTGAAGCCCAAAAAACCTTGTGGAAGCTCACAGAGTCCAAAGCGAGCCAGTGCTTTTCTTATTTAATCATTTTTATTAAATGACACAAAGGATGACAAGTTGAGAAAAATAACTGAATAACCTTTCAAACTTTGGCAGGGCCGAATGTTTTCATACTCATGTATTGATAATTTTGGAAACGTTAGCCAAAGTATCTTTCAACTGCGTCTGTTATAAGATATGACAGACGAAATAAAACCACATCACTTGTCAAACGCTAGCCGCCGACATAACTCTTGTAATTCCTAATTTCTTGGAAAAAGGCGAGATATCTGTAAACAAAGCCTCAGACTCAAGAAAATACAGGAGGAAATAAAGCGTCTTAACCAAATAACAGTTCCAACTGATCACGGATCCCTCAGCCTCGTCCAATCAGAGGAGGGGAGGAGTGTGGAGCAGAGAGGATCTTAATGTATGATGCAGCAGAAAGCTGCTCATTATTTAGCATGGATTAATGTCCTCCCAGGGTTTTTCAAAAAGGGCCTTTTGCCTGTAAAAGCCATCAAGAGTAGCTGTCTACCCCCCCCCCCCCCCCCCCCCCAACTTCGCCATGGCCAGCTTGGCAGGCACCGCACTTTCCTCCACGACACCCACTAATAAGACTTGCCTCGGCATTTCCTCTTTCCATCTCTGGAGAACCGTGCGCTACGGCTGCCAAACAAAGACTGCTCCACACAGGGCTTTCACAGAGGGATCACACTCGGCGGCCATGTTGAAGCTCCACACAGGGCCTTCATAGGACTCACATTCGCCGGCCGTGTCGACCGGACGCATACTTGATACACAGAGGGTTCTTTGAGGCGATCAGGGATCCCTGATGAGGATTGTCAATTCTTATTGGAGAACCATGGCAGGAAATTGAGGATCACTGGTGTGTTAGTGAGGCTTTTTGAGCAACGCATTCACGAAGCGCGCTGATCTGGTCTGTGAACGCGGTGCCCACCTGACCCTGTCCTTCCTCTGCACCCACAGGGCCGGTGCATCAACTTCACCCGCGGCTCCAAGCCGCACGTGGCCCCCCGCTACCCCATCTACAACCACCCGTCCACGCCCATCTACACCCTGCCCCACAGCTACGCCCGCGGCGGCGTCTCCCCAGGCAACGACGCCCTCTACTCCGACATGCCTCCGTCGCCCACCTCCATGCTGCCCCCGCTGCCCTCCACGCCCCCGCCCTCCTCCATCACCTCCCCCGCCTACGCCCTGGAAGACCACCACTCTCCTCCGCCCAACAGAGCCCTGCCCCCACCGGCGTTCTCCACGGCCATGAGCCCACCGTCACCACCATCACCTCCTCCGCCTCCCGCACAGCAACAGCAGTTCTATGGCCTGGCCACGCCCCCACCCCCATCAACTGGCTTCATGCCACCTCCACCGCAAGGACCTCCCCCGTGCAGAGCCCCGCCCCCCTCCCGCCCTCCACCCAGACCCTCCTAGTGGTCCAGGTCAGTAGTGAACGTCCTAGTGGTCCGGATCAGGAGTGAGCGTCCTAGTGGTCCGGATCAGTAGTGAACGTCCTAGTGGTCCGGATCATTAGTGAACATCCTAGTGGTCCGGATCAGTAGTGAACGTCCTAGTGGTCCAGATCAGTAGTGAACGTCCTAGTGGTCCAGGTCAGTAGTGAATGTCCTAGTGGTCCGGATCAGTAGTGAACGTCCTAGTGGTCCAGGTCAGTAGTGAATGTCCTAGTGGTCCAGGTCAGTAGTGAACGTCCTAGTGGTCCGGATCAGTAGTGAACGTCCTAGTGGTCCAGATCAGTAGTGAACGTCCTAGTGGTCCAGGTCAGTAGTGAATGTCCTAGTGGTCCGGGTCAGTAGTGAACGTCCTAGTGGTCCAGATCAGTAGTGAACGTCCTCGAGGTCCGAATCAGTAGTGAACGTCCTAGTGGTCCAGATCAGTAGTGAACGTCCTAGTGGTCCAGGTCAGTAGTGAATGTCCTAGTGGTCCGGATCAGTAGTGAACGTCCTAGTGGTCCAGATCAGTAGTGAACGTCCTAGTGGTCCAGATCAGCAGTGAACGTCCTAGTGGTCCACGTCAGTAGTGAATGTCCTAGTGGTCCGGATCAGTAGTGAACGTCCTAGTGGTCTAGGTCAGTAGTGAACGTCCTAGTGGTCTGGGTCAGTAGTGAACATCCTAATCGTCCAGGTCAGTAGTGAACGTCCTAGTGGTCCAGGTCAGTAGTGAACATCCTAGTGGTCCAGGTCAGTAGTGAACGTCCTAGAGGTCCGGATCAGTAGTGAACGTCCTAGTGGTCCGGATCAGTAGTGAACGTCCTAGTGGTCCGGATCAGTAGTGAACGTCCTAGTGGTCCAGGTCAGTAGCGAACGTCCTAGTGCTCCAGCCTGGTAATGAACTACTCCCAATAGGAAAAGTGGCGTTAAAAGATTTGGATTATGGTACATGGAATCTGGCTCATCTTTTTCTCCTTTCCACCAGCAATGGAAATAAAATACTTTTTTGGGGGAAAAATGGAAATCAAAATGAGAGGGAAAACATTGTAATGGATACCAGAGGCTAATAGGGTGGCTTTTTTCTTCCTTTCTTCTTTTCAGAGTATGAAAGGCTTGAGACACGTGTCTGGTCCTCTGAGCAGCTACAGATGAAGCCAGGGTGGCTTTGGGTCCTTAGAGTGAGCTTCTCTACAGCTTCTTTATGAACACATATAAACGCTGTATTGGTATCTAAATTGTTTTTTTTTAAAGAATATTTGCAAAATGTGCCCCCACACACCCTCCTTCGCTTGAGGTGCTAATAGGTGTATAATTTTCTCACAGTGTCTTATGAAGTCTGTTATGAATCTGTTAATAATCCAGATATTCAAATCAAAATGGCTCAGTAGCTGACGTTGAATGTTTTGGTAAAACTAGTGCTGGCGCTTCCACATGTTTTTATATGACTTTGAAATTTGAGTGTTTTTGTGAAGGCATTCCTTTGTAAATCTTGATATCATGTTGCAGCTGATTGTCATTGGCCGTAACCCAATGAGCTTGGTGTGCTGACACACATGCACGCACGCACATACGCACACACAGACACACATACGCACACACAAACAGACAGAATACTGTATTCCACTGCAGTATGCCCAGTGAACACATAAAATGGAATAAAATGTTAAAGCAAACGTATGAATGAACTATAAAAGTGAAAGTATGAATGAACGTAATGTAAAAAGTGAACTTGTGAATGAACTGTTAAATAATAAAACCTTGTCTTGTCTGCATTTTTTTGTTTATTGTTGAGGTTTTTACCCCCGAGTTGTGTATCGTGAATCATGGATCGATTATTGTGTAAGAAACCGAAATTCCTTCTCATTGCTGACCCCTTTGGCCAGTACGTGAACTGCAGCCGGCTGGAGCACTGGAGTGACGAATGTAAGTTATTAAACGAATGTTAGTTATTATCAAAAAATAAACATACAAATCAAAACGTTCTGAAATAACGGACCTTTTGGCCATTATCCGTGCTTAGACTTCACTTCCTTCCTTTTTTTCCCAGCAAGGCGTCCCGCTTCAAATAGGCTATAATAGAAATCAGCCCGCAGGCTGTTCTACACGACGCAGAGTCGGGGAAGGTGTCGATTTTGTTTGTGTTGGCCATTTAAAGTGATATACACATATAAAAACCTACACGTCGTCATCACAAAGCAATTCCAAAAAGTACAAATAACATTGCATAGTTTTTTTTTCTAACTTGATTTGATCTTGAGATTCACAGCCACTTGATACTCCTCCCGCCCCTCTTCTTTTCTTAGCTTCTTCTAGAGCTGCTGAGAGAACAATCCAGACGGACAATCCTGTGGGCGGTGAGCTCACCGGTCTTGCGCGTGAACGGTAAAGTGAACGTGAAGCGTGCGCGTGAAGGGTGAAGTGAACGTGAAGCATGCGCGTGAAAGGTAAAGTGAACGTGAAGTGTGCGCTCACGACCACGCGGCATGCGGGGAGGATGGGCCGCCATCACCTGGAAGCACGAGACAACTTGACGCTATAATGACGTCACTTCTTTGTTGTTTGTACACCTTTGTTTCATGCACGGTGTGTGTTGCCAAATAGCTTAGGACTAAAAAATAAGGGTTTTATTAGAAACTAAACCAGCAGAAATGTGATCGGTTAAATTGTTTACTTTAAGAGTTAAGTCTCAAAAAATCTCAAGCTTTTGAAAGGATCAAGCAGGCATGAAGGGGAAATACTTTTAAAATGCTTTTTAACTGTGTTTTATAGGGTGTGCAAACAATGGCATTCCTTTACCTATAAAGAGCGACTCACTTCAAATTCAGTGGTCAGGCAAATAAAAAGACACTTGAGTGGCCTTACTTCTTCAAGCCAGCCTGTGATGTGCACCGCAGGAGGAGAGTTGTATCCCAGATGTTTTCATTTCTTGAACCTCCTTCGAGGGCTAAATGGAAGGCGCCGTTCCCTGCGTCACTCTAGAAGAGCTTTCAAAAGTCAAATGAAAACTCTGGACCTGATTTTGATGTACAAATGTGTTTAATGAGGTATATATATGTATACCAAAAAAGTAAAAAAGAAAGTGTAAAAAATGAATATTTTGTACTTTGAATAAAAGCTAAATTTCTATTGTCCCTTATCCTGTTTTAGTTGGGAAATTTGGTTTTATCACATAGATGTGATAAAACCAAATTTCCCAACTTCACTTCAATATCTATATCTATTGATCAACATATTGATCAGTCCACATTATGAGGTATAAACGAAGTATAATCAAAATAATACTTTTACATGGTAATGAGTCACATAGTATAAAATAAATCACTAGATTGTAATAATAAACAATATAGATACATTAGGCCACATTGTGAGTATGAAGAATAACCAAACCTCATACTCACAGCATCAAAATATCTGGATAATAGCAATAATAGTCAAGTGAGAGATATAGAGATAGTACCATTAGTATTAGCTCATTAGTAAGTATTAAATTAAATTATTTAGTAAGAACTAATTAAAATAATACTGTCGATTTACCTTCAGCTCTATGTTGCTTCCCTCATTTTTAAGTCATTTCGAGACACAGAAACATCCTGAATGTCTGCTTGCATTTGCTTCCTCTGGATTTACAAATGAGGTCCAGGGAGGTTAGGGTGTTGGGACTGCGACAGGTCCTGGGTTCAATGCCCAGAGTGTACAACCTACCTGTAGATGGACTGGACAGTACGGCTAACCCATCACATGTACCGTCACTTGCTACTTACTTTCATTACTACTCATCTTCATCTTCATCAAACCCAGGGTGTGTGAGTCAGGTGCAGTCAGGGTATTTCAGAGGGGGGTCCTGTAAAGGCTGAGTTATGGTTCCGCGTAGTGATCACGTAGTGATCACACAATGGCCACGCAGTTGCTTAGACACAGTCATTAGACCGTGATGGTTCTGCGTGGGGTTTACGTGTCGAAATGCAATTCAATGCCACACCGGTAGAGAGGGCAACCAGAATGACCATTCTGGTCATTACATACGGATTACTAGGGAGTAAAAAAAAGTTTACAGAAATGAAGGCAAAAGTTATATATATGTTGTCGTCAATCAGTCGAAGCATTTATCACACTGTGGCGGTGTTTACGAGTGGAAACCCGAAAAGCAATCTCCAGCGAAGAAGAAGAAGAAGAATTACTCATTTGATCCCGTGAGGGAAATTTGGTCTTCTGCATATAACCCAATCGTGAATTAGTGAAACACTCAGAACACAGTGATGGTGAGGCACACAGTGAGGTGAAGCACACACTTAAACCCGATGCAGTGAGCTGCCTGCAACAGCGGCGCTCGGGAAGCAGTGAGGGGTTAGGTGCCTTGCTCAAGGGCACTTCAGCCGTTCGCACTGGTCAGGGTTCGAACCGGCCACCCTCCGGTTACAAATTGGAAGCCCTAACCAGTAGGCCACGGCTGCCCCAAGAATGTGGTTAGCAGACCAATCACAGCCAAAGCCGCTGCGTTGGTGTTGCGTTGCCTCGACAAGTGTCTAGGATTTTTGGGAGGTGCACGTCAGGCAGACGCAAGGGGGACGTAAAGGGTCCGTAAACCCCCCAGCGTTGCGTCAACACGGAAGCATAAATTAAGCATAACCCAGCCTAAAGGATCTGGTCAGAGAGGGGGGTCCTGGGAGGTTCTGGTCTTAGAGGGGGGTCCTGGGAGGTTCTGGTCTGAGAGGGGGGTCCTGGGAGGATCTGGTCTGAGAGGGGGGTCCTGGGAGGTTCTGGTCTGAGAGGGGGGTCCTGGGAGGTTCTGGTCTGAGAGGGGGGTCCTGGGAGGATCTGGTCTGAGAGGGGAGTCCTGGGAGGATCTGGTCTGAGAGGGGGGTCCTGGGAGGATCTGGTCTGAGAGAGGGGTCCTGGGAGGATCTGGTCTTAGAGGGGGGTCCTGGGAGGATCTGGTCTGAGAGGGGGGTCCTGTAAGAATTTGGTCTGAGAGGGGGTCCTGGGAGGTTCTGGTCTGAGAGGAGGGTCCTGGGAGGATCTGGTCTTAGAGGGGGGTCCTGGGAGGAACTGGTCTGAGAGGAGGGTCCTGGGCCCCTCCTCCAATCAGCCAGGCGTACAGCGGCCCGACCGCCACTGAGCCAATGGCAGCCTGCTGGCCCACGCTGGACACCACGCGGTGCGCCGCGATTGGCTGCTGGAGCGCATGCGGGGCCACGTAGCGCCGGTAAGGGGGCGGAGCATCGATTAGAAACCGGGGGGCGGTGGCCAATAATTGAGGGTAGGGGGCACACTGCGGGGGCGTGGCTTGCAGGGGGGTGGGTGCCTGGTGCTGCGGTTGCTCGACAGCGGGACCAACCTCAGCGGGGTCCGGCTTTGGACCCAAGGGTGCCTGCAGGAAGACGTCAGGGAGGAGGCCCGCGGACCCAGGCGCGAGGCGGCGGGCATCAGAGGTGTCGGCGGGGTCCGGGCCTTTCGGTCGCCATGGCGATTGTCGGCGTGGAGATGGAGGAGCGGCGCTACTACTCGGTATGGGTTGGGGGCGTGTCTCTTCTCCTGCGGGAGATGCGCCGCGTGGTTGGCGCTGCTCAGGCACGCAGCGCGCACCGCGCTCCGCTCCAGCCTGCTCCGCCCCAGCCTGCTCCGCTCCAGCCTGCTCGGCGCTGCCGGCTGCTGGCAGAGGAGCCGACGCCCTCTGCTGGTCTGCAGGAGACAAGACAGGCATCAGGCGGGACGATGAAGCACGATGCTGTGCTCTACTAATGTTTATGATTATTGAAGAAGACTCCCCTTTTTCATTATGAAGACTTTCATGATTATTTTGTTTTGCGTTTCATAAGACAGAAGATTTGTAGCCTTTGAAAAAAAAAAGATAAATCAGGAGTCCACGCGGCCACATTGACGTATGTATTTTTATTTGCCATCCTTTTATAACTCTTTTAGTTGTCTCACAAAAATAGAATCAGGAGCACACGTTTACAAACACTTATTTTACAACAACTCAGAGGAAGTCTTCAACAGCTTCCAAACCGAACAACTCAGGAACAAAGTAACCTAACCTCACAATCTGATGATGGGAGGGATGACCAACTGTGATGATGGGGGGGGGGGGGGGGGTATCATGACTGAATGTGATGAAGGGATGAACTAATGTGATGATTGGGTCAGAGCTCAGGGACTGCATAGGTTTGGACTAGTTTAATGCAAATTACTCTGAGTGATAGTTTGGTTTGGGTTTTTTGGAGGGGGGGGGGGCGGGGGTCATAATAGTTTATCAATTACATTTGATTAATAATCAAATGTCATGAGATTATCATACAAGCTAGCCTTTCCTTTGGGAAAATGGCTACAACAACTGTAGCCTGAATTTTAGGTGAATTTTGAAAAAGTCTACCAATTCATTTGTTTGAATTGCAATCAATCTAATTAAAATAGGTCCACTAAGTTTAGATAGACATTTAGGTATTTTATTTTTATTTTTGAATAAACATTTGAGTAAATAAATGTATGTTTATTTACATGTAATTGTTTGTGATGGAGGGAGGACAGATATTCACAGGAAATGTTTTATGGACTGAATGGTATTGTTGTTACATTTTGAAGGCGATTGCATGTTACTAACCAATAGGAATATGTGCTTTGTGTTCACTTCTTTTAACATTAAAAGGAAATATTGCTGAGGAACAACACGCTTCTTATGACGCGGACTCGGACTTAAGACTGCGGCGTTCCCTTTGATCACAGCTCCAACACACCTAACGCCTAAACAACATCGCAAAGAAATAAACAGGCCACTCGTTTAAAAAGGTATATTCATTAATTAATCAAAGAAAAAAAAAAAATAATATATATAACCGTCTGGTTGAAAGTAATCACATGAAAACCCAATTCTTTTTTTTTTTTAAATGCACATTTAATACACCTCACCAAAAAATAAAGACGCATCAAACAGGGAAAGACCAGTGAGGGTCAGGGTACACATGGAGGTGAGTGGAGCAACATTTGAGTTTGCAGTTTGGTGGTAAAAAGCACAAACACTGATCAATCATTCCATTCGCCGATCAATCATTTCATCCATTGCTTCGCACAATTTATTGCAGATGGAACAGATGCAAAAAAACAACAACAAAAAAACAAAGAAACAAACAAAAAAAAAATCTATTCTACACTCCCATTGGATGTTCATTGGCTCCCATATGTAGGGCTGGGTCCTTCAAGGGGGTGTTTAGCTACTGTTGATGCATAACACTGCATGTGATATCACATATAAAGCTTGAATATGTACCGCCCAAGACTTTATAACGAGTGTAGTCTGTATGCGACATCACATGTAGCGCTTTAACACGTACTGCCAAAGACTTTACAAAGAGTAAAGTCTCTTTGTGTCATCACACACAGAGCTTTAATATGTATTGCCAGGGATATTACACAGAGTAGTCTTTATGTAACATCACATATTGAGCTGAATGACGTACATTTTACAGAGTATAGTCTGTATGGGACATCACATATAGAGCTCTAATGCGCAGGTCATACAGGGTAGAGCTCTGTATGTGAGCTCACATACAGAGCTCTCATACGTCGGCCACACAAAGTGTAGTCTGCAACGGAACGCACCAACCAAGGTATAGACAGAGCCACTCCTGGTGCAACCCTCAGATTAAAGTGTTCTACCTGAGAAAGAATTTAGGGTGTGCGTGTGTGTGTGTGTGTGTGTGTGCATTTCTGTGTGTGTGTGTGGGGGGGGGGGGCGTGGTGTGCTTTCAATAAATGAATTATAATCACAGCTGCATCCAAAACACACAGCGAGGTTTCAGAACATGAGTAGTGGCTACCGTATACACGACAAACATCTCAACGACTCACTCATGCAAAAGCGTGTGCGTGTGCATACACGCACGCACACACACACACACACACACACGGATCGTAACACAATTACACCAATGCATGTCAGCGGAATATCCCACACCACCACCACCACCACCTTTGACCCCTGGCGTGGACACTGAACAACAGGACACACTCAGCTAGTCTCAGAGGGTCCAGCTACGGTTGGGGGGACGGCGCTTTAAACAGGACACATGGAGGTTCAAGTGGACTGGAGCGAACAGGCAGGCGCTTTTTTAGTTGTTGTTTTTTTTCCATCGCTTTGATAAAAAATATAATCCCTCATCAGTTAACATGAATACAACATGGAATACGCTGTATATACAGGATGGGATGGGGGGGGGGGGGGGGGGGGGGGACTTTAAGACTATCTCTGTGTCGGTTAACACGACATGACTGGAGCTTGGTACACAGAAAGGAATGGAGGGGTGACTTTAAGACTACTCGTGGCAGCTAAGTGTCGGTTAAAACAACGTGAATTGAGCTTGACGTATAGAACTGACGGAGGGGTAACGTAAAGGCTAGCAGGCGAGTTTACCGTCGGGACCGTTTGGTGTGTGGATTCAGACCGGGGCTTGGGAAGGAGTTTCCACGACACAGTTCCACTACACGAGGAATGAGATGTTATATTTATATATATATCTATATATATCGTGATCTGTTTTTCAATATCATTGAATTATAATTACATAAGAAATCTTTTTTTTTCTTTCATTATAGATTAATATTTATTTCATACATTCATTCTCTAACACTCTAATCGTATTGACATTTATTAACAGTAAACTATGAATATATATCTTTTTTTTTTTACCCCACAAGTAAAGTTTCATGACACCCAGTGTGGACGATGACTTGATATATAAACAGAGGAATTGGACCAATCGCGTGGCCCCGCAACGATTGCAAATACATATGTACAGAACGCAGACGTAAACCAATGACAGGAATGTTGCACGACGATGAATGGTTTCGGAGTAGATAAAAACTAAGTCAGAAAAATACTTGTGACAATAAAAAATAAACAACTACACTCTTCCATCAGCGTTGAGGATTGAGGACCAGATTCTCTTCACGCACAACAGAGACACTTTGAAATCCTTCTACTAGAATTGTACTTTGTTTTCTGTCATTTTTTTTGTTTGTTTTCATCTGCGTTTCATGCATTTCCTATCAATACAGCACATTGCTATACAAACAATGAACAGTGTTTGTAATTTCGTTAAAACTTACAGGTCACCGAGCAAAATAATCGTATGAGGCAACACGAACAAATACTATATTGTAAACCGTAAGCCGCAGAATGAATTCTATTGATCTATGATACAGGATAAAGATGTTAAGTTAGATATTCTACTGAGCTATGAGATACAGGATAGAGATGTGAAGTTAAATATTCTACTTTTTAAATCTTAAGCCTCAAGTGAATAACGAAGGCATGTCCAGAGCACTCTCACGCAGCCGGCTGAAGGTTCGTGATCACAGAGCCCAGACCGGCTCCACAGTTCGTGATCACAGAGCCCAGACCGGCTCCACAGTTCGTGATCACAGAGCCCAGACCGGCTCCACAGTTCGTGATCACTTAGAGCCCAGACCGGCTCCACAGTTCGTGATCACCGAGCCCGCAGCCTAACACACGTGCCCCCGACTGGTCGATGTAAACGGATAGGAACATGATCTGTTTGTTTGTTTTTTGTTTTTCCTTTTTCGAAAAAGCTACAATCGCCGTCACTAAAACGTTGAAATAGTGGACATGAAATGTCTTTCGATGACTTTCAAAATAGAAGTACTATTCTCCTTCAGAACTGCTTGGTGGATATCAACAGACTACATTATTACTATTTTTTTATATAGACTCTTCCCTCATCTAATTAGATATTTAGAATCTCAACTTTGGCCGCAAGTTTTGGATAATCCACATGTGGTACGAGTCAGCCAGTGGCGATGTGGCCCGGCTTCCACTGCCTCTCCAGAGACATCAAGGCTGCGGTAAAATCAGCCCATGTAAACAAATGGCAAGCAAATGGTAGTTTAGTTTCCCCCTCGGGGAAACAACGAACGTTAGTTGTTGTTTTTTTATGATGTTGCGTTAAATGTTAAAACAAACCTAACGTACCTTTCCCTTCAGATGTGCAAATCACTCAAGGATAAACAATGCGTACGAGGACAATAATAAACATGATATCTAACTATACCTAATATCCTATAATAGATAGATACATTTATATAATAGATAAATAGATTCGTCGTCTTATCGTTGAAACAACGCATTGCCACAGAAAAACAAAACAACAAAAACAAAACAAGATTGCATCGTTTCAGTTCACTCAAAAAGGAAACGGTTCATCTTCATCGCGCCGGGTTCGTCTTCGCGCTCCCGTTAGCCGCCGCGTTGTTTTGGTGAACTTAGTGCACAGGCTCACTCTTTTTTTTCTGTGTTTTTTTTTTCCTCTTGGTTTTGTGTTTTCTGCGTTTCACAAGACGTTGCTAACTAGAGACGGAAGCCAACACGGAGCTCAAAATGGCCGCCGGGGTGATGGACAGGAAGTGCAAGACGTGGGGGGGGGGGGGGGGGGGGGCGCAATGGAGACCGACGTCGTAGAAGTAGAAGAGGAAGGAGACGAAGAAGAAGAAGAAGAAGCAAGGGCAGGAGGAAGCGGAGTTAGAAGCACAGAAGAAGAATGAGATCACTTTGACTACGAGGGGTTTTCTTGTTATTATTAATGTTATTATTATTATTATGATGATGAATGATCGTAGTGACAGCCAGGGGGGGTGGAGATGTTACTACTGTAGTTGTTAGTACAGCTGTGGGGAGAGGAGAGAGGGGGAGGGGGGGAGATAACTTGGTCTATAGGAGGGAGGTCTTGGTCTGGTCTCCATGTGGGGGGTTCTGGTCTATAGGTGGGGGGGGTTCTTGGTCTGCAGGTGGGGAAGACGTCTTGGTCAGCTTGTTGGGGGGGGTGTGGCCTTGGTTTACGGGTAGGGGGTCTTATTCTACAGGTGAGGGGTGGTCTACATGCATGTTGGGGAGGTCTGGTTCTACAGGTGGGGGGGGGGGGGGTTCATGTTGCCAGGGTCTTGGTCTGCATGCATGTTGGGGAGGTCTACAGGTGGGGGGAGGTGGTCTACATGCATGTTGGGGAGGTCTAGGTCTACAGGTGGGGGGTGGTCTACATGTTGGGGGGGGGGGGGGGGGGTCTTGGTCTACAGGCAGGGGGTGGTCTACAGGTGGTGTGTGTGGGGGGGGAGGGTGGTCTTGGTCTACAGGTCGATCAGCTGGTCCACCAGCATCATGGGGCGGGTCATGCTGGGCAGGCTGGTCTCCGAGCCCCCGCTGTTACTACGGGAATGTCCTTCTGAAACTGTCACGCAACACGGGACGACACACACGGGGGAGACGAAGGGAGAGAGAGAGAGGGAGGAGAGAATGGAGAGAGAGAGAGAGACAGGGAGGAGAGAGCAAGAGAGAGGCAGAAGGTGAGAGAGGGAGGAGGAGAGAGCGTGGAAGAGAGGGGAGGAGAGAGAAGAGAGAGAGAGGAAGAGAGGGGAGGACAGGGAGGAAGGGGAGGAAGGGGGAGGAAGAGGGGAGCCAAAAAAGCATAAATCACAAGAGGCCAAGAGAACAGTTGAGTTAAGAGGTTGAGACAGTAGAGAGTACATTTTGTCTGAAGAAGTCTTTAATCTATCCCTTTGTACTATCCATAGATGACATACGTTATATATCAACACCATTTTTTTATATATACAGTATATTATAATAACACCATTCATGACACATGCTCCAAGTTAACACCATTCACAAAGCATCCCTGCAGTCAAGTACACTTAGAGCTAGAAGTCCCATATGGTCCCTGTAAACCCAAATGAGTTGGATTCCTAACAGAGCTGATACAGCTCACCACAAGGGGTTCAGATAAACCAGGTGCCTTGACCTTGACTGACAAGTGATCTCTCAGGGTCAGGGTCAAGGTCAAAGCTAGGGTCAGGGTCTCCCTGTGTGTGAAGATGGGGGGGGGGGGGGGGGGGGGGTCTTTCTTCTTACCTTGGGAGTTCTTCCGCCCGGTGACGGGGATGGGGTCAAACTCATCCTCCATGACCCCCTCATCGGCAGGGGTGCTCTGGGTGTCATAGTCTGACAGCAGAAGACAGTCTGAAGGAGACGTGGTGAAAACGCTTTCATTAGCCCAGGTGCAGCCTTTCCAATTCATCCTCCGCACGCACTTTCATTTTGAAACATATATCCAATTAGTTTTCTATATTTGGAACAGCGATGTATTTTTGATGACATGCAGAACACCACAGCTTGCTCTAGACTCCAGGGCCCTCGTGTTCAACGACATGAATTATTGCACCTCGTGGTTGTTCAGAATAATCTCAGCACCCGTGGATGTTCCTGTCAATGTGTACGGTCGGTTTCGGTACCGGCATCAAAGGACTTCACAGACCCCCATTATGCGACCCCGTCAGCCCTAAGCCCTCAAAAAAGAACTAGATGGAGCAACTCCCTGAACCCAGCAGGAAGGAATAGTTAAAACTCAGATGAGGGTCCCCCTTCTTCCAGGGTCCTGAGAAGGTTCTTCCAGGGCAGATCGGTAGAACGAAAAACCCTCTGTCACGTGTGGTTTACACCACACGTGTCAAACTCAAGGCCCGCGGGCCGGCTCCAGCCCACTATGTCCATTGATGTGGCCCCCGAGAGAGAACTCACAGTTATTTGTTAGACCACAGTTCTGTCCCTCTCATCTGTGGCAAAAACGTGTTGAACAAAGTTGATGTAACAACTTGATTGATGGAGTAATGTTCTTAACCTGATAAATTAAAGGGATTTATGTGATGATAACAACAGAGCTCCATATATTAACCACTTCCATATATTTTTATATTTACATCAATGCATGTACAATATTTGTACACTTGAATACAATACTCAATTACATGTACAATCAAATGTTACTTAGTTCATTTTATGTAGTCTTACAGTCTTACAACCGGCCCTTTGAGGGCAACGATAAGAAGAAGAATTACTCTTTTGATCCCGTGAGGGAAATTTGGTCTCTGCATTTAACCCAATCGCGAATTAGTGGAATACACTCAGCACACAGTGATGGTGAGGCACACAGTGAGGTGAAACACACACTAATCCCGAGCTCAAGGGCACTTCAGCCGTTCGTACTGGTCGGGGTTCGAACCGGCAACCCTCCGGTTACAAGTCCGAAGCCCTAACCAGTAGGCCGCAGCTGCCCAAGATAATGCTGATGTGGCCCGCGGTGAAAATGAGTTTGACACCCCTGGTCTACGCTGTCAGAAACCCGTGGGCGTCGCCCAACCCCCTCAAACGCGAGGCGCGGCGCACCATCGGGGGGGGGGGGACACTCGGCCCGTCTCCCACGGTTACCTGCTTGCGGCTGCACGGTGGCGCCCGTGAGGAGGCTGAACTCGTCGAGGACGGAGGCGGCGGCCGACGTGGGGGCGGAGGAGAGGGAGGAGTAGCCGCTGGTCCTCCCCCCCGCGGCACTGCCCAAGGGGTCGGAGGAGGAGGTGGAGGAGGAGGCCACGGAGGTCAGAGAGCAGCCCAGCAGGGAGTCGTCCGCCGCCGCGGCTTCCGCTGGGGGGGGGGGGGGGGGGGGAGGGTAGGGAGTCACACTCTGGGTTAATGCCATCGATGGAAGCCAAGCTGTTGTTGTTGTTGTTGCAACCAGGGGGGGGGGGGGGGGGGGGCGTTTACCTTTGGCAGAGTCCTCCGACGGGCCGCCGAAGGGATCGGCCAATGAGAGCAGATCAGGAAGTAGGAGCGAGGACGTGTCTGGAGACTTCAGACCTTCAATCAGCTTCTCTAATGGAGGGAGAGCAGGACGCCACAGGGAGGGAGAGACAATATGGAGGACACGACATGGACACAACATGGAGGACACAACAAGGAAGACACAACATGGAGGACACAGAGTTAGAAAACAGCCCTAGTGTTGCGTTACCCTCCCATATCCATTCTGTCCGTTTCTGTAGATTAAGCTTCGAACCAGGTGATGTTGATATTATTACCAACTCATGGAATGCTATGGGAGGACTTTGCAATGATATTTCCAAAAAAGGCGAGTATATACATAGAATACTGTAGAATACCCAGTAGAAGGCTGTATATCACACCTCTGCGTGGACATTCTTACCCGGTGTGTCTGATAGTTGCAGACCGTTGAAGGGATCAGGGAGTGTCAACAGGGAGGCCACAGCATCCCCACAGAGAAGACCAGCCGATGGTCTCTCACCTAGAAGGTCAATCACAGCTTTTAGATTCACCGGGCTGATTAGTTATAAAAAAACAATTACAACACCAAGAGTATGTAAAGAGTACAATTACAAACACCAAGAGTATGTCAAACATATCTTCAAGTTCCACAAGCTTCCGCTGATTGCATTAGCTTACTTGAAGATATGTTTATATTTAAGCATTCATATTTAAAAAAGGTGCTGTGATATTTGTTGATTAAAACAGACAGGGCAGACAGGAGATGGAGAACGTAGCATAGAACTAGTGAGGGTCCAGAGACAGAGAGAAATGGAAAGAGCCAGTTAGGGTCCGCAGACAGGAGACAAGGAGTAGAATAGAGCCAGTTAGGGTCCACAGACAGAGAGTAGAATAGAGCCAGTTAGGGTCCATAGACAGAGAGTAGAATAGAGCCAGTTAGGGTCCACAGACAGAGAGTAGAATAGAGCCAGTTAGGGTCCACAGACAGAGAGTAGAATAGAGCCAGTTAGGGTCCACAGACAGAGAGTAGAATAGAGCCAGTTAGGGTCCACAGACAGAGAGTAGAATAGAGCCAGTTAGAGTCCACAGACAGAGAGTAGAATAGAGCCAGTTAGAGTCCACAGACAGAGAGTAGAATAGAGCCAGTTAGAGTCCACAGACAGGAGACACACAGTAGAATAGAGCCAGTTAGAGTCCACAGACAGAGAGTAGAATAGAGCCAGTTAGAGTCCACAGACAGAGAGTAGAATAGAGCCAGTTAGAGTCCACAGACAGAGAGTAGAATAGAGCCTGTTAGAGTCTGCAGATAGAGATTAGAATAGAGCCAGTTAGAGTCTGCAGACAGAGATTAGAATAGAGCCAGTTAGGGTCTGCAGACAGGAGACGGAGAGCGTAGGACCGAGCCAGTAAGGGGACAAGAGGAGGAGGAGTCTGGGAGGATGTTTGGTCGATGTCGTACATAATTCGCCACGAGGCACTTTCACTTTAAGTCCAAGTAAAAGAGAGAGCAGTTAATGTGAACCAGGCCACCGTTTGACAATAGCTGCATGGCTGTCTTGCGTGGACTGCTCCGCTCAATCTGGCTTTCAATCTACAGCCTACTGTAGCAAGTCACATATCGCATATCGCAATGGATCCCGGCATTCGCAGCTTGTAACGCGTACTTCACACGGACACTTCATTTAAATTCATTTAAATGGTGGACGGAAGCTGGCGTTGATTTACGCCGGGCCGAGGACGGCGTAAATCTGTCCACGTCCGCAGATCTCCAGCAGCGAGAGTTGGAAATATGCGGCGCTGACAGGGCCGCTGCTGATATACACGCTGGTAATGGATGTGAGCGTCTGGCCCTCTCCAGACATCTGTTTCTAATCTGTGTGCAAAAAATGCTGGAGCGGGGAACAATGGCGCCGGCACGGAAAACTGTTGAACGCGTCGCCGTGCTCGACAGTCAGCAGATGCTTATCGGCAACGCATTCGTTTTTTCCTCCGCCGTGAATAAATACAAAAGCCTAATGAGATTTACAGGGCCGAAGAAAAAAGGGGTCTGACTGTGAGGCAGCTTTTTGGGTCCACCACGTTTCACCACCAGGCGACGTGTGGATATGACGTCACAAGTGGCTGTGCCGCTGACGTGTGGACGACCCAGCCCCCCCCCCCTGGTACGCAGACGTCGCGTTGCCCGTCATGTGTGAGCGATCACTCCACTTGTGCGGTCAGAAATGGACAGATATATACTGTATCTCGGTAGGGTAAAGGTTAGTGGAACAGCGTAGGAGCTCACCTTCTCCAGTGGGCGAAGACTGCAGACCGGGAATCAGTTCATCCACCGTCACCAAGTTGGATTCCGACGGTACCTCTGAAAAAAAAAAAAAAAAAAAAAAGCATCCATTTCACACACGGTTTGTGAAACAGAAAACTGAACGCATCTCGCCTGCCATTCATTACAGGCAGGAGGAGGACAACGACGATGATGCCTCACCTTGGGGCTTCACGTCCTCCGTGCTGATCAGCTGACCCACGGCCAGGCCGGAGAAGCTGTCCTGGTCGTCGAAGGGGTTCCACAGGGGCTGCGTGGGCGTGGAGCTGGCCGAGCCCAGGGAGGGTGGGGAGGGTTTGTCCCCCGCGCCCGTCTGGACCCCCTCCTCCACCGGGCCGGGCTGGACCGCCTCCTCCGCCGGGCCGGGCGGACCCGCTGGGCTGCAGGGACACATTATGTTCACTTCAAGTATTTCCAATACCATCACGTTGTCATTATCGTTATCATTATCTCGATCAAGTGTCTAGATGCATGTTCATTATTAGCAGATTCTGTAATGATATAGTTTACATGGGCTCTATGACTGCTATGGTTACATGTTACAGGATTTATCTATCTATTTTCCACTGCTAAGCAGTCAAGGGTGATGATGACTAAAGAACAGCACATTGTGTTTGTATCGTATGTCAGAGCAATGATGAGCATCTCTGATTGGCCAGTGAATGCGTCAGTCAGAGGGGATGGTGATGGTAATGAGGCGGTGGCATTTACTGGCTCGGCACGGCCTCTCCCAGGGTGTCCTGTGACTGTTGTTGTTGTTGTTGTTGTTGTTGTTGTGAAGAGTGATCCGCTGGAACCTCAGCCACAGCTGCCTCCTCGATGGCCACATTTGAGCAAGGAGGCGGAGTCACAACCTGTTGTGAAGAGACAGACAGGAAACGTTCCGCTTTTAAAGGGGGTGCAATGCATGCTGGGTAAATAACACATAACTAGCATCACCAATAAACAACGAATAAATACATAGAGACAGAAATGAAACGGCTCAAAAATGATATGCTGACAAAAAAGAAAGGGATTGAAATGAAGCTTTATTGTTGGTTTTGGCGAGGACATGACAAAACCACGGAGGCAGTGAGGATGGGCAGCGACGCAACGAGATGGACGGTGGGGGAAAAAAAACAAAACAAGGGATGGATGATGCAAAACGATGGTTGGGGGTCCCCGCTATGCAGGGGGTGGGGGTGGGGGTAGGGGGGTGGTGGTGGTGGTGGTACTGGCCAGGGAACTGAAACCGTTACCATCTTCTCCGCCTCTGCCATTTTGGGAGCGGGCTCTGGGGCGCCGGCCGGGGCAGAACTCGGAGCAGGGACCAGGACGGGGGCCGGAACAGGAGCCGGCACGGGAGCCAGGACCGGAGCCAGGACCGGAGCCGGGGCGGGCGAGGGCTGCGCCTGCTGCTGCTGCTGCTGCTGCTGCTGCTGCTGGGGGGCGGCCGGCTTGCCGGGGGAGGGCTGAGCGCCGGCCTGCTTGCGTCGGGCCGGCCTCTGGGGCGGCGCCGGGCTGGCCGGGGGCTGAGACGCTTGTTGCTGGGCAACGGGGGCCGGGGCGGCCGCGGGCGGACACGTGACCTGAGCGCGGCTCTGGACGGCCTGAGCCTCTACCTTGGTCGCGGCGGGCGACACGGCGAGCTCGGCTCCCGTGGCGCCGGTCGCCGCCGGGGGCGCCGGCTGTCGCACACAGAAATGACCACAGCACAACGCGTTGGGCTTTCTGGAGCGTTCTCAAGACACAGACACAGACACACACACACACACACGGGCCTCGACATGCAACGTAGCCCGGGTCCCATTGGTCGCTGTGGTGTGTGGACGTTAGCGGTGGCTAAGCTCGGTTTCTGCAGACTTTGTGAAGTCGTGAAGTACCGCAGCGTCAGCCATTTTAGCCGCCCAAAAAACGTGAGAATTGATCGGCCGTTTGTACTTCCACGCCCACATCCAACAAGCACCGAAATGTAAAGAACGCCAAAGTTTGGTGTCCAATTTCAACTTCCCCCCCCCCGAACTGGTTTCTTTAGCTTAGCCTGTAGCAACGGAGAACAAACGGGGCGTACCTGTTTCTGAGGAGCCCCCGCCGGCTGGATGGCGTTGTTCAACACCAGGGTGGTGGGGGCCGTGGTCACGGCCTTCTGTGAGAGCAGAGCTGCAGCCGACAGGTCCAGGCTGACTCCTGGGGGGGGGACACACACACAACACAAATACTCCTGACCCTTGGATGCAGGGAAGACCGTGAACAAGACTGTGTGGCAAGACTGATATAAAAGGTGGTATTCTATTTGATAATCCATTTGGACACAAAATTTCTGCAAAAAAAACGAGAAACAAGAAAACCACTAAGAGGGACACCATGTATACCAATACCTCCTCCAACTGGTGCTTCTGGAGGGTGGGATGGTACATGCATGCAGTTAAGATGCATCACCAATATGCCTCTCCTCTATTTTCCCTCAAAGCATGACAACAAGGCATTGAATGTAAACTCAGGGGAGGAGGAGGAGGAGGAGGAGGAGGAGGAGGAGGAGGAGGAGGAGGAGGTGGAGGAGGTGGATGAGGAGGAGAAGGAGGTGGCGGGTACGTACCTACGGGCTGGGCCGACCCAGCGGGGATGTTGGCTCTCTTGCGGGGCGTGAGTGCGGCGGGCTGGATGGGCAGGATGCCGGCGCCGGCGGTCTGAGCGTGGGCCGCCTTGGGCCGCTGGCGAGGGGTGATGGATGTCTCGGTGGTGGGGATGGGGTCCGTCAGTCTGCGCCCCCCCACCCGACACCCAGTGTGTTAGCATTCCATAGCACTCCATAGTGTTGTAAAGGGTATGCTAATGTGGAATGCTGAAACTGAATGCTTGCATTGAATCTTAATATGGAACGCTATCATTGAATGCTAATATGGAATGCTATCGTTGAATGCTAATATGGAATGCTATCATTGAATGCTAATATGGAATGCTATCATTGAATGCTAATATGGAATGCCATCATTGAATGCTAATATGGAATGCTATCATTGAATGCTAATATGGAATGCTATCATTGAATGCTAATATGGAATGCCATCATTGAATGCCAAATATTGCTTCATGCTCACCTGGCCTTGATCTGAGTCTGGCTCTTCTTTGCTGCTGCCGCTGCACTAGCTTTGATTGGCTCAGGAAGGTTGGACGGTAACGGAGAATTCTGTGTCGTTATAGAAAGATTGTTGTTTTTCTTGGTTTGTCATGCATCCTAACTGAAAACACATTTCCTGCCGAGAGCGATAACGAATTAATTGAATCAAAAAATTGGAAATTGCACCTCCCAAGTTGTCAAAATGATGTACAATTCGTGCATAATGTTACGTTGCTGAAAGACAACCAACTAGAGACCACCGCTGTGTTTGTACGGCAGATCATGCAGAAAAGAAAAGGCCCCACTGAAGCCCATTAGAAAAACCCAAAACCCAACAGAACCGAGACGAGTTTGCTGCTCCACCAGACACCGACCTTCACATTCTGAACAGGGCAGGTCCGCTGGGACAGTTTGAAAGCCAAGTAGGACACTTGGAAGACGTCAGGCCTTTTGTCAGGGTCTGGCTCCAGCATGTACCCTGACAGACGCCAGTTAGAAGAAGAAGATGAGGAACAACAACAAGACGGAGCGTGAGGAAGGGTGGTTTAGACAGGAGAGCTGGAGAGAATTCCGGCACACCAATCCGCCAGAGGAGCACATGTACTTGTCTGCTTTCAATCAACTCAACTGAAGAGTGGAGAGAAGCACACTGCATGCTGGGAGGACACCGAGTCAAGGGGTTCGACAAGGCCGTGCTTTTGTTCGTCCTTTTTTTGTACTAAATTGACAAACCCAGCGCTATGTCTAACAATTAGGGAATTAGACATGTTGGCCATGTCTAACTGAGGAGTTAGACATGTTAGCTATGTCTAATTAGGGAGTTCGTGTTAGCTATGTCTAATTAGGGAGTTCATGTTAGCTATGTCTAAATATTAGGGAGTTAGACATGTTAGCTATGTCTATCTCGGGAGTTCATGTTAGCCAATTCTAACAATTTAGGAGTTAGACATGTTAACTATGTCTAAGTAGGGAGTTGGTGTGAGCTATGTCTAACAATTAGGGAGTTGGATATGTCAGCTATTTCTGATTAGGTGGCCATGACAGACCTTAGTCACATATCCAAACCTACAGCAGACAATACTTAATTTCGGGCACCCAACCAGACAGCAAGACGACATGGTTTGGACAGTGGGGCGTAGACCTGCTATTCCTATTTGCCCTCCAGTTGTTGCATTGTTTTCCTCCAGCCAACGCTGTGACGCAATGATGACCTCGACTGAAAAAGGGCCGAGGAGTGCAGTGCTCTGCTGGCGTGGTGTGTGAGCAGCAGGGAGAAAAAAACAAAACAGAACCACACCCAGCAACAGTTGACACCGAAAGCCAGGAGAGGACCACCAAGAGAAAGTTGAGTGCCCAGAAATGCAGAACGCGGGGTGTGATACAAAAAAAATAGTTTTGCGGGAATCGGGAGCAGGGGGACTGTGTGTTCACGGTGTCGCCGTCAGGTCGGCCAGAAGTGGAATAATAACATAAAATAATGTGTGCGCCTGATATATGATGCTTCAAGTCGACATGCTAATCCTTACGCTAAGAAACTGATATGCTAACAAAATCGATATGCTAATCCTTACGCTAAGGAACCAAAATGCTAACAAAACCGATATGCTAATCTTCATGCTAAGGAACCAAAATGCTAACAAAATCGACATGCTAATCCTCATGCTAAGGAACCGAAATGCTAACAAAATCGACATGCTAATCCTTATGCTAAGGAACCAATATGCTAAAAAATCGCTATGTTAACGCATCGTGATACTAATGCACAGACATGCTAACAACCCAAGGCGCTGGGCGGTGGAAACACTAACGTATGAGGCAGTGCAGGTCATAGGAGTAGCGAGAGTTGTCCGGGATGGTGAAGCTGCCGTCACATATGGCCACCTGACTCTCGCCGAAGGGCAGCGTGAAGAAACACAACTTGTACAGCAAGCAGCCCAGCGCCTGGAGACAGACACACACACACACACACACACACACACACACACACACACACACACACACACACACACACACACACACACACACACACACACACACACACACACACACACACACGCAGAGAGACACACACACACACACACACACACACACACACAGAAAATGTAGGTCAACCAGCATAAACAAGTGAAGGAGGACTATTGCACGGAGTTCACTTTTAAAGGGAAAAGTAATACAGTCATCCACAAAAGTTAACTTTTGTCGTTATGCAGTGATTCTCAATATGAAGCCAGCTTTTATGAGAATTTTAATGATATTTTAATGAGATTTTTAAGTCCAAGTATTTTCAAGCATACATACCCAGATATCCGCTTTAGTCGTGATGATTTTGTTGTTGTACAGATTCACCATTTCGGGAGCACGGTATGATAGAGTTGTGTACCTAAAACACACAAAGAGATAACAGATTAAGTAAATACAAGAATGATTAATAATATCCATATGCTAAAGATGATACTCTCTCCACACAGCCATGACTACACTAATAATAACAATCATTACATTGCAGTTCTGTTGCATGATAACTGTATTCATACAGTGATTTCATTATCTTTCTTAACTATGATGGATTTGCAAATATTTCAAAACTATCTAATGTTTTTATGTGTTAAACACGAGTAGCAAAAAGTACAGTAAATACAGTATATAGTGCTATAGATCAAAAGAATTGTGCACCCTAGCAGTGTAAAAAAGAGGGTTTACTGCCCCTGTCTTGGATAGATGCACATTCTTATTAGAGATTTTGTTGCTATTAAACACAAAAGACACCTGGACATGGAGCATCCGACATTATGCACTAATAATTAACATTACAAAAGAACTGCATTAGCAATGCATTACCCTTTTGTCATATATACGGGCAATAACTCTGAATGAAAAACACTAACGAAAAAAAAAAGGCGTTTTCTTACACCACATTTCAGCAGACCAGAGTTCTAGACGTACCCGAAAAAAAATGTTTAAAAAAAAAAAAAAAAAAAATCGGGTGGGGCAGGATGCATTCCTCAATAATAAGACTAATAATAATCATCATCATGAACCAACTTTTTGATTTCTTCCTCCACCGTGGCCACGCCCTCAGTCTGGGGGCTCTGGAACTTGTCGGTGGCGCTGCCAAAGTCACAGAGGACGTAGTGGCCCTTGTCGTGCAGCAGGATGTTCTCCACCTGCAGGTCAGCGGGGGGTTATGGCCCTTCATCACAACGCTGCACATGAACATGGTGGGACACGGCACGACCGTTTACTGCCCCACTGTGGGAGACCGCTTTCAATTTAAACTGTTTAGTCACACTCTCTGGTCCTGTTTACATGGGAGAAAAATGTGGATTCTATTGTATCTAAATCATCATCTGTTCTGATCCGTTTAAATAGGAGAAACATCTAGATTAAATTGTATCTAGATCATCATCTGTTCTGGTCTGTTTACATGGGAGAAACATCTAGATTCTATTGGATCTAGATCCTCATCTGCTCTGACCTGTTTACATGCGTGGGCTAGGAATCGTAGAATAGTAACATTGATATTGATATAACATTGACATAACAGTGTTTTGTTTCTACTAAATATAACAGTGATATTTTGTAGAAACGTGCATTATGACACCTCCTTGCATCCTGGGTTGCCGATCGGGTGACATTTGAACCAGGCACGTGACCTGATAACACTTCCCTGAGAGATCTTAGATATCACCCATCACGGTTATATCTACACTGAATGTAGCATGCACCACCTCCTGAAGTGTTTTACAATGGCCATCTACAGCTCCCATATATAAAGAACTACAGAGCTGAATATAAGAACTACAGCAGTGTATATAAGAACTACAGAGGTGTGTACTTGAATTACAGATAAAGAACTACAGAGGTGTGTACTTGAATTACAGATAAAGAACTACAGAGGTGTGTACTTGAATTACAGATGTGTACATAAAGAACAACAGAGGTGTGTACTTGAATTACAGATGTGTACATAAAGAACTACAGAGGTGTGTACTTGAAATACAGATGTGTACAAGAACTACACATGTGTAGATAAAGAACTACAGAGGTGTGTACTTGAAATACAGATGTGTACAAGAACTACACATGTGTACATAAAGAACTACAGAGGTGTGTACATGAAGGGCTTCAGGACCTTGAGGTCTCGGTGGACGATGGGGACTTTGCGCTGGTGCAGGCGAGACAGGCCCTCACACGTGTCGCAGAAGATCTGCAGCACCTCCGTCTCAGCGAAGCCCGTCTGCAGCCTCTGGTTCATCAGGTTGACCACCTGGCCCCCTGAAAAGACATCCTCAGGTTACAATACAGAATAGTGGTCGCATGCCATGACACCGGGGTTCCTGCATGGCACGGCGAGCGGGTGAGAGTGGGCTTGTGGTCATTGGATTAAATCCAACGGGTTTGACCCCATGGGTGGAAGCCTGAAAGTTGTTCATCATGAGGATTTGTGCATGTGTACAAAGTGTCCTGTCCTGGTGGAAATGGCAGCGCTTTTTAGTTTGTTTTTTTTTACGTTTCAACGCTGACTACAGCACACGGTTTAATATCAGCCCTGTGAACGTACGCTTTAAACACAAGGAGGAGGATTTATTCATAAATCTTCAAACCGGTCGGCCTCATCACGCTGGGAACATCTTGAAAATGTCTGCCTCTACTGGTCACGGGTGAGATTACAAAACAGTCATTTTAGCCATTAAAAATCAGTGACGAAACCTCCATTGCTGTCACATCCATCCATCTGAAACACCAGGGGGGAAAGGTAAAGAACCGGACAGCGAGGGGCCGACCCTGGCCTCCAAAGACCACGGTGTCAAGGTGCAACAAGCGTCATTTCTGCCTTTCCAGGGAGCAAAGATGCGTTATCAGGACCACAACAAAAGACCTGGTTTGATGACGTCGCCAGGGCGGCGTGGGAACATGGGAGTTGTTGTCCTCGCCGCCGTTGCCCGGTGAACGCCCCGCCCACACGCCATCACGTTGTGAGCGTGCGCAGAGAGGCGGGGGGCGCGGGGGGGGGGGGGGTCTATTCACAGTCCGTCATTGGTGTGAGGGAGACGGGAGGGGGAATCAATGAGGTGCGCGCAGCTCTATGATTAAATAGTTTACCTATTTAGACGGTGTGAAATAAGACCATGAATGGGATACGCTATCGATTGTTTAAGATTAAAAAAAAACATTGAAATAAAATGTTTAAAAAAATGCCCCGGTCAAGTAACGTCTATGTGTTGGGAAAAATGCATTGGTGGCTGGCATGAGCCACTTGTCATAGTTAGCTGTTGAAATATCATGTCAATAGATAAGGCCTCTAATAGATAAGATGTTTTTGCGTGTTTCCCCCGGAAGTTACGGAGTAAGGGGGGGGTGTGGGGGCGTGACGGGACCATTGACTCGCGACCGAATGGCTGAAACCATGACTAAAAACCATGTCTTTCTCTGAACGCTGCTCAAACCGAACCTTACAGCACCTGGGATGAGGTCAGGTTCTGCGGCGGGACCGTGTGTTCCGGTGAAGACAGCGGACGGCCTACCTTTGCAGTAGTCCATGAGGATGAGGACCTCCCAGACCTCCCGTCCGCCCACCGCTGTGATATTGGAGTCCACGTAGCCAACAATGTTCTTGTGGCCCACGAGGTCTTTCTGCAAAAGAAACGCATGCGGATGCAAGAAGGCACGAGAAGAAACGGTTGGCACAGGCTTAAGTGAGCACTATAACTGTAATGTGTGTGTGTGTGTGTGTGTGTGTGTGTGTGTGTGTGTCTTTGTGTGTGCGTGCGTGCGTTGCACTTAGGTTGTAACGAATCCAAGACTCCGGATTCCATTACACCTTGAGGGAACTTAAAGGTAACATAATGTCAAAAGTGAACACGATCAAATATACAAACAGATAATGTGACACTCGACACTAATTCCTGAGAAGGTGAATTGACGCTAAAATATACAACGCCAATGTTCACTGCCATTTGACAGTGAGGAAGTGAAAAAACGAAAAAAGACTGAATCAGCTCCAGCTGACTGGACGTTAAAGCGGGTTTCCTTTAGGACAAAGGGAGAAGTGTCTGGTCGCAGCAGACACGCGCTCACTGTGGTTCGGTCGGTCAATATTGGACAATATGGAAATAACAGGGAAACAACAGACTTCCTTTATCCTCATAAAGGCACCTCATAAAACCAAGCACCCTTCCGAAGCGTGCACTGAAGCAGAGCAGAGAAACGCTTGGGGGCTGGAGCCTTCCCAGTGGGGCCTGCAGTCGCTGTTCAGTCTGTCCATTTACACTGACGGTGAGGGCAGACATAGACGTCACATCAAACCACCTTCACTTGGGTTTTCTGTTTTTTTTTTAATCCAACTATGAGCATTAGATTGTGTCGTTAGGAATGAAGCCACGGTGTATGTCATCCAGAATAAATCATCTGAAGACCTTAAGACCCACCTCTTCTGGAATAAACCACCAGGATCTAGATCTCTCTCTCTGTAACTAGGAACTCACCATGATCTAGATCTCTCTCTGTAACTAGGAGCTCACCATGATCTAGATCTCTCTCTGTAACTAGGGACTCACCATGATCTAGATCTCTCTCTGTAACCAGGAATTCACCAGGATCTAGATCCCTCTCTGTAACCAGGAACTCAACATGATCTAGATCTCTCACGGTCAACAGGAACTCACCATGATCTGGATCTCTCTCTTGCACACTTGCAGGTCGTGCTCGTTGTTGACGTACATCCTCTTCAAGGCACAGCGCACCCCCTGATTGGTGCGTACCAGAAACACTATGGCAAACCCCCCTGCAGGCAAAAGACAAGTCATCAATGTGGTTTGTTAGTCTTCATATACACACATGCTAGGGGCCGGGGGCAGTAGCTTGCAGCGTAATCGAGTCATCTCCATGTCTGCAGTACTGCCTGGATGCATCCTTGAGGATGATATGTCACGCGTGCCTGCGTGACATATCATGGGGCACAGGTCTAAAAGATCCCCGTTGGTTACTTTGGATGACAGAATGCGAGAGGCCCACCACACGCCTCTTTCTCCAGCACCAGCATCCACACACGCAGGGATGAGCGACAAAACAGCAGACCGAATGACAGAAGCAATAATAAACAAAGCCACCTCATCGAAATGAATTGAAGGACAAAAAAAAAAAGAAAAGCTGGGTTAACAGAACAATAACCAAAGAACATTACCTGCCTGTGGCACATTTGCATAAACAGTAAGAATAAGAACAACAAAAAAACACACAACTGCCCAAGTCTTACTCCAACCAGCATCGACTGTAATGACTTCCAAATGGTGTCGCCACGCAACATAATGTATAAGTTATGTCATTGCTCCCAGGCTTATTGTGAGGCCTACATTCATGTCAATCCATCTGGAAGGGATTAGGTCACAAATTCTCTTAATTCAACAGGGTAATACATTCTAACCAGAAACCAGGACCACTTTTAACTGGAGCTGAGGAAAATAGCATGGCAGGACATTGTGCCACTGGGAGCAATTGATCCAAAGTAGAAAAAATAACCTTCGGAGAAGTCACCAGTCTGCAATCAAAACATAACAGGCATAGATGCTCCCCGATAAAAATAAAAAAAACTGTACTTCCCTTTTAAAATGTTAAATATCTCTCTGGAATAATAAAAGATAAGGAGTAACTTGCTGGTGGTTGTTACTCATCTTTCACACACTACAATATCCTTCATAATCTGTGGGCTGCGTAAGATATGCTCTGTATAACACCATAACACAAGTGAGTGAGAAATAACTTAAAAGCTATTGCTTTAAATAGTATAATACATGTTTTATGACACTGGGAAAAGAAAAAACTAGGCGGCCACTACAATTGGGTCTTTCCAATTTCCAAACATGCTGGTGCGAGATGATAGAATTGCTTTCTACTTAATATCTAGTGATTTCTACTACAAAGCAAACGACTCCCCTGAGACAAAATGGAAGATTTGAAACACTACAGGGAAAATGTGACATGAACATGTACGGTGCACTGTGTGGCCATCTGAAGTCCAGATCACTCCATGTTCATGCTTTGTTTTACTTGAGTGAGTTATGTTGAGCACCGGTCTGAAGACTGTCGCCTAATCCTTTTTTTTAAATAATATCATACAACTCAAATAGATTTAGGGTCTCAATACAGACAGACTGACAGACAGACAGACACATATCATAGACACATACACATCAGACACATACACATCATATCATATCACAATACACATATCATTGCATTTCATTTGAGCTCTAATGTTATCAATGTGGCCACCAACAGTGACCTTTGACCCGGGCCACTGAAGAGCAGCTGAATGGCTCTTTCAGGCTGATAATGGACTGGCGACAAGGCTGAGCAGCTGCTGCGATGGCTGATTGTTTCCATTAGGCCAACAGGCATTCAGTGTGGGTATTATGATACCAGAGGCAGGACTGCTATACACACACTCACACGTGTGTGTGTGTGTGTGTGTGTGTGTGTGTGTAGCATCTGAGTGTGTTAACGCGCCTTGCCATTTTGAAAAGAGATACATCTCCGTTGCATGTATCTTTAATCAGACACTATATCGTTTTGTTGCAATGCACTGAGCAAACGCTGTTCATACATGAGGATATACCCTTGGGAGATTAGTATTGACTTGAATATTGACTGAGCTTTCTATCTCAATCCCTTAACTCTTAACTCTTCAAATGATGGGGCCGAATCCCTAGCTCGGAGAATTTAATTTTAAAAAAGCGTGTACTTGGCAAACGGCAGAACGCGCGGAGAATGTGGATTACCTGAATGGACTATAGCTGTATGAAATGCTCAGAATGCCTTGAATGGTCTTGAGAATGGGACAAGCATCTGCGGAGAATGTGCGTGGTATGTGTGTGTGCGATGTGTGTGGAGCATGTGTGTGTGTGTGTGTGTGAGGCGAGTGGATTATGAGCATGTTCAGAGGACCAGTGGTGAATGTGTGTGCATCTTCTCGCCGACGTGTTCAACAGTCCAACTGGCTCATATACTTTACGCTGCTGGTATGTGTTTAGTCTTCGGCACTGAGCCTTTGGACTTCACTACAGTACGGGAAGCCACGTTCATAGACGTATAATTATCTGTTACATATAAATGTATAACGATATATACTGTATATCTATTGATCATCCATCTCGATAGCAGTTGCTGCTACCAGCCCATGTTGACTTGCGCTGCGGCATGAGAATATAGGTGGCCTTTGACAGCATGACGCTGTGCAGCTCCACCAGTCTCTTCCAACACTTCCACCACTACCCGAAAGAGTGGCAGCGTACTTTTAAGCTATCGAACAGTGAAACAACCTCAACGTCGAACGGTGATCCCTCTCATCCACAATCTTCCCTTCACTAAACTGCTTTTACGCTCTATTATAATTGAATCCTCTAAATACAGGATATTTTGGTGAAAGAATGTAGCGTGCGCATCTTCACTGGCTATACGAGGCGGGTCCGAGGTAGGGTTAAAGTTGTCACTCATATATAACGCCACGGTGGGTGTGGATGTGTGGAGCTCTGTCGGGCCAGCGGTTGATGTTGACGTCTGTGTCTGAGAGAGGGTTAACACTTTCAGTGTAACGCCACGGTGCGTGTTGCTGCATTTCATATACAACATTGCTTGTTATCACGCTCCTACACAGTAACGGTACTTAGACATCATCACAAATTGTCGCCATGGGAATAACACGCCACCCTCCTTCTTAGAACAAAACATAACACAGAACACTTTTTTTGTGCGGGTTGTCGCTAGAGCTTTTTGTTAGCTCTGGGCTACTGTAGAAACATGGCGGCACAACATGGCGGCCTATGTGAAGGAGGACCCGCTCCCTACGCAGATGTAAAGGGCTAAATCTAAGGTAACGAAAAGACAGTTTAAATTATTATTGTCATGGGCTAATACACCAATCTAAACATACTTAGAAATACCATATTCCATTTCTGCCAAGTTAGTTCCGCTAGATGCCACTAAATGCAACACACTGCACCTTTAAATACTGTCTTGTGAATTGTAGGATTGCATTTACTTGATTATGTTCTGCCGCATATAATATGACAATAAGGACAAAGGATTAAAGAAACCAACAGACCTTTAATTGTAACCATATCAATACACCATACTTGTACATAGTGCATGTGTAGGAGTAGTCAAGAGTTATCAATGTTCTCTTTGCCTGAAGATTCCACTTATTTCTTAAAAACACACATGATCCCTCTTACCTTCTGCAATGATCTCTTCAACGGTAACTTGGTGCCGTCCGATTGTAAAGGCTCGTCCAATGAAATTTCCACCTGCATGACTGGATCCACTGCCCCCACCAGCCCCTCCAGAACCAGGTCCAGAATTGACCAACTCCCGACGAGAATCGAAGAACTTCCTCATGGTGTCGATTGATAGCAGATATTATGGTTTTAAATTGCACAATTGCAGTTCTTGCTTCCAGCTTTGGATATTACCTCCCCCAATAATTAGCCCCGAATCCCGATATATGGATAACCTAATAACACACCCGAAGCGTCACGTCTCCAGTTCGATTCGAAACGTGTAGTGTTGTCGTATCTTCACATATGATGTTCACGCACCACAAACATGTAGCAGGAGAAATGTCCATCTGCCTGACCAGCGTTATGGTAAACAAGCGGCAGACCGGTGGTTATATAACTGAAGTACACCTTTAGTAAAGCAGCGATCCCTGGGAGACTTGATTCTTTATCAACGATAGCTCCTTCTCCATCTCCCCTGATCATCAGCAGGCTAGCTCCGCGCTAGCTACTGACGGCTATGACATTTCGTGTAGGTTATCCAGGTTATCCTCGGAACATCATTTCTTAGAGTGCCTTGTGTCCGTGCTGCAAATTTTAAGACGTCGCGAATTATTTCCCATCGTCAGTTCTTTCAAGAAGACATTCGGGTAGCCTTATAACTACCCAGGGGGTTTAATTCATTGTTTCTATTTACCACCAAAACTGTATTTTTTTCGTAAGGCAACGTATTTGCGAAGACTGGTTGGTTGGTTGGTTAAATTATTCCGGATGAAATCGCCATAAAACTGCAGTCTAGTTGTATTTCAATAGGAGCTACTGACATCTTCAAAATAGCAGAAAGGGAATTCTAGTCATCTCTGCAACCCCAGCAGTCTTTGGCTACCAGCAATATCGCAGCATCCTAGCTGTTGCTGCTAACGTTAGGAGGAATTGTGGGTTTTGTAGTTCGACGAGAAGCTGCGGCCCCTCCTGTCATTCGTTGTAGAAGAACTGAGCGCATTTCGTTCGCATGCGCGTGCACGTGTGTAGTGTTTGTTTGCGCGTGCGTTCGAGATGACGGATGCCCGAGCAAGGGGCGGGACCTCAGAATGAAAGGTTATATAATTGGTTTCCTGGATTTTCACTCGTCCAGTCGTCAACCCTCTGACGTTTTGTCCGACTGCCCGTCTTCTGAAGAGGTAGGCCTAATCTATTATTATTTGGAATGATCATCTTTCGATATGTTTTTCTCAAAGAGAAATCGATGCAGGCTATACATAGAGTTATTACTACATATTTGCCGGGCGTGTCCAAGTTCTGTAGTTCCGCACCAACTTATCATTGCACAGCTGTAATTGCACAACTCTTCTTTCAATCTGTTTTTGAAAAAGTTTAAAAGACGATGGACCATGCTGTTGTTGTTGTTGTTGAAGATATGTGATTTATGTGGTTAGGGTTAGGGTTAGGGTTTGACTTGACTTGACTTGACTTGTCTCTGTCGAACCCTAACCCTACTTTGCAAACATGAGCATAGTTACGATCAACACAACAGAAAAATGCAAATGACGAACTGCCAACTAGATTTATCTTTTGATCTATGGTTGATCCATTTATTCTCGATGTCTCGATGTGAATTGAAAACAAAAATATTTCGTTTCATACGAATTCCCTCATTGAATGGAATGTGCTATAATATTAATATTTACCATTGAAAACGCTATGATATGTAGCTTTTGTCATATTTTTGCAATCAGAAGAATTGTTTTACTTTTAGTTTATGTTCCTCTAATTATCAGAAGAAAACCCGTGTAGCATCCCTCTACCTTCTGTTGACATACCAAACATCGATACACTATATCCCAACCTTCTTCCTATAGGTTGAAAAAACAGCTTTTCATTGTAAACCTAAAAGTCATGTTTTTCATTCAGTAGTGGCAGTGGTCACGTGATATCCAGACTTGATTCGTGCATTTATATCCGTACAGTGTTGCATCACCGGCTTGTCTGCACACTGTAATATGCGTTTATAATTATTCTCAAGTGAACCCATTGACCCATAAGCAGGTCTCCTCACTCCAGTGCGTACAGCTGTTGCTCTACCTTGACGGTTATCTCTCTGCTTGAATAACGTCAAGGCTTTCCAGCAAAGAACGCGTTACTGAGGAAAGCCCTTCCCCGAAGAGGATGCCATTAATTATTGCTTAAGGTTAACAAAAGCAAAACGTGAAACATAAGATATTACCTGGGCTCCATAACCCGACGCTGCATTCTCACCTTCCTGTTTGAAGGCATATTAACTTCTGTCAGCATCCTGCTTTGACTAGGTCAACGGGCGAGCCAGAGGGTTGTTTCACTGGAACACACATTTGATTAAGTTGCCTCTTTATTTACTTGCAGAATCCCTCTCAAGTTTGGAACTCCACACTTTCATCACAATGGCAGCAGTAAGTAGAAAGCCCAGACAGTCTGTGAAAGAGAGTGGCATTATTGAGAAGGAAGGGGCGTGGAGTTACAGGTGTTTAGACATTATAAGTTTGCATAATGGCCATCATGCCTTCTTTGTAGAAATGCCCAATCACAATGTCAACACCTTTTCGTGACTCAATTTGGGGAAGCTCATTTCAAACAAAAACCCATTCAAAAGTAGAATCTACTAGTACACACATCATCGTCTGTGACGTTTAACATGAGCAAAGAATGTAAATCTTGCATCCGTGTGAGCTGAATGCAAAGTATGTCATCACAACAAACATTGGAGGCAGGCTGTCCAACTCCATGGCCTAAAGGCTGACCGGTGTTGTGTTGGTAACAGATTGGTCAGCGTGGGGTGGTGACCGAGGCTGCTGGCTTTAATGTGGACGATGATATCCAGAGACTCAGAGAAGCCATGAAGGGGGCCGGTAAGAGACACACAGGAATCAGTCACAACAAACTGTTGTTGTTGTTGTTGTTGTTGTTGTTGTTTCCTGAAGAGAAATAATTATTGTTTTGTCCTTGTACCTCATTTTAGGCATTTTGTCATCAGGCCTCTCTCTGCTAATCTATCCAACCTCATCTTTTCAGGAGGATTATAATTGGAGCCTGAAAGAGAGCTTAAATATGAGAATGGAATACACATGATGGGAAACATTATGAGAAGTAACTTTAACCCTTAAATATGACAATGGAATACACATGATAGGAAACAATGGAGGACTAACCCTAAGCCCGGTATTCTGATAACGTCTCAAAGTGAATCTGATCTTTTTTTAGGTATTCAATGTTCTTATTTGTTTATTTATTTATTTATGGGCGGATGAACATTGACTTGGCGAGAGTTAGATGGCTACATTTCATCAGCAGTCCCTATCATAAAGGTCCCTTTTTCAAAAGTAAGAGCCTCGTCTCACCAGCCTTTTACAAGGTCGTCTGAAATCATTGCACATATGGAGAGAAGGCAGGCAGGCTGGATTGCAAGGAGGAGTCACAACCGTTTCAGACAAGCAGGTTAGCTCGATGTAGCTACCGTAGCTAGCATGCGCAAGTGAAGGGCAACGTTTGAAGTGCAAACAAGAAGTAGACATTTCACAGTAGGCCAGCAAAAATGTTGACACAGTGCTACTTGTGGCTTTGGTGAACACGACACCAACCAAAATGCTCGGATACAGACATACTGTATACACTTCTGCCTCAACTACAATCTGTGTGCATGTAGGCCAGAAAACGGGCCAGTCCAATGGAACTTTTGACCGGTGGAAGGATTGTTCCAGAATGTAACAGAACGTGCAGATTCTGTTGGGTTCTGTTTTTTTTTTTTTACATTGCAGGAAGGAAGAGCACTGCAGTCAGCATCGAAGCTGAAGCTGTCTTTTAAACATTTTTTGAGTTTTAGGATGTTTTTTTACTGAATGGCTTTCATTGTTGCTGCAGTTAGCGAGTGGGAAGGAAATGTTCTTCTGACTCTCATTTGGACTCTTATTCAAAACAGCTGTGTTCTACTTACTGACCGACTCTGTGTGTGTGTGTGTGTGTGTGTGTGTGTGTGTGTGTGTGTGTGTGTGTGTGTGTGTGTGTGTGTGTGTGTGTGTGTGTGTGTGTGTGTGTGTGTGTGTGTGTGTGTGTGTGTGTGTGTGTGTGTGTGTGTGTGTGTGTGTGTGTGTGTGTGTGTGTGTGTGTGTGTGTGTGTGTGGGGTATGTTTTCATCTACATTTTAATGTTCAGGCACTGATGAGGCAGCTATCATCGAGGTCCTGGCCCGTCGTACCATAGCCCAGAGGCAGCGGATCAAAGAGGGCTACAAACAACAAGTGGGGAAGGTGAGTGGTTTGGCCCCTCGTTCTGTACACACACACACACACACACACACACACACATGTGTAACTATGAAGCCCTGCCCACAGCAGAAAACCCTAGCAGAACTGTGCAAGAGTTAGGGTAACCTCCTTTTAAGAAAGGCAAGTAACGGGTGTGGCTCTGTGTTGTAGATACCAATGTGTGATGAGAGTTAACCATTCACGCGAAAGAGAACGCGTGCATACTGATGCGGTTTTCGAAGAGACTGAGACAAGGTCAAAGGTTGTCTTTTTTTAATGGGACACCTTTGGAATAACGCTTGCTGTGGAGCGGGCTGGTCACCCGGGTTCGATACACTGACTAAACAGAGACTGTGTCCGGGCCTGTGTACTCAGAGCTGGAAAGATACACACGGGTCTGTCGGTTGAGTTAAAAAAAAATGTCCAGGGAGTGAATGAGGAAGCAACGGGGAGGTAGAAGACTTCAAATGAAAATCCTCGTGGGTAGAAACAGTGAGTCACAGTCAACGATCTCCAAGCTGAGGTCATGGTGTGGTTCTACTGCTTCTCCTTCCAGACCACGCCCTTTAGAAAACGCAGCAGTTTTATTATATGTACACGAACATTTTTTGGGGGGGATTTTACATGTGCTGAATAGTTAAGAATGTAGTACTTTTGTATTGGTTTAGTAGTTGCCATACACCGGCTAACAAAGTTTAAGCACTTATTATAATTCAGTTTTAGTCTTAAACCTATTATGCTACAGCGTTGTCTTTGTTTACCCTGAAAACCGAGCATTCTGATTCAGAACGGCAAAAAAAAAAGTCAGGAGAACCGGCAGACATTCCTGGTGGAAAACCATGCGAAGAGAGCCACGTGTGTGCCTGTTATTCACCGTCCGGTCGGTCGGCGTGTGCGTGTTCCCTGCTCCCCTGTTAGAACCTGGCGGACGACCTCGACTCTGAGCTGAGCGGCAACTTCCAGAAGGTGGTCCTGGGCCTCCTGATGGTGGCGCCCGTCTACGATGCCTACGAGCTGAGGAACTCCATGAAGGTGACGTAGCGCTCCGTCCAGCCGTTCGGACCCCTTTCCAGCGGAGTGGTCGTGGTAGGGACATGTGACGGGTGTCGCTCATCATGAGGCTGAGGTCATGAGGCCTGCTTCTTTAAGGGCACCAGAGCACGTGTTCCGTGGTCAACAGTCAAGGTGATGGCGTCATGTGTTTTAGCGGACCACGATTGCTCTGTGAAAAGGGTCCATCCAGGGAAGGGGGATCCAGGGAAAGTCGCCTTCATGTGGTGGAAAGAAAGTTATCACCACTACAGCCAATAGAAAACTGTGTTTTTTTTTAATGATTATATTACCCTTTTTTACGTTGTCATTACGATTTTTATGGGCAATTTTATTTCGTTTACTGTTAGTTGCTGTTACGGTTACTGTTTTAACAGCTTTTTAAAGGCACTTTATGTATTTGCGTTTCTCTTGGCGCTGGCCCAGCGCTGGGAATGGTTTTGTTCCGCGTTGCTTCTTATCCAGGTGAAGTGAATGGTTGATGCATCCCATAATAATCCATAATACATGTCCTTTATCCTAGGGAGCCGGAACTGAGGAGGCCGGCCTCATTGATATTCTCGCGTCAAGGACGACCGAGGAAGTCAAAACTATCAATGCGGTCTACAAGAAAGGTGAATGACTTGTTATGAAGATTGGTTTAATATGAAAAACCGCTATGCGTCAAATGCCTATGTGTGCACATGGCTTGTGAATGATGATGATGATGATGAGGAGGAGGATGACGAAGACACTTAATTTGTATTGTACCACCACAGTCAAAGTGCTGCTGCAGCACGTCACAACAATTTGTAATGACACACATTTTTCCGTCATGAAACTATAATTTCATGATGGAAAAGACACTTCCCAACTTGCTATTGTCTTAGCGGAGGAGCAGACATGCGTGCGAATATATCTTTCTCCGACATCTGATATTATGCATCAGGCTCCTCGCCTTTTGTTTAGCATGAGGCAGAGAAGCACAGATTGAAAACTGCAATATCAATTATTCATGATGCCAAGAGGTCTCCAACCCTTGGCAGACTGTTATTATTGACTTGATTTGTAACGGACAAACGTTTGACCTTGTTTTTGGCGTGCAACTTGTTTCCAGAATATGACAACAGCCTTGAAGATGATGTTTGTGGAGACACATCTGGAATGTTCCAGAGGGTTCTTGTGTCTTTGCTAACGGTGAGTGAACATGACTGATGTTAGCACTGTTAGCACTGTAGCAAAAAAAAAAAAATATATATTCCATTCAAATATAATGCAATATTCACCCCACAAAATAGAATGCTTATTTTGGATAAAATGTTTCAGGTCGGTACAGTGTCGCCGCTACACTGTACTTTTTTAGACTTCACTTTGTTGGAAAATGAAAGTCAAACACCTCATGGGATTTAGTTGGAGATTAACATGTGGCGATGGCTGATTGAATTGTTGTCCAGATTATCCGTACTCTAAAAAACATTTTTTTGGGGGAAAGGCTTTTTGGGCTGGAAAAAGCTTTAGCGGGATTTAATTGATGTCAAGTTAATGTATTGGGTGTTAGTGATAACATTGCCGGTGTGATCTGATCTGTGCAGGCCGGTCGCGACCAGAGCACCGCTGTGGACCCGGCCTTGGCTGCCCAGGACGCTAAGGTAGACTATCCTCCGCGGAGTCTCGATGGGCTTGTGTCCCGTGTTGTCTGAAAGACGCTCATGTCCCTGCTGTCCCGTTAGGATATATACGAGGCAGGAGAGGCTCGCTGGGGGACCGACGAGGTGAAGTTCCTCACGGTGCTCTGTGCCCGGAACCGGGATCACCTGCTAAAAGGTATGCCATGAAAATAACCCTTGTATGAAATAAACCCCAAACCGTGTCAATGAAAAATAATGACTGAAAGTCGCTTTCAGTATGGGCGTCTGCTAAATCTCCACAGTGTAAAATGGATGCCTCCCCAAAGTGTATGAAACCGATGGCTTCATAAATCCACTCATGCTTGACACTGACTACGTTTCCCAGTGTTTGAGGAGTACAAGAAGATCTCTGGACGGGACATCGAGGACAGCATTAAGCGCGAGATGTCCGGGAGCCTGGAGGAAGTCTTCTTGGCGATAGGTCTGTTGATGCTGTTTGGTTGGTGAAATGTGTTGCTAGGCTATCTATGATATGGAGTCAAAGTCATCTGGGGCATTTTGTCACACTTTTCAAGATACCGCTGTAATATAGAGAAAAACTGTTTTGGGTATAAAGTCTCTGCCCAAAACCGAGGGCATGCCACCACTACGGTGTCTGTGGACGTGTGACGCGCTGTCTGGGCTAACGCTAATGCTAGCGGCTATTGCTAATGTTGTTGTCTGCGTCTGAGAGGATGGAGCTCCTCCCACTGTGTAGTATAGCGTCCTGGTGTGTGGCGAATGTCATCCGTTCATAGGCATTGAAGGGCTTGACATGAATGGCTGTTCAAATGGACGGCAGAGTTTAACAAGATGATTGATTCATAAAACTAGAGAAACACCTTGGTGTTTTATTGTCGCGTATTGTATATTGCGTTGGGGTTCAAGGGTGTTTTTGTGTTTCTCGTTGCAGTGAAATGTCTGAGGAGCAAGCCAGCTTTCTTCGCTGAGCGGTTGTACAAATCAATGAAGGTAGGCCTTCAACCTCTGAACGACTTCCCCATCTGATAGTGTGTGTGTGTGTGTGTGTGTGTGTGTGTGTGTGTGTGTGTGTGTGTGTGTGTGTGTGTGTGTGTGTGTGTGTGTGTGTGTGTGTGTGTGTGTGTGTGTGTGTGTGTGTGTGTGTGTGTCTATTTCTTCTGAATCTGAATTCACTATGAGAGCCTGTCAACGCTGGAGGATAATAACCCCCCCCCCCCCCCCCCCCCCCCCAACACACACACCATGCACACGCCATGCCATCCCCCTGGGTCATTATTGTGAGATCCTGTCAGGAGGCCATAATCACACACACCTTTTGGCCAAAGGTGCACCTACCAGCAAAGACACACAAAAACAAAGACGCAGCTGATGAAATCCCCCACGGCAGTTTGTACCTTTTTAGACTATAGGCGGAGGAAATATTTGCCTTCACTGAAAACCAAGCAAAGGCCAGACACCAGTTCCTACTGACGCATGCTGATGTGAAGCTGAACTCAAAACAACACTAATCCCCCGGCCGGTTCCCCCTGAGCTGAAGGGAGGATGGTGATGACATCAGTGGGTGTGTTTCACCCTACGGGATGGAAAAAAGAGAGCGCGCTTCTTATCGTTTACTTCGGGTGTGTGTTGTGCAACGCCCGGCGTTGATGGCGCCTCCGTGATTACAACGGGCCCGTTCAAAACCAAGTTTATTGCCAAGTGTGTTTGCACTTACAAGGAATTCGACTTGGTGTAATTGGTGCAAAGAAAAACAAGTATTAAAATATAAGTAATATAACTATAAATATATACACAGTGAACAAGGCACAGTAGTGCAAGCAAGTAGTGCAAGAATCCTGAACGGAACCGGTTCAGGAACCAGAGCTAATGTGGTGAAACAGGGGGCTATCAGTGAGCGAGGTAGCTTCACACTGAGCTGCCAACATATAGTAAATTTAACAAACCAACACATACAGCATCCTCCCCACTAACCTAGCCATCTCACCAAAAAAAAAACAAGCAATCGTGATACTTTGGTTTTCTTTGAATCGGATTGGGCGGGACTCGACTCCCCTGTGAACAACAAGATGGAGCAGATCACACAATGTGCTACTACACTTGTTGTCACGGTTCCCAAGACTGTGAGCCATACAGAGTGTGGGACTTGGACTGATCCTGAGGAGCGTTGAGAGTCTCCTGCACGGTAGTGCGTTTTTAAAGTACTGGTCGTTAAACCAACCCCCCCCCCCCTCCCCTGCTCTCCTCCCCAGGGCCTGGGAACCACAGACAGCGTCCTCATCAGGATCATGGTGGCACGGGCCGAGATCGACATGCTGGACATCAAGGCCGAGTTCTTCAAGTTGTATGGGAAGACCCTCCACTCCTTTATTAAGGTGACGGTCAAACTGTCTGTTTTTACATCCGTCTGTCTGTCTGTCATTAAGCACAATTTCTGCTCTTCTTGGTGATTGACAACCCAACACATGTTTGTCTATAGTCCCAAAATCTTAGCAAAGAGAATGCTATTCGCAAAGCAAATCTGGAGACGACGTGAAACGGTGTCTTTTGTATTCTGCGTCTGTTGCTTTGCCTTTTTTTTTCCTTTTCTCAAGCGCCTCTTGGAATGTTCTTTGCTTTCCGCAGGGCGACACGTCCGGGGACTACCGCAAGATCCTGCTGGAGCTATGCGGAGAAGACAAGTAGACGCCGACGTCGGCCATGTTGTTTGGTTACCCGCAAAATTTTTGTGTGCGTGTAAAATGTCTTTTACACGCGTTTTTGATTTCCTGTGTATTCGTCCACAGGCCCCTGGCATTTCACCTATAGACGAAATACCTTTTTCACTGTGTTTCCCGTAAAATAAAATAAACGGTGACGTTTGACCGTTGCGTTTATCTATTGACCCTGTTTTTAGTGGATGTTCACCACTGCCTAGTGATGAAGTCCATTTGTATAATTGGGAGACTTTTTTTCCCCCCTCCCATAGTTGAGTCAGCTCAGACTCATATGTTCCAATTACCTTAATAGAGTACCAGCTTGATTCGGAGCCCAGTAAAGTACAGTCTAATCTATTTAAGGAGGAAGCCTCATAGATCACGCACACTTTCGGCCCATATGTTTGTTCCACGTTTGTCCACTAGGGAGGGCTACAGCCGGCCTCTGACCCGTGAGTCTTATCTGACATCTCGTGAGACCTGTGTAGTATAATGTTTAGTAGTCGATCAAAAAACAGTTCAGTTTAACCTTCAGTTCAAGCAACGCGGGGCCACTTCCTGGTCCCGCTTCCTGATTGTTTACATGTTGTTACATGCTGTTAGTATTACGACACTGCTCCGCAACTGCCAGACGCAATCTGCCCTCGAAACCAGCTGTTGAATAAAATGCATCACTATATACATTATATTATTATTGCTGCCCTTTTCGTTATCGTTAACATTGGGAGAATCATCATTATCATGACACAATATGTAAAAATACAATGTGCTTACGCTAAAATTTTAAATTTTCAAACTTGATCAGGTGCTACTACCTCAGACAATCAAGCATATTAATTTCATTGATTCATTGTCATTTCATTTGCACATCCTTGAAATTGTCATTTTGAAAGTACTGGTACGCACCTACGAGCTCTCAATGTTAGTTATTACAATGTTAACATTAGTGAGGTTAAACGTGTATGTATTATAATATACATGAACACATACACCATGTCAGAATACCCTATTAAACCTTTTCACTCCAGAATGTGTATTTACTGAAGCAGTTGCATCATACATGATGAAATTGTTGCTCCTTTATCTTCCCATTGGCTTCCCTCTGTGGTGCTGAAGTGGCCTCACTTGTTCCATGGACTGGGCCCTGCATCACCACATGGCCAATTACACCATCAATCTTCAGGGTACCAGCACCCTGCTAACTCCTTTCCCACAATAAGATCTTTTATTTCAAGTTTCAGATTTCAAATTCCTTACCCCCTTTATAATCCTGTCATGAAATCCAATGTTCAAAGGGTAAAGGGGGCATTCAGCAGAAGCTTTTGTCCAAAGCGACTTACAATCAGTACATTTGTGGGGTTCGAACTGTGGACAGTTGGAGGAGGAGGATCAAGGGGACCAAACCGTCGACCCTACGGTTAGTGGACGACCCGCTCTGTCCACCCGCTCCACCCACTGAGCTACTGCCACCAAAATGTCATTTGAACACTGAAATACTTGCAGTGCCCTCAACTGAAAAGAAACTAAAATCAAAACCTAACAACTTTACAACGTGACCATTTATTTTAAGGGAATGGTCCACAAAAAAACTAAACAAACTGAACATTAGTGGCAATTGGGTGAAAACAACAACAAAGCAACACATAAACACAAACTATTTCCCCATTCCTGTGGGTATACAAAAATAATGTCTTTAAAGTGCACCACGCCACATTCCAACCAGCGTCCTTCACTCTGCTGTGGACTGTCCGTCCCCGGAGACGGCCAGCAGCTGCTGCGTCTGCTGGTAGTCCCTCACTTCCTGGGGGCTGCGTATGTACGACTCGATCTCGCTGTCGGAGATCTCCTCGTCGCCGTTCACGTCGGCTCGCTCCGCCGCGTCTGTCCTGCGGATCTTGGCGTTGCGCAAGCACGGCGGCGCAAACAGCATCCTCTTGCCCCAGTTGGTGCCGCTGCCGCCGCCGCCATCCTCCGTGTCCGCGTCGGCCGCTCGCGGCACGGCTTGCGGCTCGGGCGGTACTTCCGTCGGGTCGGGGGCCCGGTCGCTGGCTCCCGGCGGGGGGTCGACGGCGCTCGGCTGGACCCTGGTGCCCGAGCTCTCCTCCTGGCTCTGCAGGCTCTCCTCCTGGCTCTGCAGGCTCTCCTCCTGAGTCCGCAGGCTCTCCTCGTGGGTCAGCAGGGCCCGCCGCAGCAGGGCATGGCGGTGCTGCAGGATGTCCTCCACGTGGCGCATCACGCAGTCTGGCGCCGCGTCCCCCGCATCCCCCAGCCAGGGGATCTCCTGGCCCAGCTTGCACAGCACCTCCTTCATCTCCGCCACGCGCCGCACCGCCGTCTGGCTGAAGGGCATCTGGGACAGCTGGCAGAACTTTTTCAGGGAGAAGCCCAGGCGGGTCTTGGTGGGCCTCAGCGACTGCCAGCTGAGGAAGACGGAGGCCATCATGATGGGGACCGGGTGGCGGCCCGTGACGATCCACGAGTCCGCCGCCAGCTCCACCAGCGCCACGGAGCGCACGGCCAGGTCCTTGGAGCTCTCGCCCAGCTCCTCGCCGACCTTGTCGCTGCCGATTTTGTATCTGCAATGAAGAGTTAGCGTCAGATATGACCGTCTCTCACATCACACAACAACAACATGAATCCAGTGTCTACCGTCCCATCTACGCCGCGGTCGGTCCAGCACTCACTCCCGGGAGTGGGCCTCCAGCACGTCCGTGATGCTGGTCTTGGGGATCTCCACGTCCAGGATGCCCTCCAGCTCCTTGTAGACCCCTCCCACCAGCGTGGGGTCCGTCTCCAGCAGGCCACTGATGGTCCCCAGCGCCACGGGCCAGTTGCGGAGCCTGCAGCTGGCCAGCACGCAGCAGCCCACCAGCGCCTCCTTCTTCTGGAGGCTGACGCGGAGGAAGCGGGTGTGCGTGTAGGCCTTCCTGTAGTACACCTCCGCCAGCTCCTCCATGTCAAAGCTGAGTCTGAGGATGCGGCAAAACGCGCGCACACGCTGCAATCCTGCCGTAACGAGAGCCGCATCATCGTTACGATTAATATAAACACACGATATGCTTCATGTAGAACCAAACCACCAACCAAAAGAAGGCTTGTGTGAGGCAAACGTTTAATGCAAACCCTTACCCTTTATCTGGTTTCTGCAAGGCACTTTGGCCACAGCTGTGGTTTGACTATATCTGACGTCTGAAAGGAAAGCGACGTAAAAAGTTCAAGTTTTAAACAATAAGCGTGAAATACGAAAAACAGAAAACAGATGAGAAAAAGCCTTAATTGAGATGTTCAGCATCACTATAAACAGGAACTATTACTGGGGTTTCCTTTCCATCAACATAATCTACAATGGCATCACATTCCATCAAGTACGGCGCCACAAACACGCTAAACAGGTTGTCTCAGTAACAGTTGAACTCCTAGTACAAACAAAGTAATGAACGTAAATGTGTTGACGTGTTTACAGGCTGCAGGATTACCTGCTGTGCCCTCGCGTGTGTCCGTGACGAGACGTCCATCGGACACAACAGATCCACAGTCCTGACAGACAACCTGAGACTCTGAGTAGAGATCATCTTCCACGACATTCGACGAGCCGCACTGTGGACACGTCGCACCTGTGCGGGGCATATCTCACCAACTATCACCTTCTCAAGGCTTCAACTTTGTGCATGCACAGTGATGATGCAAAACGGTGCATGGAGGTCGACGACAAATGAACGGGGATGGAGACGCAGACCAGCTGGAAAGCGAGAGAGAAATAAAAAGTCTCGTGTTCTTCTTCTTCTTGTGTTGTTTTGGGCAACAGGACGAGTCGAGGCGGACCACTGCCATCCGTAGGTTCATTGAGGAATTACATCATGCACATGTAATACACCAGTGAAGCCGTGGGGCGCAGGAACTGTACACCCGCCTGGACTAACAGTTTGCGGTTCACTTTTCGGGCAAACAATAACGAAAAAGGAGAAAAGTCCAAGTCCGTCCCTACCTTAAATGAAGGCCCACATAACGTGCGGTACAGTCACCAGTATTACTCACATTACCAGTGGACCGCTTCCCTAAAACCATCAGATAGTCATTGCTCAACCCAGTGGTGTCAGTGTAACCACATCCCAAGCAGGTCATCATTAACCGGAGGAATATGGTTATGTCATGAATATCTTTATTTGCTTCTTTACATTTTTACACAAAAATACAGCAAACAGATTCCTAGGTTCTGTGGAAGTGAGGTAAAGTGCACTGCATATAAAAAAAAACAATCAAGGGGTCAATAAACAGCCCGTTCATGAAGGCCTATACATTTGAATTTTTACAAAAATCACCAATAATACACGGTGTCAGTTTTGTTCCACCGAGAGCCGAACGGCACTACCACACATGTGCTTCAACCGATGTTCGTCTCTCCTCCTCCTTCTCCTCCTGGGTCCGCAGGCTCGCCTCGTAGGTCAGCAGGGCCCGCCGCAGCAGGGTGTGGCGGCGCTGCAGGATGTCCCCCATGTGGCGCATCACGCGGTCCGGGGCCGCGCCCCCCAGCCAGGGGATCTCCTGGCCCAGCTTGCACAGCACCTCCTTCATCTCCGCCACGCGCCGCACCGCCGTCTGGCTGACGGGCATCTGGGACAGCTGGCAGAACTTGTGCAGGGAGAAGCCCAGGCGGGTCTTGGTGGGCCTCAGCGACTGCCAGCCGAGGAAGACGAAGGCCATCATGATGGGGACCGGGTGGCGGCCCGTGGCGATCCTCATGTCCGCCGCCAGCTCCACCAGCGCCATGGAGCGCACGGCCAGGTCCTTGGAGCTCTCGGCCAACTCCTCGGCGACCTGGCCGCTGCCGACTTTGTATCTGCAATGAGGAGTTGGCGTCAGATGTGACGTGTTTCTCACGTCAAACAAACATGAATCCAGTGTCTACCATCCCATCTACGCCGCGGTCGGTCCAGCACTCACTCCCGGGAGTGGGCCTCCAGCAGCACGTCCGCGATGCCGGTCTTGGGGATCTCCACGTCCAGGATGCCCTCCAGCTCCTTGTAGACCCCTCCCATCAGCGCGGGGTCCGTCTTCAGCAGGCCGCTGATGGTCCCCAGCGCCACGGGCCAGTTGCGGAGCCTGCAGCTAGCCAGCACGCAGCAGCCCACCAGCGCCTCCTTCTTCTGGAGGCTGCCGCGGAGGAAGCGGGTGTGCGTGTAGGCCTTCCTGTAGTACACCTGCGCCAGCTCCTCCATGTCAAAGCCGAGTTTGAGGATACGGCACAACGTGCGCACACGCTGCAGTCCTGCCGTAACGAGAGCCGCATCATCGTCTCAATTAATATAAAAACACAATATTCTTAATGTAGAACCAAACCATGCGTAGTACCAAACGTATGCTAATGCAGAAACAATATAATAAACATGTAGGCCTAGTAAACATAATACCGTAAAGGAAGGCTTGTGTGAGGCAAACTTTTAATACAAACCCTTACCCTTTATCTGGTTTCTGCAAGGCACTTTGGCCACATCTGTGCTTTGTCTATATCTGACATCTGAAAGGGAAGCGATGTAAAAAGTTCAAGTTTTAAACAATACGCTTGAAATACGAAACAGAAAACATGAGGGGGAAAAAAGCCTTAATTATGATGTTCAGCATCACTATAAACAGGAACCATTATTGTTACCATATTAATGTTTCCTTTCTATTTACTTAATCTACAATGGCATCACATCCCATCGAGTTCGGCGCCACAAACACGCTAAACAGGTTATCTTAGTAAAAGTTGAACTCCGAGTACAAAGTAAGTAACGAACGTAAATGTGTTCACGTGTTTACAGGCTGCATCTTCCACGCCCCCTGGCGAGCCGCACTGTGAACACGTCCGACCTGCGCGGTGCATATCTCACCAACTTTCAACGTCTAAATGCTTCAACTTTGTGCATGCACAGTGAACGGATGAACGGGGATGGAGCACGGATGGAGACGCAGAACAGCTGGAAAGCCAGAGAGAAATTAAGAAAGTCTCGTGTTCTTCTTCTTATGTTGTTTCAGACACCAGGACGAGTCGAGACGCACCACTGCCATCCGTAGGTTCATTGAGGAATTACATCAACCTCATGTAATACACCAGTGAAGCCCAGTGGGGCGCAGGAACTATGGCAGGAACTGTACAGCCGCCTGGACTAACAGTTTGCGGTTCACTTTTCGGCCAAACAACAATGAAAAATGAGAAAAGTCCCCAAGTCTATACCTGCCTTAAATGAAGACCCACATAACGTGCTGTACAGTCACCAGTGGACTGCTTCCCTAAAACCATCAGATAGTCATTGCTCAACCCAGTGGTGTCAGTGTAACCACATCCCAATCACTTCATTATTAACCAGAGGAATATGGTTATGTCATGAATTTCTTTATTTGCTTATTTACATTTTTACACAAAAATACAGCAAACGGATTCTAGGTTCTTTGGAAATGTTGTATATGTGCCAAGTGCACTGCATATACAAAAACAATCAAGGGTCAATCAACAGCCCGTTTATGAAGGCCTAAATATTTGATTTTTACAACAAAAAAAACAATCGCTGATAATACACGGTGTAAGTTTTGTTCTATGGAGAGTGGAACGGCACTACCATACATTCGGTTCAACCGATGTTCTCGTTTGTGTCGGTGGAAATACTTTTCCCTTGTCATGAAGGCTACAAATCAACCCCTTTGCTCATCAGTTTGATCTTCATGCTGTAAATCTGATTCGGAGTGCTGCCGTCGTGTCGAGACGTCCGACCGTGTGCGGCGGTCTCTCTCTCTCTCTCTCTCTCTCTCTCTCTCTCTCTCTCTCTCTCTCTCTCTCTCTCTCTCTCTCTCTCTCTTCTCTCCTCTCTCTCTCTCTCTCTCCTCTCCTCTCTCTCTCTCTCTCTCTCTCTCTCTCTCTCTCTCTCTCTCTCTCTCTCTCTCTCTCTCTCTCTCTCTCTCTCTCTCTCTCTCTCTCTCTCTCTCTCTCTGGGTTCAGTGCTTGGTGGCGCTCAGAGACATCAGGATGCTGGGCTCCTCCTCCATGATGCGTACCAGCAGGTTGTCGATGTACTGCTCCAGCTCCGATATCTTGCAGTCCCGCTGCGTCAGCTGGCCCTGGAGCTTCTGCAGGAGCAGGAGGAGCTCTCCGCGGGTGAGCTGAGCGAAGGGCCCCGAGGCCTCGTCGTCCTGGGAACCACGCGTCCGCACAGTCAGCAAGACAGACTCCCCGAGTAGCCCAACATCAACACTAGTGGTTCTCAACAGCTCTGGCTTCGGGACCCATCACCCCCTTAATGAACAAGGCGCGAGCCTAATCAAGGAACATTTTCAACTTCTTCAAATTCATTTCAACATAACATAACACTTCAGTAACTGTATTCTTAAAATAGTCACTCACCCAAAAGTGGGTCACGGACCTGTTTTCAGCGGGAGTGCCGTCTGTTTTTTTTTATTGCCTGAATAAGTGACTTATTCAGGCAATAAAAAAAACAGACGGCACTCCCACTGAAAACAGGTCCGTGACCCACTTTTGGGTGGCGACCCACCAGTTGAGAACCACTGGTCTACACTGAGAATATGGGCAGCCGTAACAGCGGGTTTGTGGGATTGATTGAGGGATGCTTCGGCTCTAAACCCCCCCCCCCCCCCCCCAACTCGCCTCACAGTATGACAACCCTTATGGGCGTTTTACCGCGGGATGCATGAATGACATGCATGTCTCATCTGCTTCATCGCGCCGTCATTAACCGGGGGTCATTAACGGGGGTCTCACCTCCACGCTGTCCCCACCAGCCCGCAGGACCTCAGAGGGCAGGGTGGCGGTCCTGGCTGAGACCGGGGACTGCTGCTCCGAGGGGGTGAGGGGCTTCACCGGATGAGCTCTGCAACGACATGGACACCTCGTGAGCTGTGGGTGGTGTGTGTGTGTGTGTGTGTCTGTGTGTGTGTGTGTGTGTGTGTGTGTGTGTGTGTGTGTGTGTGTGTGTGTGTGTGTCTGTGTGTGTGTGTGTGTGTGTGTGTGTGTGTGTGTGTGTGTGTGTGTGTGTGTGTGTGTCTGTGTGTGTGTGTGTGTGTGTGCCTGGGGTTGTGGTTTCTGACATTTTCGAAACAAAAACCCAAGACCCAAGGCTATTTGATAACATGAAAATGTTATCAAATAGCTGAGATTTTCTCGTGCGGTGTTATTCGATAACAAGTTAAAGCCACGACAGAGGGCGGCCAGACCTTGAAGGCTTCGGCAGCAGCGCTAATCCAACGCACCCCCATGCCACTTATCAAGCACTTCCTTCAGGGGAAACGAAGGCAGGTGTGCTCGATTAGAATAGCGTGGTACGTCGGGAACCCGCTGCGATGGCTCATCGACCTTTAGCAGCGTGACCGTAACCATATCGAAAGCGTCAACGGGTCAAAGGGGTCAAAGCGCGTCAAAACACAAAAACACAAACCAACAACAACAACTAGTTCCCTGAACCAACACGTTTCCTACGTCTATCACACATCGGTTGCTTTGGGAACTACCGGTAGGCTTCTAGCACTCACTCGGCTCTACAGCCGGGTGGGGGGCGAGGCTACTGTTCTCGGGGGCGGGGGTGCGGGGGTGGGGCTGTTGAAATCTCACCTGCGTGAGGGTGGAGGCGGCCCGGTGCCTGTCTCCGACCCGACCAGAGCGGTCCGGGCGTTCGTCTCCACCCTACCTCCCTTTGAGACGCAGGCCCGCGCGGCGACGGCTTGCTCCTCGCCGGGTTCTGAGGCGGCCCGTGGGCCGGCGAGCGCCACGCTAGAGGGCACAGAGTCGGGAGGGTCCGGACGCGCGGCCCCGCCCGCCTTTGCGGGCGCGCTTTGCCCTTTGACCTCTGGGGGCGGCGGCGCTCGAGCCGTCTTCAGCGATCTGCCTTTGGACGAGGAACTTCCGTCGGCGCCGTCGGGGGTTTGGGCCTCGGCGCCGCTCGGACATTTAGGAGTGACCGTCGCGGCGGGGGCCGCGGGGGGACCCTCCTCCTCCTCCTCCTCCTCCTCCTCGTCTTCATCTTCGTCAAAGGGGTTTGTGCTGGGTCTTTGCTCTTTCTTCTTGCCGGCGTCTTCAAAGGACGGCGCCGTTCTCCGGGCGCGTTCCGGCCCACCGCCGCGGAGCCGCGCCGACACCTCGGTTCTGCCGGGGCTCGGCTTGGACGGAGCCGGCCCTTTCGTGCGTTCGGAGGGCCGCGGCGCGTCCCGGGTGGTCTTCGCCGGCGGCGTCGGGTCTTGGGAGGCGGGCCGTTCGATTTGGGCTCCGTGGCGTTCGGGGGCTCGAGGAGCCGCGAGGAGCCGCCGTCCCCCCGGGGGCCGGGGGAGGCGCCGGGGGGGCGGCGGACACTTCGCCGCCGGTTCTGTCTCGGGGGGGTTTGTCGGGGGGGAGGTCTCGGGGGCTGGGCGGCGGCGGGGGGGCGCGGCGCTTCTTCCCCGACAATTGGTCGTCGGGATCGGGTTCGGGTTCCGAGGCTTCGAAGAACGGGTTGGAAGGCTCCAAAAGAAGAGGGGGGCTGCGAGGCGATGCAGGACTAGGGGTAGAGAGGATATCCCAGTGGAAGCACATTACTCACATTAGCGCACTGTTATCATCATCACTTTTAGCAGCATGTGATAAATACAGATTTATCGGCAACCGACACAACTAAACAGACATAGCCAATTCATTCATTCATTTATTCATCCATTCATGTTTATCAATATGAAGATTTGACGGGGAAAGCGTTTTTGTTTAGTTCTTGCAGGCGCTTACAGGCGTTAGAAAATATGTGAGTCTGACACGTCACACAATACTTTATTTGTTCAGCATATCATTTAGTACATTAGTACACAGAGTTAAAGTAGAACTCATTAGATGCAGAAGGCGGAAGCATTTCTCATAAAACAAATAACACCCCTCACTCGGCAGAAGAGCGTTTGCACAAGAGACACGCGGTTGACTGGGGAAGAAACGCACTAGTAAGTAACCAAACAATGGGCCGCACATGTGAGCACGAAGCGTTCTCTACCCCTTCCCTTTAATGACGTGGATTCAGCCTTCCCTTGTAGCCTCACCTCTCAGAGCAAACAGCCACAACATCCCCTCACACGCCATTCACCACACCTGGCAGTATTGCGTGTGATTGTGACGACGACGCCACACACACACACACACACACGCACACGCACACGCACACACACGGACACCCACACGCACAAGGCTATGCAATGTTGATGGCGTTAGATATCTCAGCGGTATCAAGTTTACTGATGCGTTGCTATGCTAACTTGCAGAAGACACAGTAGAGTGAATGCCAAGCTAACGGTTGTAATCTCTGCGGTTGTTATAGGTCTACAGACTCTACTGTACGTCAGAGTCATTCTACTACGGATTATACTGTAAGTCTACAGAGTTATTATACTGTTCATCTACGGTCTATACTGGATGTCTACATTTCACGACTGGGCAACCTTTTCGCTGATAAAATTGTGTAAATTGAGGAAATTGAGGAAAAAAGTCTCAGTCAAGGAGGACTCGACAGGCCGTTTACATTACGATGACGGTGTCACCGATTGCCCAGGGACTAGGCGGAGATGAACCGAGATCTCAGGACCTCCTCACAGGAAAGATGACACTTTGTCCTAGATGCTGAACACTGCCATGCATAATCAAGCCGCGTTAACGTCAGGTTACAGGGTGTCACTTACAAGCCAACTCGTAGAGGAGCATGCGAGGGCCTTCTGATTTAGTGCCTGCCTTTCTTTTTTATTTTCTTCCTTCTTCAGTGCGTCATTGTGGTGAAGAATCAAAGGATTCTCTCAGTGATGAGAACATGCTCGTGTATAAAGGTTTCATGATTTTTGAATCAATCTTTTGTTTTGATTGTTCTGTCCAAAATGGAACAAAAGCATTTGTAGTATTAAACCAAATATCATCATTGGAATGGTGCCTAGGGCTGAGTCATTGATTATGTATTTATTAATAAATTGATTCTGGAAAATTGCCAGAGTCAGAAACATGACATGAGTTAAAAGCACAGTATGTGGAACGCTCAAGACCCAATAATGTATAAAATGGCTCCCATAGGAGTCCTATCTGGCCTTTCATCACTGCATACATGTAACACAAGGACATCTATACATTTCAACAACAATGGTGCAAAGTGCTTAGATTCATCTAGAAAATGATCAGAGTAAGTTAGAAAAGTATAATGTAGGTATGCTGATATCAAGGTAACTTCATGTATCGATTCAAATACGTGTCATTGAATTGCTCGGACACACTCGCTCACACACACAATACACAACGCATAGTTTGTCAGCCACTGAAGACCAATATCAGCCAGTAGTAGTAAATGGGAACGGTTGCAATCAGCAGTCAGTGCTACACGTGTCATTGCTCCATCGCATCGAAATTGACCGGGAAGTAGAATCGCCGACGACGCAGAAACGAGCACAGATTGAGGAAGTGCGACCCAAAGTGAGTAACATGCAGCAGTTTAAGTGACCAAACATGAGGCCAGCACGGACTCACAGAGCAGACAAACACAGTCGGGTGGCCGACGGTTGCTAGCAACATTCTGTGGTGTTAGCACACGCACCGGGACATCTGACAGCACGGTCAAGAGTTTGGATTGCGCAATGTTACTTCTTGACAATGCACTCGTTTGGGGTGAATGGGACATTGTTAGCATTGGTTGCTAGCATTAGATTTTAGATTTATGCCATGTTGGTTAAATACATTAGTGTGTTAGAGCAGTGGACATTTAGCTTACAACAGCAGAACCTCATTTGTACTCAAAACATATTTTTTAATGTCTAACCTAAGTTCCATATTTGTATATTGAGCATTATGTGGGTGTGTTTGTGCAGAGTGTGAAACTTCCCTGTGTAGAGACACCCTCACTAACGGTGTGTTTGTGCAGAGTGTGACACTTCCCTGTGTAGAGACACCCTCACTAACGGTGTGTTTGTGCAGAGTGTGACACTTCCCTGTGTAGAGACACCCTCACTAACGGTGTGTTTGTGCAGAGTGTGACACTTCCCTGTGTAGAGACACCCTCACTAACGGTGTGTTTGTGCAGAGTGTGACACTTCCCTGTGTAGAGACACACTAACCTTGGCCTGGCGGTGGGAACGCTGACTGTCTGGTCAACGAAGGGTCTGGCAGGCGCGTGGGGGGCGTGGTCTCCGGAGGGGGGGGTGGGGGGCGCGGGACCCCTGCGGCGTGCCGAGGCCACGCCTCCAGCCGGGGCGCGGGGGCCGTCCCCATTCGGCGCGGCGCCGGGACCGAAATAGGAATCTGGCGCGGGCGGGATGTCAAACAGCGTGCTCCTCGTCTGGCCTAGTGCCACAAACTCTTCCTCCAGCTCGTCCTCCTCTTCCTCACTCTCCCCCCTCTCGCTCTGCGATCTCTGCTGCTCCGTCGCGCGGCGTCTCTCTTCTTCCACCTGTCTTAGTTGTTCGTGTCTCTTGATTGCCTCCTCCTTCTCCTCCTCCTCCTCTCTCCTTCTCTGCTCCGCTTCCATCCGGATCCTTTCCTCTTCCTGGTGTTTCCTCTCTTTTTCTACTCTTGCCGTTTCCTCCTTTTCTCTTCTCTCCTCCTCCTCCCTCTCCTTCCTCACTCTCTCATCCTCTAGTTCACTTTCTCTCAGTCTCCTCTCCGCCCTCTCCTTCATCTGACTCATCCTCTCTTCCTCCTCCTTCACCCTTCTCTCCTCCTCCTCTCTCTCCTCCTCCTCCCTCACCCTTCTCTCCTCCTCTCTCTCCTCCTCCTCCTCCTCCCTAAGCCTTCTCTCCTCCCTCACCCTTCTCTCCTCTCTCTCCTCCTCCCACATCCATATCTCCCCCCTCATCCTTTTCCCCTCCTCCTCCTCTCTCTCCTTCTCCCCAAGCCTGCTCTCCTCCACCATCCTTATCCCCTCCCTCACCCTTTTTTCCTCCTCCTCCTTCTCCTCCTTCCTAAGCCGTATCTCCTCCATCATCCTTATCTCCTCCCTCCCCCTTTTCTCCTCCTCCTCCTCCTCCTCCTCCTCCTCCTCCCTAAGCCTTCTCTCCTCCCTCACCCTTTTTGCTTCCTTCTCTCTCTCCTCCTCCTCCCTAAGCCTTTTCTCCTCCCTCACCCTTTTCGCTTCCTCCTCTCTCTCCTCCTCTTCCCTAAGCCTTCTCTCCTCCCTCACCCTTTTTGCTTCCTCCTCTCTCTCCTCCTCCTCCCTCACCCTTCTCTCCTCCTCCTCTCTCCTCACTTTCACTCTCTCGTCTTCCTCTGCTCTCCTTTCCTGCTCCTTTTCCATTCTAATCCGTTCTTGCTGTTCCTCCCATTCTCTCTTCTTTCTCTCCTCCTCCTCCTCTCTCTCCATCCTGGCCTGCTCCTCCCATCGCTCCTTCTCTGCTCTCTCTTTTGCCGTTCTCTCCATTTCCTCCCTCATCCTGAACCTCTCCTCCTCCTCCTGTTTCTTCCTCTCTTCCTCCATCACCCTCATCCTTTCCCTCTCCTCTTCCACCTCTCTTTTCCACTCTGCTTCCTTCCTCTCTTCCTCCATTCTAGCTCGTTCCTCCTCTCTCCTGAAGGTCTCCTCTTCCTCTTCCTCCCTCTCCATCCTAATTCTATTCTCCTCGTCTCTTTGAGCTTTCTGCCGTCGCTCCTCGGCCTCCCACCTCTCCGTCTCCTCTCGCCTCGTCCTCTCTGCGTCCTGGCGTTTCCTTTGCTCCTGCTCTTCTTCTGCCCTCCTCCTGTCTATTCTCATCTGTTCCTCCTGTCTGGCTCTCTCCTCTTCCTCATCCCTTCTCCTCCGCTCATACTCACTCGAATCCTCCTCCTCCTCCTCCTCCTCCTCCACCTCCTCCTCTGTGGCCTTGCTGCCCATCCAGGATGAGGCCTGTGGCCTCGGGACGCGGAGGGAATCGTAGGAGCTGAACGACCCCTCCATGGAGCCGCCGGGCCCCCGGTGGAGGTCCTCCATGGAGCCTCGGCCCGAGCTGGACAGGCTGAAGGTGGAGCTGGCCCGGGAGCCGCCCCGGCCCGGGGCCTCCTCTGTGTACCCGGGGCCGGGAGCTCCGCGCTGGGCCTCCGCCGCCGCCGGCACCACGCCGGACGCCTGGGAGGCTCTGCTGTCGGTGCTTCCAGAACGCTTGTGGATCCCGAACTTGAACTTCTTCTTACCTGGAGGAGGGACAACACAGGGGAAGGGTTCGAGACACGCCCTTACTGACCGTCCAGATCTCTTTGTTAAAGAGGGACCCGAGCACAAAGCCCATCAATAATACATAAAACAATGACAAATACAATATCAATCATAATGGTTGATAACAATATAATTACTACCCCCAAAAAATGTCTAAACTAATAGATTCATTAATACATTTAAACAAGTTTAAAACAGTCACAGATCAATCAACCCGCCATTCATTATTTTCACTAGAGTTCTGAATTGACCCAAAGGAGCCCAAGTATCAAACGACACCGCGGTACGATTCCAAACGTTCCCCCGGCCAGCGTCGGCTCTCGGACGCCTGCGGCCGACAGCAACCCAATCGCCGAGCGCGGGTTCGATCCCGCCCGTCTCCGTACCTTCCGAGGCGGGCTCCACGTTGAGGCCCGAGGAGCGGCTGCCAAACAGCGCCCGGTTCCCCTCCGGCAGGCCGCCCAGGAAGGACAGCGACTGCGACGAGCCCTTGCGCAGGTTGGACTTGTGCGAGAACAGCGACTTCAGCTTCAGCTTCTTCTTGCCGCCCTTCTCCCCCGCCGCCTCCTCCCCCCCCTCCCCCTCCCCCTCGCTGTCCGTCAGCACCTGGCTGAAGGACGCCGGCACCACGGCCGAGGCGGAGTCCGGGGCGGCGGCGGCGGCGGCGGCGGCGTCTCCCTTCTTCTTGCCGCGCAGCTTGTCCTTGAACTTGCCGATGCGGGAGGAGCGCGAGCCGTCGGCGCCGGAGAGGTCGAACATGCTGGCCGTCATGTTGTTGCGGGTGAACTGGATGTCCAGCAGCACCTCGCCGCGCTCCTTGTCCGCCTTGCCCGCCTTGTCCAGCAGCTTGAACCACCTGCGGCAGAGGGAGTACCAAGGTGGCGGCGGTGGTGGTGAGAAAGCGGGACACAGTTTTTTACCGCAACACAGTTGTTCCTTCTTATTTCACTTTAATGAAGCACGCTTCGAAAAAATTGTTTTACTGCAGTTATTGATTGTTGTTCAAAAAAAAAATCAATAAATAATATAGGAAATTTCTTGCCCTTTTCACCAGCTAACACATGGATTAAAACTCTGGGTTGACTGAGCAATGGGTTATGATTGGTTGATTGAGTGTTTGGGGGGCGGGGTTATGTTTAGTTGATTGAGTCATGTGGGGGGGGGGGGGGGGGTGAGTTATGTTTGCATTATAATCTCAGATCATTTCCAACAATGGCGATGGCTGTGATGACTAAAAAAACGTTTCAGCTCAGGTCCAGACCGGTCAAGACCCGAACAAACCAGACGGAGAAACTGAGCAGAAGAACCCCCATGTGGCATACAGAACAACGAGAACAATCCAACAAGACATCCCCGTTTAGTCCCTCGGTCTTCTTTTGCGGGCCTACAAAAACAAAGTCGATCACGCAGTTCTCGAAAGACAACACAACTCCTCACATGCGGAAAAATCGTCGAAAAGAACCAGAAGAGCGACACAAAAAATATAGAGTCAGCGTAAAAGCACACGGCCAGCTCCAGAAGGGGCAGGGTCGGTTAAGAGCTGAGGCCAGCAGCTCATCCCCCTGCAGAGCTGAACAAATAACCGACTGAAGTCTGGGAGGAAATGTGAGGGGGGGGGGGGGGGATGTGTGTGTGTGTGTGTGTGTGAGCCATAAATCACACGTGAATGTTTGGTCTTTTAGATACAACTATTTTCTGTCCATGTAGTCTCGGATCTTTCTGGTTTCTAGCTGAAGTGTTGCGGATACAGTGGAAGAGTTGGCTACCCTGAAATGTGATTATACACTGAAGCAACAATATAACAATAATTGTACTCCCCCAGCGATTGTAGGGAAGTATTCTAAATATTATATTGTAGGGAAGAATCTAATCTCTCGGGCAGAAGGTCACTACCTTAAAGGTCAGAATACACGGGAGCCTGTGTGACACACAACATTAAAGTGATGGTTCGGAGTAAAATTCACCCTGAGGTCATTTCCACCAATAATCCAGCCAAATACCCCCTCAAATGCATTTTTAGCGACGGTCAATATTCAAGTTTAGGGGTATCAGCCGAATGGCTTAGTATTGGAGTGAACGGTACAATACTAATACTATATCTATAAGGAAAAGGTTAGTGAATTCAACACTCCATCTAATTTCAAGTATTCAATTATTCCAGTTATCAATACATTTCGATGGAGTGTTGAATTCACTAACTTTTTCCTTACACTTGTGAGTTTTGAAGAGGACTTTTACGAACTTATCCGGAAAGACGGAAGTGACTTCGACGCAGCGGTAGCCTTAGCAACAGCTAGTTGAAGCTATCAGAAAAGTGCACTTTTAAATAAACTCCTGGTGTACTTACAAACTTTAAAATGCCTCGTTTTGTGACTACAGACCATTTATGTACTATTACAGAAGTTGGGTAACAATCCATGCATTATTAGTGGGGGTAATTTATGAGATATACACATTGTACCGTTCACTCCAATACTAAGCCATTCGGCTGATACCCCTAAACTTGATAAATATTGACCGTCGCTAAAAATGCATCTGAGGGGGTATTTGGCTGGATTATTGACGGAAATTACCTCAGGGTGAATTTTACTCCGAACCATCACTTTAACACTTTAGCCGTTATTAAATTGGGTATGAACAAATAACATACGACTATCAATGATTACAAATACATGCATTTCAGAAAAAAAACTAATTTGAAGCATTGCTGTGTGTGTGTGCATTTATGCAATTTCCCTCAGGGATCATTCAAGTATGTCTGTCTGTCTGTCTGTCTGTCTGTGTGTGTCATAAGAAAAAAATGCAGGTATGCAGCGCACACCATTTACAACAGACAACACACAATGCTCTGCACTAAACCATTACCCACTGAGTCACCGAAGATTTTCCTCCCCACTCACCCTCCACCTCACCCTGCCCCTCTTAACCTCACTCTACCCCTCTCCTGTCATCACCTCCTCTCTCCCTCTCTCTCCCCACCTCACCGCTCTGGTCTCTCTACCAAACCCCACCTCACTCCAGCTCCTTTATCGCCCCCACCTCCCTCCTCTTCTTCCTCCTCCTCTTCCTCCTCCTCCTCCTCTCTACAGATGTGCTCCTTCATGACTCCTGCACGTGAATAAGGGAGACGCCTTCCGCAGGAATCTGGCCAGGTGCCAGACAGTTAGTGGCTGATACACAACGCAACACGGGCCACGTAATCTCGCCAAGAGCAAAAGGCTTTTAATGTGTAAAGAGCACAGGCGAATTACTCCCGACGCGTGACTCGGCCAATGGAAGTTCCAGAGACAGAAGTTTTGTTTCGCCCCGAGCCCTCCGCCAAGAGATAAGTGACGGGCCGCGGGTAGGCATCCCTTCTGCAGAGATGTCTGCCCTCAAACCTCGGCAGGCCGGGTGACGGTTCGTCGCACACGCATTTCTCACCCATTGTTGTTCGGGGACGCCTGCTATCGGCTATTGAAAAGGGAGGATAAAGAAGGAAGCCCTGAATGACACGAGAGGGGCGAGGTTAAAAAAAAAAAAAAGAAGGTAGGTAGCGCGATGACGCCCTGAAGGACTCGGGTGACAGGGCCCGTGTTGTCTGTCAGTCTGTCCGGGCCCGTGTTGTCTGTCAGTCTGTCCGGGCCCGTGTTGTCTGTCAGTCTGTCCGGGCCCGTGTTGTCTGTCAGTCTGTCCGGGCCTGTGTTGTCTGTCAAGACCAGAGACGCCTCTCCTCCCGTTCTGTCTGTGGCTCACGCCGGCTTGCACTTCTGGTTTCCAGCGCCGTTTCCTCCGCCATTTCCTGCCGAGGCCTGCGACGCCCATGATAGGACGTGTGCATTAAGACACGCGCGCACACACACACACACACACACACGCGCGCGTGGCGTTGCTCATCATGCATGTCCCCTCCTCAGATGTTGTGGGGGGGGGAGAGGTCGGGGCCCAGCATTGCCATTCGCCACACCGCCATCTACCTCTGGCTCCCCAGTGGAACCAGCCACGGGCTCGCGGTGCAGCAGCCCACACCAGGTCCGACATGAAAGGAGCACGACCTCAGCTTGACATGAGACAGAGAGCCACCCCCCCTCCACCAGTGACACTGACGCTGAGTCATCAGGGGAGACAGAGAGAGCACTTCCTGAGGTTCTTCCGTTGGTCGTCACGTGTGGCTGCACTGTGTTGCCATCCATTTGACAGGCTCCAACGTTCCAGGAACCAGTGCGCGGGGAGGCGTGCATTAAAAAGCAAGGAATTGTGTCTTTTAAGGAGGTGTTAAAAAAGGTGTTAGCCTGGCAGGGGGTGATTGTCATGGAATGTCATTTGTCAGTCTGCAGGAGATCAAGTTCATTTGGGTAGTTTGCGATGCAAGCTATTATTTGAGTCACTGTGGTGCTTAAAGTAATTGAGCTATGCCAAATAAAAAAATAAAAAAGTATCTCTGGTAAGATTATTGTTCATCTTCATCATGTGATGTCTTTTGTAAAAAGACAAATGCTGCTACGGTAACAGACACAATAGATGTATTGCCAACTAAAAAAAGAAATTACAAAAAAATTTAAAAAAAAAAGAAACTACACAGTCCAAAACAATCTCACAGGAAAAACTACCCCCTTTCAAAGTTGCTTGAAACTCATATCCATAAAATCCCTCTGTAGGCAAAACATTTTCATTGAACCAATTCAAAACACTCCGTCAGCAGCATAAAAAAAACACTGATGCATGCCGTAGGTCTTAAAGGGACTCTCTACAGGCTGACCCTAACGACCATAGTCATTAGTGTCATTAGGGTACATTAGAGTACATTCCATCCAATAGGAAGAATGTAAACACGATAAGCCGTTGCTATGGAAACTTTTAAAAAAACAAAACAAAAAACAGCAGTGGTAGCCAAGGCCGGCGCTGCCCACACCACACACTCCACGGCAGACTTCAGGTCCGGCCCCTGATGCTTTGTTTTTTCACCACGAATCGGACAGGAATGCGAGGCTGGGCTTGAGCTGGATACAAACCAGAGTGCTGAGAGAGAAATGTGTTTGGGAGCCATGCCACAACAACA
>JAXIVH010000025.1:1900325-1902825 GCA_036785325.1 Urophycis tenuis | reverse complement strand
CTCTCACGTCTTACATCTCTCCGATCGTAGCTACAGTCATTTAACAGAGTGAATGAACGTAGATGAACTCACCGTCTGCCTGTCTGTACGTTGAGGACGACCGGCGAGGTGCGCAACACGGCTGCCCCCGGTCAACACACATGCAGCTGTCTCCGTATGAGGGGTCCGGGGGAGCGGGCATCGGGCATGATCTCTTTTTTGTAAAACAGTTTATTTTCTTTTCGGATCCTGAGGAATAGGGTCAAAATAATCATTATTAAATGATTTAGTCCATTAACAAACTTCCCCCATGTGGGAAAACGCAGACGGTAACTGCCGTCTGAAAATGATACAGTTACAACTGTAGCTACAACTCAAGCCAGTAGAGGCTGCTAATGGGAAAATGTACAGGTGCATTAGAATAGATTCAATTTCAGTTTTTCCCAGTGTTTTTTAGATATGGGAACAAAATGTATTCTCTGCATTTGACCCATCCTATGGTACATAGGAGCAGTGGGCTGCTAGGTTCAGCGCCCATGGTTGAGTGTCTTGCTCAAGGACACTTCGACATGCGGACAGTTGGAGGAGGGGAATGGATGGGATCGAACCGCCGACCCTACGGTTGGTGGAGAACATGCTCTGTCCACCCACTCTAACCACTGAGCCACCGTCACCCAGTGCACAAAGATCATTTCCGTGATAAGGCATCACTTACCCAACAGACGCACTGCCCTGGTCTGGCCGCATAATTCAATGAGGGCCCAAAGAGGTCCATCCACAGCCACACCGTCGAAAAGTACCCATGTGTCCATTTCGGGTCCTATATATTTAAACACGCCACGGGAGTTCACCCAGAAGCACAACTCGGTCCCTGGCCAAGAGTGACTGATGGGCAGAGGCTGTGCCCAGTAAGCACGGCTGGAGGAAGAGACGTCGTCCGAATGGACCGCCAACAGTCCGGACTCGAGAGACAACAGTGACGGGGGTCTGGCGCTGAAGCCCACCCGTAGGGCTCCTTCCCAGTGCTGGTCACATCTCTCCACACGGATGCGGATTTTCTCGCCAACAGCGATTGGCCGGTTGCTGAAGGCCAGAGCATTTCGGAACGTCTCCTTGTGTCTTTCTGCGTACTGGCCGTCCGCAGTGATTGACAGCCTCGAACCAGGACAGGTCTGCAAAAGAAGCGGGCCGAGGCATCCTCTACATTTGTGGATATTTAGCCAGCCTGTTGGGGGAAGGGGGGGGGGGGGGGGGGGGGGGGCGGGGAAATAATTTTTTACCATTTACTGAGAAGAAACGTGAAATGGTTTGATGGACATTTGATTACTCGGTCACACAATTACATCTGTAAACGTCAACTCAAAGTCCACCAATCAACCTTGTTTCTGGTCCCTGATGTTTCTTCTGGACCAAGTTAAACATCAACCCAAGGCTTGTAGAAAGCTTTTAGTTTTGCATTAAAATAAACAATCCAAAGTTTAAAGAGGCCATCACCTCTGGTGACCGGTGATCTTTCACTTTCACTTCAAGTTTGATTGTGTGTTGTGCTCACTGTAGACCTTTAACCTCTATACACCTCTGTTTTCATATCATAGCGCAGTGTGATTACATATATATCACAAAATAATGAAGATCAACTATGATGCAGATGCTTTTGTCCAAAGCAACTTACAATAAGTATATCCCTTAATTCTTCAAATTCTTCATGTTCAATTTGGAAGCAGTGTGATGTGTTAATGAGCTGTTCAACGTTTGAATTTTTTTCTTTAATGCATAAACCTTGTTATTGCTGATATCTATAACTGCAAGTCACGTCATTAAAAAACAACGAACAAGAATTGGAAAGTTAATTAGTAAAAACAAAGTTGAGCTTCTATTTCTGCCAAGAAGGAGAGAGCTTTTAAAAAAAAAGTATTTACAACAATGCTACATGTAATGACCGTAAGTGGGATAAAAGCACATACCGGCTCTGTCTCTCGTGGTCTCTTCCTCCATGCTTCTCTAGAGAGTATTGATCATTCCTGAAACAAGTGCATCAGAGAAACAGCAGAGCGGTCTGCAGGGATCATGGCTTTATAGTTGTTATGGCCACGCCCCTCCCAACAGCATTCTGGACAGCAGGAACTACCCTGCAGGTCATCAACTTCTGTTGATGACATAATAATCTAATATTTCTGTATTTATTATTATCTGTTTTATTTTTTATATTTCATTGAAGTACAGATAATGAAATCTCTACGACTGTAGCACACTGTCTGACATGGGTTCAGTGCAAACCATTGATTAGATTAGATTCAACTTTATTGTCATTGTGCAGAGTACAAGTACAGGGACAACGAAATGCAGTTGGCGTTCTAACCAGAAGTGGCAGTAGTTATTAAAGTGACGGTACTTAACGGTAGTTAATAAAGTGACAGTAAACAGTGCAGATGGAGGTAGTCGAGGTATTAAACGGTTACTAACAGTAGCAGAAACATGTTAAAAAAAAAAAAAGTGTAAACAATGTACAATGTACAAGTAG
>JAXIVH010000025.1:1887825-1895325 GCA_036785325.1 Urophycis tenuis | reverse complement strand
AGCTCACGGCTCCTCTCTCTCTCTCTATTGCCTGTCCAAGTTGCCCACCAAAACAAGAGCCCGGTGGGGGGCCAAAGGCAGAGAACGTCACGCAAAGAGTCCAGCAGATGTTGCGGCTCACAGAGCTGGTGACCTCTCTTGCACTAGGAGGCCGTTTGAAAAAAAAAACCTCAGAGACAAATGTTCCTCCGGGGACGGCTCCGGGGATGGGTATTAATGCACATAGGAAAGCAGGGCTTGGTGTAGAATAGTGTCAGCACAGTAGTGAGGGGCTTTCCTCCTCGAGCATGAAGTTAGGAGACCAGGTCTTATTATAGCAAAGTGTTGACAATATTCACACACACACACACACACACACACACACACACACACACACACACACACACACACACACACACACACACACACACACAAACACACTCACCCACACGCATACATACACACATTTATACACACGCTCTTGCACGCATTCATGCACACATTCGCGCAGACGTTTATGCACACATGCATGCACACAATTATGCACACATTCATGCACACATTTATGCACAGATTCATACACATGTTCGCAGAGAGAGAGATGCATGTTTGTGATTTTTTAATTGGGATTTGAATATGAAGATTGAATGTCGTTGGAAAGGTTTTTGAATGAAATGAATAATGAATAATATATGTCATATATGTATGACATACTGTATATTATTCATTATATGTCGTTTATATGTCTTTTAGGGTTTGCTTGTTGGCTGCTGGTGCACTGTGTGCTGCTGTATTGCAGGTGATAACTGGGTGTAGTGGTGATGGTCTCTTTTCACCCGTCCCCAAGAAATATGTTGAAAATACATGCATGAATACATGAATTCATCTCAAGTTACCGCTGGTCAAATTCAGTGAGGAAACCTGACCCGAATTAACATTACTGACAGGGTTATTTTTTTTGTTCATCGCTTCTTAATCTGATTATTTAGCCAATCAACCTGCTAAAAAATAATGTGTAATCATAGTCACCCAAGCGTCTCTGACAGAGATAGAAAAGGGGGGCATTCGCTTCGTTCAGATAAAAATCTTTATTTTCACATGGTCTCAAATGGTTTCAATTTGCAGTTGTTTCTTGCATGCATAGTTTCAGACAATTAAAAGTATGTTTGGCACGAAGGACCGCCTCCCTCTGGTAGGACGCTCGTCTCTTCATCTCACGCCTTCGAGTTCAGCAGCCCGAACGTTTCGTCAGCAGTAATTAAAAAAGAAAAGAAAACGTGTCGTCTGGAAGGACGCCTACGGGAAGCTGAGACGTTTGCTACTCGCTCGCATTGCCGACAGTCAACAACAAACGTGAAGGAGAAAGAAATGAATGAACCGGGCAATGTCGGAGCTTTGCGTGACAGATTCTAGCACTATTTTTTTTTTCCCGTAAGACGCTTTACACTGACAGCAAAAAATAAAACACGCGAGTACACTTAACAGATCCCTTTGTTTTTGTTTGTTTTTTGCTTAAAAATATGTTCATAATATCTCCCCCCCTCACAAAAATATTTGCCTAAATTCTGTTTCACGGTCTATAACATTACTCATCATCCGTTGCAAGTTCAATGGAGATGGAGGTTAACGGAACAAAAATACATTTTCAGTTATCATGCAGCGACAGAACCAGTGACACACACATTAAGAGGAGTACAGTCACAAAACATACATGGCGTCGACAAATCAAACACACAAAGAAGTTCTTATGTCAAAAATGACATGAATATCACAGTAGGAATGACAATAATATGTTGAGCATCAGTGCTACATTACATATCATAAACAGCCCTGTTCTTTATGTGTCAAGGGTTGATATTCACTAAAATATGGAATATTAAATCTAACATGAAATGCACAACACAAAACACAGTATTTTCAACAAAGGTACGCGACAAAAGAAAGCTATTCCCGTAGCCGATGCGTACCTACAATGTTATGCTAGCGAGCTGGCATCATGGCAACCAACCCAGTCTCACGGCAGCTCGATAAATAGTCACGAAATAGTTTTAATCTATTGATTCGTGTGCATGGACACGAATTTCCCTCTTTTTTTTCGGGACACTCAGCACGACTTTCCTTATAATCCTAACCCTAACCACCTTACCCTAACCCTAACCACCCTAACCCTAACCCTAACCCCTAACAATGATATCCTACGGTTAGGATATCATTAAAAGAGAACTGGCAGACTTCTGGTGGAGAGGGGAATGGAGTAGACGCACGTATCGCGCTCTCCCGCGCAGACCTGAAAAAAACATATCTTTTCACAACCCAAACCCGATTCCATTTCTCAGTCAGAAGGAGAAATACATTGTACATGCCTCATGACCTCCAGAAATCGACTGGCAAAAGAAAGAGAAACGGTGAGAGACGACTCGACCGCCCTGGATAACCAGATTAGCATGCCTGCTCTGACTAGCTTGCTGGAGGAACACCATCAGTCCATATCTGCAGCGCTGATCGCCGAGCTTAGGTCGGCGTTTATCTCTCTGGAAGCTAAACCAGACATGGTGCAGGCCACTGAGACTGACTTTGGTGAACGAACTGCGAGTCTGGAGTCCAACGCCAATTCAACTGAAGAACGCATCCAAGCTCTTGAAGCATCCTGCTCCTCCTCAGCAGAGACTTTGTGCTAAACTCAAAACCAAAAACATCGATTTGGAGGGAAGAAGCCTTCTCGGCCTGCCTGAGTCCATTGAAGGTCCACCACCCACCACCTTGTTCTCAGATGTCCTGAGGGAGATATTTGGGGACCAGGTGCTACAAACCTCACCAGAGTTGGACCGGGCCCACCGCTCTCTAGCTGCTAAGCTGCGAATAGGAGACAGGCCCAGACCCGTGATTGTCTGCCTTCACCGGCACCAGACCAAGGAGCTAATAGTTCTAGAGGCCCTCAAACGGAGGAATGACCTGAAGTACCGTGATTCGCTGGTCTGCATCTACGAGGACTACTGCCCCCGACGTGTTAGAGCCCCAGGCGGCCTGCCGCCATGTCATGGCTACGTTGTACAACCTCCGACCGGCTCCGCTTTACCCAGCTTAGCTCCAAATCACAGAGAAAGATGGCAAAAAAGAAAATGGTTCTCTTCAGTCATAGAAGCCACTGCCTTCGGGAGCTCCATGCCCACTCCATGAGGCTGCTTCACTGACCTGTCTCAGTGGCTGTCACCAGCCGCTAACACCATCACCACTACTGCCACGAGTCTCGGGATGACTCACCCAACTGGTAAGAGTGTCCTGACAGGATAATGTTTATCACACGTTGACTGTGAACTCCTCCTAGTGTCGTATGATGCTTTTTGAACATTGGGACTCTTTACCATTTGTACATCTCCACCTGGGCTTGCTGAACCGATGCTAAGTATGGAGTCTATACCCCTGTTTGTTTTGGTTAGCTTTGCCACACGGCTCATTAAACTTTAATCATTGACCGTGCCTTTTATGTTCTATTAGGGGTAATAGCAGTTAAACGTTTAATACGAAGTTGTCCACTACATCACGGTGTTAGTCTGGATAAACGTGTTGATTGTTTTGCTGTAATGGTTAATTGGTTTTAGGCCATATAACATGGGAGGTGTTTAAATTTCTTTTTGTTAGTGTTTGTTTGTGTTGTTGTTTGCGGGAGTGCCGAAGTCATGGAGATCCGTAAGTATAAAGAAATTGGAAGCTATGCAGGGGTTTTGAATGTGTTAATAGGGACGTTACTTGTATTTAGGGATGTCCGATATTGACTTTTTTGCCGATATCCGATAGCCGATATTGTCCAAATTCTTAATTTCCGATACCGATATCAACCGATATGGTATACCGATATATACAGGCATTTTTATTTTCGCCCAGACTAATTTTAGGTCCCATATCTCCTGTTGTGGAATTAACACATCATCTACTTTTATTGTGATGCCTCACTAGATTGCATTTCACAAATTAACACTGTCTATAAAAAATAAGGACACTATTTCAACTTATGGAAAAGTGCCATATTTATGCACAAGCACATTATCGGTGGTAAAACCGATAACGATATGAACCGATATTACAAAAATAGGCTAATATCGGCCGATATTATCGGTTGGCCGATATTATCGGACATCCCTACTTGTATTCCCCCCCCCCCCCCCCCCCCCCCCCCCAAGGGCATCGTCACTATATACAGTATCTGCACTTAACAAAGGGTGAGTAATGCCTAACAGGGCTGCAGGTTTGTGTCATGAAACGTTAGGGGAGTCAATGGGGCAATCAAAAGCAGCAAAGTGATTTCAGATTTGGTACAACTTAAAGGGGATATCTATTTCCTCCAAGAAACTCACCTCAAGACCTCTGAGATTTCACGTATCAAAAGACCTTGGATAAGTCATGTATTTCATTCCAAATTTCGGGCAAGGGCAAGAGGGGCGGCCATCATTGTAAGTAAAAACATAACATTTGAACCAACAAAATCTATTGAAGATGCCAACGGGCGTTTTGTTTCAGGCAAGTTGTTTGACATGTCAACGAACCATTGGCCATCTGGCTTCAGGAGGAGGGGAGGGTCGAGGGCATCACCAGGAATGATGTCACCCATAAGCTGTCCCTGTACGCAGATGATGTGTTATTATATGTGTTAAACCCGGCGTCCTCCACTCCTGTTATTACAGACATTCTAACACAATTTGGCTGATACTCCGGTTGCAAAATGAATTTTAATAAAAGTGAACTTCTTCCTATCAATTCCCTGTCTAAGAAGATACCACCATCCTCTTTCTCTTTTAGAGTCATTTCAGAGGGGTTTTGATACCTAGGCATATTCATAACTGCTTCTTTTAATGACCTTTTCAACAAAAACCTTCATCCTCTCATTGATAAGTGCAAGCTTGATTTGACTCGCTGGTCCTCCCTCCCTCTCTCCCTATCTGGCAGAGTTAACCTGGTTAACATGGTGATTCTTCCTTAATTTCTGTACTTGTTTCAACACATTCCAATTTTTATCAGACGATCCTTCTTTCAGCAGCTAGATCAGACAATATAAGCATTTCTGTGGTTGAATAAGCCCCCCCCCCCCCATATTAGAAAAGCTATCTTACCTCTCCCCAAAAAGCTGGGCAGGCTGGCACTACCCAGTCTTATCCAATACTATTGGGCATGTAACATCAAGAAACTCATTGGATTGACAGAGGAGCTGACACGGGCCCCCCTTGGGCTCTGATAGAGCCACGGTCCTCAAAGTTTTCTTTACAATCCCTCCTTACTGCGCGACTCCCCCTCAAGATTCATAATATCTCACAGAACCCTGTTGTTAGCAACTCACTAAAAATTTGGATCCAATTTTGCAAACACTATGGTTTGAATGAACCTTCAACTTTAGCAGCGGTTGTTAAAAACCATTTACTCCCACCTGCCCTGTCGGACCCCACCACCACTACTATCTGGCGCCACAAAGGTTTGTTACACGTCAAGCACCAGATAACATATTTACTCATTTTACAGAGCTTGCAGCCAGGTTTGATTTACCTCTCTCATTTTTTTCCGGTTTCTTCAAGCCAGGCACTTTGTTAAAACCAACTACCCTCACTTCCCTAACCACCCACCCACTCTCTGAATGACTCGACCCTGCACAAAAGAGTTCCATGTCTGTGATCTACAATGCTATTGACTCCCTTAACCCTTATGTTCTTATATATATATTGTCTTTTAATTTATGTTATGCTTTGTTTTTACCTTTTAAAATTTTGGGTTAGGTTTTGGGTTTTGGTAATGTTTTTGGTAATGTTTTATTCTATTTTTACATTTAATGGAGTCTTGCATACCTGTCCATGTATTTTCAAGGCGCAATGATTCTGCCTCCCCTGCTCTAACCTGTAATGCACTTTGGGTCAACTGTTGTTCGTTTAAATGTGCTATACAAATAAAATGACTTGACTTAACCCTGACCAAACGACTCGCCTGAAGCAGACTCGGGAGGAGGAGCTGGGAGCTCCAATTTCTGACAATCAATGGGACCAAATCCTTAAGCTAGTTCACACATCCTCTATATGTGCCAGGCACAGTTTACTGCAATGTAATGTTCTTTTCAGAGTGCATTACACAAACGCCCGACTAGCAAAGATTTATCCAGACACCAGTGACAGTCTTAATAGATGTAAGTGTTCACCTGCTAATCACATAGACATGTTTTGGTCCTGCCCAAAACTCACTGGCTTTTGCCGACAAATTTTTGGCACACTCCCAACAGTGCTTGATATGGACCTCATTCCTGAACCTTGCACGGCCCTGTTTGGCTCCCCCGCACTTGCGCCACCTCAACTCCCTGTGTCACCGGGTATTGGCCTTCACAACTCTATTGGCCAGATGTCTTATTTTGTTAAAATTGAAACATGTTCTCCCACCTTCGCACAATAGCTGGCTTAGAGAGGTCCTAACTCATATCAAGCTTGAGAAGGTTAGACTGTCACTGGCGGGTTCTGATAATGCTTTCAACAAAACCTGGCAGCCCCTCTTAGAGTATTTGGACAGAACTACTATTCACCCAGTGGGTGTCTAACAGTGGGTGGGAAGGGATAAGGGTTAATAGCGGTTCATAGGATCAGTTTAAGTTTGTTGTTACTTTCAGCACACAGTGTATAGGACACCCAACTGCTAATTTTCTGTACGATTTCTTGCATACACTGTAAGTGTGAATTGTTGTTTTTATATGAACGGAAAAAAAAACGAATAAAAAGATTTATAAAAAGAAAAAGAGAGAGAACTGGCGGGTCCGGGTCCTCAGGCAGCACAGTCGATGAGGCTCATGGGTAATGTAGTATTTACTGTTAAAAAAACGTGGTGCAGGCATGAAAGATACTTCCAATTGAAAGACATTAGCTTGAAAGTCGTGCTGTCGAGTGTCATGAAAAAAAAGGGAAATTCGTGTCCATGTACACGACTCAAAACTATTTTGTGACAATTTCACCAACTGCCGTGAGACTGCGTTGTCGCAACACCGCGGCAATCCCTGCTCCGCCGGTCGAGTCAAACACACACACACACGGCCGTCCGGCGCTGATTGCCGCTGCCGCCGCCAGCAAAAAAACCCAACAGCAATAGAAACCCAACTCCTCCGTAAAAGTGCAGTCTCGCCATACAAAAGTCTTGTAAAGATGCATATGTTTAGTAGAGGTAGACACGCGAAGCAGCGCTACTCTTGACTGTCGCCAGCAGACCATCTGTGCTTCAGCGTTGTGGTTCCAGGCTCCAGGGTTTATTGATATGTTTCTTCTCTGGTGGTCTTCGTCCAGAGGCTTAAGGTGCGGTTCCCTTCAAACTCTTCTTTGTCATGCGTGTAATAGGCTGTGTACACGCGTGTAATACACGTGTAATACACGCACGGAAGTGTGTATTACACGTGTAACACGCATGTATTAGGTCGAGTCTCTGATTCACCGGGACATCATTCGCACAAATTCTGTGATTTATAAAAGAACCAAAGCATGAATATATTAATATTGTTTCAAATATCTTCAT
>JAXIVH010000025.1:1867825-1875325 GCA_036785325.1 Urophycis tenuis | reverse complement strand
GGTCTACATTATGTGTTACAGTAGGTCTATGTGATGTTTTTACTGTAGGCCTACGTTATGTCTTACTGTAGGTCTATGTGATGTTTTTACTGTAGGTCTACATTATGTGTTACAGTAGGTCTATGTGATGTTTTTACTAGGGATGCACCGAATCCAGATTTTTAGGGTTCTGCCGAATACCGAATCCACTGGTTAAGATTCTGCCGAATCCGAACCCGAATACCGAATCCTACTCCTATCCTACTCCATTAACACTACACACATTAATGAAGTAAACAACGTCAACATCAGTGTATTTTTCGTTTTATTTAATTTCCACTGGGAAAAAATAGGCAACTTTCTGCAAAGTAAAGTGTTTTTCTTAAAAAAACAACAAAGAAAACAAACAGAATATGTTTGGTGACTTAACTGAAATGAACGTATTGAACATTTAGTCCATAAATATGGATAATAGGCTTTTTTTTCGTTTAGATCATAGGCAATGATGAGAAGTTTTTCCTTCGTGCACAACTCGTATTCTTTCGGATATTTCATACGCAAATGCTTTGGGGGCGGGGATGTTGTGTATTGTTTAGGTTCCTTGCCACCACAAGACAAATCGGCATTGCAAATTGAACATGTAGCTCGACTTGAATCGCCTTCTTTTATCTGAAAAAAACTGCCAAACGACACTTTTTCTGTTCACTACTTCCATTTTCGCTTTCTCGCAGGTATAGCCACTGCATTCCAACGCGCTACTTTTTTGTAAACAGATAATTACGTCGACCAGCGTGGCGCGTGCAGTGAAAGCGTAGGATTCGGGTTCGGTGGAAAAAAATGCCAAGGTTCGGCAGAACCCGAACCCCTCAAAAAAGCCCAATATTCGGCCGAATCCGAACCCGAATACTGGATTCGGTGCAACCCTAGTTTTTACTATAGGTCTACATTATGTGTTACAGTAGGCCTATGTGATGCTTTTACTGTAGACCTACGTTATGTGTTACTGTAGGTAAATGTGATGTTTTTACTGTAGGCATACGTTATGTGTTCATGTAAGACTACGTTATGTGATGTGATGATGATTTTACTGTAGGCCTACTTTAGAGTGAAGGCCTATGCAGTTAGAGAGCCCCTATTTTACTCAGGGCTCCGAACCAGTTCAAGGAACGAAAACGAGAACCGAAAACGAACAGAATTTTACGAGGAAACGAAACGAAAATCAAATGGTCTTCAACTGTTCTGGAACAATAGGTTATTCTGAAATCCCCAAAACCGGTTAATAATGTGTTTTTTTTCGTTCTCTATATAGCCTATAAAATTTCACAAAAGCATAGCCTATTTCATGAAAAAAAAAAAAACTATTTCCGGTTGCCGTGTTTACTTCGCCGCCCGCTAAGCTCAGCTGTCACAAATTCCCACCACCACCCTGGCGAGAGGCGATTGAAATGCACTGTAAAAAAGAAAAAGTTCAGACAACTTGAAATTTCAAGGCAACTTGTTGCACAGATTTTTTGAGTTTACAGGCCAACTCAGATTTCTAAGTTTTGAAGAAAACTTCTTATAGTTGTGCCAACTGACACTTTTGGTTTCAGATAACTTAGCTTTCATGCCCACAAAAACTCCACATTTGTAGTTGTGCCAAATGACACTTTTGGTTTCAGATAACTTAGCTTTCATGTCCACAAAAACTCCACATTTGTAGTTGTGCCAACTGACACTTTTGGTTTCAGATAACTTTGCTTTCATGTCCACAAAAACTCCACATTTGTAGTTGTGCCAACTGACACTTTTGGTTTCAGATAACTTTGCTTTCATGTCCACAAAAACTCCACATTTGTAGTTGTGCCAACTGACCCCCATAAGCATAGGAAGGGTCTCGAACCTGGGTCGCTAGCTTCTCTCATTAGTGCATTAGACAGGTAAGCCAGTGAGAAGTAACAATGAAGTCACAGTTTACACGCTATATCTTTATTCACACGTTCTTTCTGACAGCGGAAATCATTGCCCCAAATCGTCACAGTATGGCTCGAGAAGGTCTTGTTAATAAATGATTCCTAGTCGGCAGAATGGCGCTGTTGGAATGGATGTTGGAATTTATCATGATGTGATGAAGGATCATCTTGGCAATGTCGAAGAAGTTTCTCCCTATAAAACGCGAATTTAACTCATATCGCTCCTTCATCAATGGGATTTCTCAGAAAAGGTGCTGCCGGCCCCAGCCGTGGCGCAACTGGCTGGGCACCTGCACCGTACGCCGGCGACCCGGATTCGATTACCGTCCCGTGGTCCTTTCCAGATCCACCCCCCCCCAATTCTCTCTCCCACTCGCTTACAGTCACACTCTCCACTGTCCTATACAAATAAAGTCATGAAAAGCCCCGAAAAAATATCTTTAAAAAAAAAAAAAAAAGAAGAAAGGGTGCTGCCATTTTTCCGGGGGATTGGCAACATTATCCAGGTAGCTTAAGTTAACCTGCTCCAGACCAGGTTAAAGTTTTGCGATGTGAGGTGATTTTGACAAACTCGCTTCCACGAACCGTAATACCCGCCCCTAAATTATCTCATCCTGAAAATTATCCTGCTAGTCTAACTGAGTTAACCACGTGCCACGAACGGGGCCCTGGAAAGAACGTGCCGTAGACCCCCGTAACCAAGAACTACAAATGAGCGTGCGCAGAATAGTTGACTTGGCCTGAAATAGGGTTCAACTACAGTTTCTTAATTGGGACAACTAAGATTATGCATTCAGGTCAACTTTTAACACAAAACTTTCAACACTTAGTTGAAGTTACTTGCTTGTTCCAGTTTACATTGCAACTGACCATTTTGTATTCACTGTTCGCAAAATTCCTTGTTAGGCAGACAATTTTAAGTTTTCGTTTTTACAGTGTGTAAATGAGTTAAATTGGAAGTTGTTGGAGAGACTTGGGTATTTGTCAGCAACATAGACAATACAACATATTCGCTTATTATTGAAATATTATTATATGAAATATATATTAATATGAAATTATTGAGCGAGCCTCTATATCTGAAGATCTCCATGGAATATGGATAAAACTTACAACCAGGTAAGGAGTTTCTAGCCCACGTATCCAGGAATGATTTTGATACGAAATTATATTTATCATAGAATATAGGCTACAGTCAGCAGCAGTCTGCCTGGTATGTGAGATGGATATCGCAAATATCTTTGGATGCTGCCTGTGATTTAACATTTTTGCGCATTTAGACTGACCTACCTACTGTGTAAATTAAGGGTAAATACCAATAAGTAGGTCTATTGTAAGATATCGACCACAAAAAATAGGCTAGGCCCAATAACACTGCCGGACCCGTTAAGAACGAATGTTATTTTACGTTCCGAACCGATTCAAGAACGATATGTTGGTGGCGGAACGCAAGAACCAAAAACCTTAAATATACCAGTAACGTTCGGAGCAGAACGATTGGAAAAATAATTTCGTTTTCAAGCCCTGATTTTACCGCCAGGTGTGAGTGTGATTAGCCATCACAAGCTGTTTCAATGTCCGCCCGGCCCTGTGACATAGTGACATCACAAGTGGGGGTGCATGTGTGCTGGATAGATCAGTCTACCAGCCTACCCAGTGACTGTACCAACTGATTGGTCTAACTATCCATCATACATTTATGGCTTATAATAACTAGTCACACTCACACCTCAGTGTGTGACATATGGGCCCTATAGGGCAAACTAGTAGGCCTACTGGCCCTACAAGCAGGATATATCTGTCGTGCCACTGGGACCTTTATGGAATGAGGTCATTGAAGGTCACAAAAAAATACATAAATATATAAAAAAAAGAAATGGGTCACAGTGATTATTTTCAAGATTAGATTCAAACTCCCTCCAGAAACAGGAGCAAGCTCACAGAGAGAAACACGGCTGTTATCTGTTGATACTAATTAAATATTATTTATATAGTCTTAGATTAGAGTACTGTCTATCAATGTATAGTATAGCATGTCAGCATCAAGTATAGTATATCAGTATATGTCAGTGTATACTATAAAGTATATCAATCAAGTAGTATATGAGTAGGTTGTATAGTATATCATTATATATTATAGCATATCAGTATACATGATTATATACACTATAGGCCTATTATATAAGTATATATGAGTATATCTTAGCCAGGCACCATTTCAGCCAGATACCACGTTAGCCAGGTACCATGTGAACCAGTTACCATGTTAGCCATTTTAGCCAGGTACCATGTTAGCCAGATACCAGGTTAGCCAGATACCATGTTAGCTCGGTTCCCTTGGGCTCTTATAATGGGTCTTGTGCAGTGGGCTATTATTAGCTCCATCTGGGAGTGGATGAGTTCTGGAGGGACTGTTACAGACCTTGTGTTACATAAGTAGAATCTGAAAAATATAGGAGTTTTTACAGGGAAATATCTCTGTCGACGATGAAGCATCGCAGCGTGTTTTAGGTAGGACTAAAGATGCAAAGTATTCATCTAACATGAAAAGCGATGGGGGGGCTGGTAAGGACCACACTGAGCAGGTGCAAGAGCACACACACACACACACACACACACACACACACACACACACCACACACGCCTCTATGGGGTTGTTGTTTTTTTTCGCTCTTTGATGTCCACTTTGCTTTCATTATCACTCTTATGCTCTCGTGCTTTCATACACACAAACACACACATACACACATACAGTACACACGCACACACCTCACACCAGGCTCCCTTCAGTGTACAACCATGGTGTCTGCTGATATCGGGACTCCTGCAAACGGATGTACAGTATGTAAAAGTAGGCATGTGTTTCGGGGTGGCTGTAAGCTTGCAGCCACTGTGTGTGCTCAGTGCTAATAACTGTCAGTAATCATATAATTCACCACTGGGCTGAGGCTCCAGCTGAACACTGATTGAAGCCCTGGCCTGAATGGAGTAAGTTTTATTTCTGGCACAAATCATCATGGGGACATAATTATCTTCCTTGAGCTTCTCATTATCAATGCTGTGTAAGAGAGAGAGAGAGAGAGAGAGAGAGAGAGAGAGAGAGAGAGAGAGAGAGAGAGAGAGAGAGAGACAGACAGACAGACAGACAGGCAGACAAAGAGACAGAGAGACAGATAGATAAAGAGAGACAAAGAGACAGACAGAAAGACAGATAGACAAAGAGACAGACAGATAGACAGAGAGACAGATACACAGAGACAGATAGATAAACAGAGAGACAGATAGATAAAGAGAGACAAAGAGACAGACAGAAAGACAGATAGACAAAGAGACAGACAGATAGACAGAGAGACAGATACACAGAGACAGATAGATAAACAGAGAGACAAAGAGACAGACAGAAAGACAGATAGACAAAGAGACAGACAGATAGACAGAGAGAGACAGATACAGAGAGACAGACAGATAAAGAGAGACAAAGAGACAGACAGAAAGACAGCGACACAAAGAGACAGACAGAAAGACAGAGACACAAAGAGCCAGACAGATAGACAGAGAGAGACAGAGACGGAGATCTATCTGCCCATAATTTGGGGTGAGACGGTAGAGAAGAAGGGAAAATGATCAAGACATTGTTGGAGTCCGTCCCCTGAAGAGAGGGGTGGTGCTGTGTCAGAAGAGTGGTGCTGTCTTAAAGGGGTGGTGCTGAGTTAGAGGGCTGGTGCTGAGTTAGAGGGGTGGTTCTGAGTTAGAGGGGTGGTGCTGTCTTAAAGGGGTGGTTCTGAGTTAGAGGGGTGGTGCTGTCTTAAAGGGGTGGTGCTGAGTTAGAGGGCTGGTGCTGAGTTAGAGGGCTGGTGCTGTCTTAGAGGGTGGTGTAGGGCTAGAGGGGTGGTGCTGTCTTAAAGGGGTGGTGCTGAGTTAGAGGGCTGGTGCTGAGTTAGAGGGGTGGTTCTGAGTTAGAGGGGTGGTGCTGTCTTAGAGGGTGGTGTAGGGCTAGAGGGGTGGTGCTGAGTTAGAGGGGTGGTGCTGAGTTGGAGGGCTGGTGCTGAGTTAGAGGGCTGGTGCTGAGTTAGAGGGTGGTGTAGGGCTGTGTCAGAGGGATGGTGCTGAGTTAGAAGGGTGGTGCTGTGTTAGAGAAGGTGGTGTAGGGCTGTATTAGAGGGGTGGTGCTGTGTAAGTGGGGTGGTGCTGTCTTAGCAGGTGGTGCTGTGCTAGAGGAGTGGGGCTGTGTTAGAGGGTGGTGTAGGGCTGTATTAGAGGGGTGGTGCAGAGTTAGAAGGGTGGTGCTGTGTTAGAAGGTGGTGTAGGGCTGTATTAGAGGGGTGGTGCTGTGTAAGTGGGGTGGTACTGTCTTAGAGGGTGGTGCTGTGCTAGAGAGGAGGGGCTGTGTTAGAGGGTGGTGCTGTCTTAGAGGGTTGTGCTGTGCTGTCTTAGAGGGTGGTGCTGTGCTAGAGGGTCGGTGCTGTGTTAGAGGGTGGTGCTGTCTTAGAGGGTGGTGCTGTGTAAGTGGGGTGGTGCTGTCTTAGAGGGTGGTGCTGTGCTAGAGGGGTGAGGCTGTGTTAGAGGGTGGTGTAGGGCTGTATTAGAGGGGTGGTGCTGTCTTAGAGGGTGGTGCTGTGTTAGAGGGTGGTGCTGTTTTAGAAGGTGGTGCTGTTTTAGAGGGTGGTGCTGTTTTAGAGGGTGGTGCTCTTTTAAAGGGTGGTGCTGTGTAAGTGGTGCTGCTGTGTTGCACTCAGTCACCATGGGACTATTTTTGACCATTTATTATTTTGAAACCACCTTAAAATCTGAATGAATGGATGAATGAATGAATTACAAAACATTATTTTGACGCATAAAATGTCAGACTTACCTGTGTGTGTGTGTGTGTGTGTGTGTGTGTGTGTGTGTGTGTGTGTGCGCGCGCGCGTGTGCGCGTGCATGTTGTTGCCAAAAGGTTTTCCCTCTGTCTGCTGCTCAGGTGATGTTCATCATGAGACAGCTCATGGGTTAAGGCTAGGACTGGGTTAGTGTCTTCTGGCGGTTAGGGTCAGGGTCTCATAGTCATTAGGATTACAGCCTTATGGCTCATATGGGGGTTCATAGCTTATGAGAGAGTTTCAATCAAAATGCTTTAATTTTTGATGAGCTCTCTAATCAGAGACTCAATGTCTCTTGAGAAGGTGTGCATGTTCCATTCACCTAATAACTAATAACTAATAACTAATAACTTAACACACATTGGGGAACAAAATCTACTGGAAGTGAAGTGCTTTATATATATATATATCTTTTCAATGCATCAACATATTCACAAAATCTACAAAACACTACGGTGATGCTATATGGACAAGACGTGACATGTGGTTTAATAGCCTGCTATGGGCCAATAATTATTCATTATTATTATTATTATTATTATTCATTATTATTATTATTATTATTATTATTATTATTATTATTATTATTATTATTATTATTATTCATTATTCATTACTTTGTAATATCATAGAAACAAAATGCATATTAATGCAGGCCACGACCTTTACCCACTAATCCGAAGTTGAACTTGAGTGACAGAGCCATGCAT
>JAXIVH010000025.1:1860325-1862825 GCA_036785325.1 Urophycis tenuis | reverse complement strand
AGCCCCACTGCTCCTGATGGTTCAAATGAACACAGCAGCCCCACTGCTCCTATGTACCATAGGATGGTTCAAATGAACCTAGCAGCCCACTGGTCATATGTACCATGGGTCAAATGCAGATTGAATCTAATCTAATCCAATACCATTCTGCAATCAGGTTTTTATTATGGATAAGATGCAACGCATCATTATATATCAGGTTGAGAGGCAGATTCTTTAAACATATTCAAGTTCACTGTATATCACAACTAATCTGACACATGAAACTGAAATAGCAATAAAAATGCATAGGAAGTGATATTAATCGCATGGAATATTGTCAAGTCACCAGGAAGACCAAGGAGGAAGGAAAGGGGTCATTTGAGTCATAGCTGCCCTAAATTATTCCTGATTTTTTTCCCAATTTAAAAAAGTCTGATGGTGTTGACAAAAACTTTGGACACATGTTCAACTGACCAGACAGTAGGCCTACATTAAAAACATTTCAAAATTATTATTTTTTATGTTTGTGAAATAAATACTACTTCATTTACACATGATATTGATAAAGTTCAATTTTATATTACTTTTTGGACTTTTTAAAGCATTGGAGTGTAATGAGACCTGCTTTTGGACATGTTTTTTTGTAGGCACAAGTCACATATCATATCATTTAGAATAAAAACAAAATGTTTCGCGGTGTGTTCTAGTGCAATTGTTTTGGCCAAGGCACAGTCGGCCTTCGTCACAGCATTTAATTTGACGTCGGTTTAGTGTATCCGTGTCTTTTAGAGTTCTAGGTCGCACACGGGCGAATAAGTGTGTGTGTGTGTGTGTGTGTGTGTGTGTGTGTGTGTGTGTGTGTGTGTGTGTGTGTGTGTGTGTGTGTGTGTGTGTGGCGTGGAGAGCCTCTCGTGTGCTGTGGTCAAAGGCGCTCTCATCCTCCTCTGGCGGTAGACCAAGCTAAAGAACCGAACAACCCCACTCAGAAAATGAATGAAACTAAACTGAGTTCAATGGCACTCGTGTCAATGACACTAAGAGTACAGTACGAGGGCTATTTGGGGTGTCTGTCACTCAGTGACATAGTTATGAATAATAACGTTAGCGGAATAATAACGTTACGCAAGACCTGAGCCACGGAGTCAACGACGAAGGAGACCAAATCTGCCTGGAGGGTCTGAGGCCCCCCGCCCCCCAGGATAATTTACATCAATTATAATATGATATTATTAATTAACTTTATTTATTTACATTACGAGACGATTAGCTTAAAATGGGGGGGGGGGGGGGGGGGGTTGTCCCCTCGTTATGTATCACCGTTTTTTCCTACAATTTAGGCCTACAAAAACACCGTACAATTGTTAACCTTCAAACAGAAAATACGTTTATGAGTAGTTTCATTTCGAATAGGCTGCATTGATGCGTCGATAGCTTGCAATGTGTTTATTATTCTGTGTTGTCATTGTTAGTCAAATTTCTTATATGTGCAAACCTACTTGGCAGTAGCCTACACATCTTTGTGATTCTGATATGTGATTCTGTTTTTGAGATGAAGTTTGAAACAAACACCCGACGAACGCTGATTAACTGATACACTCAACTGGACTCGATGTCTCACTTCCACCCTGGGGGGTGGAGTAATGACACATGTAGGAGGATTACACTGTTATAAGCGCTCTAGAGGCTGCAATTGTTCACTCAAGGCTGCCGCGTTTTCCAACAGCAATGGCTAAAGCGAAGACATGGCAGGTGTGTTCGCTTCTCTGCATGGGTTTATTTTTTTTAGTTCTCCTCATCTGTCTGTCCATCGCCTTCTTCGCGGAGCAGGGGTGCCCGCGGGGTGCCTTCACGCGCGCAGCTGTCTCCGCAGACTCCAAACTTTGTTCCGAAATTGGCAGGTAAACAGAGACCTAATAAAACGAACTAAACCGAACTTTAACTGAAACTAACCATGTTAAATTGAAACGTTATTCGATGTGGAATCAACATGACTTGTAGGCCATAATCCGATTGATTGTGAAATATGACAACATGTTCTATCTTTACTCTCCTTGGTTGGCAGATTGGAGTACGTTTGCATCTGATGTTGAACGTAAACTATTCTTACACAGCAGAGCAATTGCAACCGCGGTCCCGTCACTCATCTGTGTTTTCCTGCTGCCTTTAAAAACATCATCACTGAGTAGGCCTATGGGGGTTAATCTGTTTAAGAGATTTCAATGGCTCATTGGAAATAACTGGACGCTCGACAGAACACCACTTCAAAGTAAAATGGATCTGTAGGCTTCCTTGTGTCTTCTAAGTTCATGTCAAATGTCTAAGTTCTATTAAGTCACAACTGACATAAAGAATTAGGAAAGCACACAGTTATAGGCTTGATGAATAGACCTGTATACATAAGTGGATCATTAAAACCTATAAGGAATCAGGGCGCAGCGTTGACGTAGGCTACTGATTTGTTCATTTGTTTGTAACTTGGCACTTTAATCGCTCTTTGTAACTTGGCGCTTAGCCCACT